>JARFIW010000876.1:0-38787 GCA_036346225.1 Platerodrilus igneus | reverse complement strand
TTTGACTATTCGATGCGTTAAAAGCTCTTACATCCGCGACTTGATTCAAGATGTTAAACAGTGCATTTTAGTTTGATAAAATAATTTAAAATTTTGCTCGTATATTTTAGTGATTCAAAATAGTTTGTTATTTACGTGCTAACATGAATGTACTTCAGTGCACTTAGATACAAGGTAATGAAATTTAGTATCACTGTATCAATTAGCAAAATTTACAACGACAAATGTATACACAAAAGTAGGCAGTTTTGGCGTATATTGGTGAAAGACGCATGAATTTCTTTGCTATTTTTCGGGGGTGTTAATAATTAAATGGTTCAAATACGTGTCTGGATCCACGAAACAAGGGTCAGATATACACAGATGAGTTCCGGAAAAGCCCAGAAACAACTTTAAATAAATGGTGATGGAGAAAATTTTAAAAGCGTTGAGAATTAGAAGCCGTAAATATAATCCTGTTGGAATGATGTGATTAACTAAAGGGACAATGTACATTAAAGCTACGAGGACAGTAACCTTCAGGTAAATTATACTATTTTGTTTGACATTTTGGTGTGTGTTGAATAACTTTATAATTGATTTACTTTAAATGGACATTAGTGAAATTGTACTAACCATAAAATTTTAATGTTAAGATGAAATTTGCTTGTTTAAGTAGAAAGGGGTATTTAGTATTAATGTTCTGGATTATGATGAAATTTTAGGTATGTCTTTGAGCTCAATTAGACGAACCTGGTTAATTAACGTAAAGGGGTGGTAGATGCTCCCTTTTTACTCTGCATATATTGTTATATTAATTAGTAGGCATTCAACAAGAACTTTAATTCTGGATGCACGTTAAAGTGATAATAAAATTAATCTTGAAATTCTTTTTAAAACTGAATTTTATGCTGAAATTTAATTTGAAAATTTAATGTATTCTGAATATTGATGTAAATAGAGTTAACGTTGATGTTTGTGGTAGGAATGTGTTGTTTAATTTTATGAATGAGGAGGTTTATAAAATTAGGTGAGCAGCCGAGGCGAAAAGAGGATCACAGCAGTTTATGACGCCCAATCTGTGGGACTAGAATTTTTTTGTTGAAAGGACCCAATTCCCGCATTCAAAGGAGCATTTCACAGCATCTTTGGCGCCCAATTCGTGAGGCTCGAATATTTTTTTTTAGGGCCAGTACCTGCAGAATGAGAGGTATCACAGCATTATTTGGCGACCCAAAAGTGAGGCTCGAGTTCCAAATAAAATTTTTGTGATTTTATTCCAGGAAACTGGCGATCTGAGAGAGAGAGTTTCTGTGTGTGTATAAATTTAAGAGTATTTTGAGTGTGTGTGAGTGAGTAGAACGTATGCAGAGAAAAGAGTGGTTAAGGAGTCAAGGAGTGGAAATTGGAAGTGACGATAGTGCATTGTGTGGGAAAAATTCGAAAATGGAAGAAGCGGGAGGCAGTAGAGATCAGTCGAGGACGGAATCAGGGGATCAAGGAAATGAGTTAATGATGAGAATGTTAGAGGAAATGCGATTAGCTAGGGAGGAATCCAATAGAAAATTAGAACAGCTAAGCGATGAATCGAATAGAGCGAGAGAGGACTCAAATCGAAAATTTGACCGAATGAATGAGACATTAACAGGAGTTAGGGAAACCCTAAGTGAGAAAATAGACAAGACGAATAAAGAAGTTTCAGAATTTAAAAATAGTCTTACCGTAATGATGGGGGAAGTTGAAAATAGGGTTGAAAAAAATGAGCGGGATATTACAGGTCTTCGACAGGAAATGGGACATTTAAGGTCCGAAGTACGCATTTTTTGTGAAGAAGAGATTAATGTAAAAATGACTGAAGTGACGGACTCATGTAGGGATCAGTTAGGCAGGGTAGAACGCGAAGTTAGTAGTATCAAATACAACATGTCAAATTTAACGGGGGATGGTCCCAGATTTTCTACAGGTGGAGTATCATGGGACCAACACATGAAGTTTTATGGCGATAACAGGGTAAATCCACAAATTTTTATTAATAGTGTAAGAAATCTAGTGGGAAATTTATTTGACGAACAGACTAAACTAAATACGATAAAGGCTTTATTAAAGGACAATGCGGAAGCGTGGTACAATTTAGTAGGACAGGACATAGACACGTATCAGGACTTTGAAAACAAATTTCTAAAGCACTACTGGAGTGACCACAGACAAGATCAGGTACGAGACGACTTAATCACAGGAAATTTAAGGAGAATTTTCAGGAAGTAGGGAGCAATATGCTATACGCAAGTATAGCATAGCAAAGCAACTGAACCCACCACAGACGGACCGACAAATTATTAAGTATTTATTACGACACTTCGAGGTAGACATAAGACAGCACGTAGCACTACAGAACATAGTGGACAGAGAAATGTTTTTGGAATACCTGCAGAGGTACGACGACGTAAGTAGTGGACGACCTCGGGAAAACAGGGAAAGACAGATCAACACAGTTAGGTTTGACAATAGACGGGACAACTATGCTAGAAGGGGGAATAATTACGGATACCAGCGACAGAATTGGGAACAGAGACGACCATACGTTAGGAGTAATAGTTTAGGAAGGGGACCTGCACCGAGACCGGGACCTACCAGAATGAATAGTTCACCAGACATGAGCGGGACTGCTAATACAGACACGGAACGAGTGGAAACGCCTAGGACATACGCTGAGGTGACGGCTAGACCAGGACCGAGTAGGGAAAACAGACCTGGACAGGATTTTTAGAACGCGACAGACCACTAGATTTCAGTGTAAATGTATATGAACATCCACGTGAATTTTTCAAAATTGAGGAGGAAGTAGAGCCAGAAACTGAGGAAAATTTATGTTTGCCAATTATTAATTTAGAAATTTTGAGAATAATGTAGAAGTATTACTTGATACAGGGCAGAGGCGAGTTTAATATCGGAGGAATTCGTCAGCAAAATTAGGGATAAGGTTTGTGATAGAATTATGCCTATAAAGCGTAGCCATTTAGTAGCTCCAAATAAAAAGAAGTTTGCTGTAGTAAATAGTGTTGTGGTGCTTAGGATAGATATAGGAGATTTAAGCTGTGAACAGGAGTTTGTAATTGTACCTGGACTGAAGTTTCAGAGCATTTTAGGTGTTGACTGTATGATGAAGTTAGGGGTTTTGATAGATATGGAACGGAAGGTAATAAGGATTAATGATAGGGTAGTGCCATGGAAGGGCAGTTATGAAGTCACAGAGGATGACACGGGGTTTAGTATTAATGTAGTAAAGGTAGAAGATGATGAAGTTAAACAGATCAACACAATAAGATGTCCAGAGGATAGGATAGTAGAGGTTCAAGCTTTAGTACAAAAACATGCAGAAGTAGTGGGGGTAGAAGCAGCATATCAGGAGCAGGTGAAGGCAGAATTATTTTTGATGAGGTTAAGTGGCAAGTTTGTTTTTAATTAAGTAGATTTAAGGAATTCAGTCTGGCGGATTCCATTACACAAGCAGTCTAGAAGGTACATAGGATTTTCCATAGAGGGAAAAATCGATAATTGTAAAGTAGTATCGTTTGGTTTGTCGGCAGAAAGGGAAACAATAATAAATGAGAAACAGACAAGTGTAGGGATTGAAGAAGAAGTAATATTTAAGAATCAGGATAATAGGGATAAGTTTATTGTATGTGAGATAATAGGGATGTTAAGTATAGATATAGAAGGAGGAGAGATAGGAATGAAGAGTATTAGGATGGTAAGAAGAAAGACTTGGAGGGTCAAGAAGAGAGTTAGATTCAAATAAATTGATGAACAAAGGATAGAGATAGGTGAATTTTAGTATAGATATAGAAAATAAAGTTAGGTATAGGATAAATATGGGAGATAATTAGGAATAGGTTTAGGATGAGAATAAAGAGTAAATGTAGGAAGAAAATAAGATAGGTTAAGTATAGATATTTCATATAAGATTAGTTAAAAGTTAGGAATAGGATAGGTATATAGGATGTATATAGGATTAGATGGATAAGTAGGATGAAGTTAGGGATAATTTCAGTTTATAAAATTAAGTGAGAGTTAGGAATAGGATAGGGATATACGATAGGTGTAAATATTTTTTGGATTGGAGACAAAGTAGGTAAGTTAGATAGATAAGGGTAGAGAGAGATAGGCAATTTTTTTTTGTAATTTTTTTTTGTCTAAATGCTTTATATTTGCATTCAAATAAGTGGGATTATTTGTATTCAAATAGGGGGAAAATACTCATATTTAGACCAGGGTAGAAAATTAAATAATCACATCAAATAATTTTAATCACCGTGTATAAGGAATTTTATTAGATAATACGCTTTATTAAAACACCGTGGAGAATAAAAATTCATTCGTTTCAGTAAAAATAAGAGATTTAAAATCATGTACAAGACGCTTTATATCGAAACAAACAGTATTAACAAGCTCTACGGGTAATGTAATTATTCCGAGGAAAGAAACAAATGGAAATTACGTGCAAAATTTATATTAATTAACCCTATTTTAAGTAACCGGTAGTAAAACAAAGTGTACACATAATAATTAATATTTAACTTGTATTCGCTAAAATGAAAGGATAGAAGTCAATTTTAATTGAAGTTAATTGAATCGTTAGTAACAGATAATATCTATAGAAACTTGTAAAAACCCAATAAAAAGCAAATCCTAGAAGTGTTAGTTAGAAGTAGGATGTTTGAACACACCTGCGTATTTTAAAAGGCAATTTCAGTTTAATTTGTTTAGATAAACATGTCGATTCTAAGGATATTGGAAACGGTCAGATGCTTTAGCACGAAATACAAAACAGGGTTTATTTAAAAGCTCTGAGAATTAATATTATTTTGAACACCTGCGTAGTTTAAATATCACGTACGGCGAAAATTGTGTAGATAACAAATGGTTTCAAAGAATCTTGGAGAAACCGGGGCTTAATATTCACGAGAATGTGCGATACGGGGTTATTTAACCCAGATAGTCCACATGGACTAAAATATAATCGATAATAAAGAATATCAATTTGCACCAATACGAACAGGTTAGAAAAGGAAAGAGAAAATGCGTCAAGCAAAGACACATATAGTAAAAGGCGTGATTTAAGCAACGTCACGAGGGTCACAATTGGTTGAAAATAGGATGCAAATATCAGAGGTAGAAACAACAATTTCTGTACAAAATTAATTAGTATTCTCAGACGTTGCGTGCCGTGTGGAAATTTTCTGAGATTTAAATGGGGCGAGTGAAAAATTGTAAAACCGACGCGCGAGCGACGGACTGGGAACATAGAATGAGAAATTCTTTAGAATTACCCGTTTTGGGGAACAGACCGACAGACAGGCTTTTGCTATATATACCGGTGGTAATATGAATTTCGGCCTCTTAGACTTTTGACTATTCGATGCGTTAAAAGCTCTTACATCCGCGACTTGATTCAAGATGTTAAACAGTGCATTTTAGTTTGATAAAATAATTTAAAATTTTGCTCGTATATTTTAGTGATTCAAAATAGTTTGTTATTTACGTGCTAACATGAATGTACTTCAGTGCACTTAGATACAAGGTAATGAAATTTAGTATCACTGTATCAATTAGCAAAATTTACAACGACAAATGTATACACAAAAGTAGGCAGTTTTGGCGTATATTGGTGAAAGACGCATGAATTTCTTTGCTATTTTTCGGGGGTGTTAATAATTAAATGGTTCAAATACGTGTCTGGATCCACGAAACAAGGGTCAGATATACACAGATGAGTTCCGGAAAAGCCCAGAAACAACTTTAAATAAATGGTGATGGAGAAAATTTTAAAAGCGTTGAGAATTAGAAGCCGTAAATATAATCCTGTTGGAATGGTGTGATTAACTAAAGGGACAATGTACATTAAAGCTACGAGGACAGTAACCTTCAGGTAAATTATACTATTTTGTTTGACATTTTGGTGTGTGTTGAATAACTTTATAATTGATTTACTTTAAATGGACATTAGTGAAATTGTACTAACCATAAAATTTTAATGTTAAGATGAAATTTGCTTGTTTAAGTAGAAAGGGTATTTAGTATTGATGTTCTGGATTATGATGAAATTTTAGGTATGTCTTTGAGCTCAATTAGACGAACCTGGTTAATTAACGTAAAGGGTGGTAGATGCTCCCTTTTTACTCTGCATATATTGTTATATTAATTAGTAGGCATTCAACAAGGACTTTAATTCTGGATGCACGTTAAAGTGATAATAAAATTAATCTTGAAATTCTTTTTAAAACTGAATTTTATGCTGAAATTTAATTTGAAAATTTAATGTATTCTGAATATTGATGTAAATAGAGTTAACGTTGATGTTTGTGGTAGGAATGTGTTGTTTAATTTTATGAATGAGGAGGTTTATAAAATTAGGTGAGCAGCCGAGGCGAAAAGAGGATCACAGCAGTTTATGACGCCCAATCTGTGGGACTAGAATTTTTTTGTTGAAAGGACCCAGTTCCCGCATTCAAAGGAGCATTTCACAGCATCTTTGGCGCCCAATTCGTGAGGCTCGAATATTTTTTTTTAGGGCCAGTACCTGCAGAATGAGAGGTATCACAGCAATATATATATATATATATATATATATATATATATTATGCTGTGTTAAAAACTGTAGGAAAAATAATATACCTTAGTTATATCCCTTATATTGGGCCCCACGGTTTTGGGTGCCATAATTATGCTGTGATACTCGCCTCCCCTTTCAATTGGGTGCTATAAAAAGCTGTGTTAAGCCCTGTTATTCTCTTATAGCCCCTTTAACCACTCAAACACTTGTGAAAATGTAAATTTATAATTTTCTTTTGCCTCGACCAGCTGATTCTATTAAATAAAGCACTTCTATAATACATGGTATAATGATTGAATATTTACAACACTTTTAACTATCTTCTCCCCTTTTTGCATCATATACATCTGTCAAATTATTACAAAATCAAGCCAGCAAAACGAGCTCTTTATTACCTTTAAAGACTTATTGAAACGTTTCAAGCGGTCTGTAACTTTTCATAGAATTTACGCAAGAAATCCCCAATTTGTCGGCTTTTACACTTTAAATTATGATTAAGATAAAACAGTTTAAAAATAAATCATATCAAAATATTTGAGATAAAACAGTTTCAAAAATAAGTCATATCAAAATCTCTAACCTGAATAATTTTCATAGGTGCTCCTAAGATATCCAAATCGTTATTGGTACGTTTATTGCATTGAAAGGTTTTTCATTTTCTCCATAGAATAATTACCATCAATTTGCTTGAACAGGCAACATTCTCCAAAATTGTGTTTTGATCGTAATGTCTCGTAATTTATGGTTCTACAGGAATCGTAACATTATTTTACTTGTAGTTTATGATTGTATTTTATATCGTAATTGAGATGGTAAATTCAGATTTACATTCCGAGAGGAATTTAAATCAACCTTCAGATCGACATTCAGATCGACATTCAGAAAGGAATTTAGATCGACATCCAGGGCCGTCTCAGAAATACGGCATAATTTTCACAATTCTACACTTTATAATTTCACTGTTAACAAATATCTATTATTCACGTAAATATTTGGCACTTTCAATTATAGTCACTGCCCAGTTTCAAAGTATCCTAACTTGATATTCAATTCTCCAGATATTTATAAGATCGTCCCACTCTTGTTTGTGATTCGCTGGCTTCACGTGCTAGGCGTGGGAAAATTTACCAATTGTATGTATTTTAATTGTGTGACGCGGTGCTTGAGGTCACGTAATTCAATTGTTACACCTTATATTTACTTCAGGAATCCCAGGAACTTCGTACATATCGAGCACGTAGTCTTGTTTGTTACCTTTATTCTAATCTAAATTGAATAAATTTGGTATTTGTTTATTTCCCAATAAATTGGATTTTCGAACAACTGTGATTCTCTTAGATCACATACGCTTTTAAATAAAGCATAATTTCTGCGTGCGTTTACGATAATATATTTACACACTTATGAATGTTTATCTAGCCACTTCATGCAGGTTTTTCACTGATTTAATTTTAATGCGTTTCGTTACATTTTTTAATTCTAATCTCTGCTAGTAGCTACACTTGGATATGTGTTTTAATTGTTTGTACTGCTATATACAGTGTGCACGCAACTAATAATTTTATAATAACATATTTACTCTCCTAATATCTATAATTTCACGCTTCTGTTGCTTGGAAGTTTCCCTTGCTTATTCTACGACCCCAATGACTTAACCTACCCCTAAATTAACCCTATAATTACAGCATTAATCCCTCAAATTAAAATAATTTTTTTGAAAATTGTTGGTTTTGGCGCCCAACGTGAAACAAAATTTACATTAACTAAAATATTTTATTTTTATTTCGCTTTACTATGTACACAACTCCTGCATTATTTTTACATCCCTATTCTTATTTTAATATCACCTATTCTATAACTACACATGTATTCCTTCCTAATATTTTATGCTATTTTCAAAATGATCATTATTTACACACGCCTCTTTCTATCTTTATGAGTCTATATAAAGCATTTCATCTCTCTAATTCCTATCCCTCTATGCTTTCCCCATTTTCATTAATTCATACAACGTATCATCTCTTCATATTTCTCCTGTTTATCCATTTCCACTTATCTATGTTCTATTGTTTTCTTCAAATATTACAATATGTACAATACCTATTCCCTAATTTATCCTAATTTATGATATCCTAATTTAATTCTCCTATCCTAGTTTATGATTGTCCTATACTATGTTTTTCCTATTCTAATTTATTGTTAAACTATCCTATTTTATAATTATATCCCTATTTCCACTAGTTTATTTTACATTCTGAACATTTTTCTCCATTATCAATAGTTTTCTCTCGACAATATTGCTATCTTTCTTCTTTCCCCTATTCACTATCTTTTCGAAATTATTTTCTAAATTTAAATTATTATCTGCATTATTTTTCCTCTTAATATGTCCTATTTCATCTCCCAAAATTTTTGTTTCCCCCTGAAAGAACCTACATTTCCTCTTGTTTATATTTCTCTCTACAAAATTTAATTTCAACCAACTTCCTTCCAAGTCCGTTTTAATATTTCACACATCACTCCCAAATTCTTTATACGGTTCCCATATCACATCCTTATTTCCTAACATACCAAAAGGAACCACTTCACACTTATCATTTTGCCCTTTCATATAAAAACCGATATATTTACTAGATTCTCTTTCTGTTGAAGTTTCATTAAACGGCTCCGTGTCTACAACTTCTGATTTATGCACATAACCCATTGCTATTCTGGATTTATTTCTTATTAACAGTGCCTATACCCTTTCTCTTGCTCTTTCTGGACATCTTATATTATCATCAATATCCCCCTTTATATCAACTTCACCCTCAAATTTATTAATATTTATACAGTCTCCTTCAACTTCAATGCTCTCCTCATCATCCCATTTTATATATTCCCCCCTTATATCTATTGCCTTATCTTCAACATTTACTTTTAAACCCAACTTATCTATTACGTCCATACCAAATATTGCATCTACTCTTAACCCTGGCACTATTATAAATTCATTCTCAAACTTTATCTTACCTATTTCGCATTCCAAAACTATTATTTTGTTCACACTTACAAATCTCTTGCTATTTGGTGCTATTAAATTAAATTTCCTCATGGGCAACATGTTCCCTATTAATTTTTCCCGTTTAACAAAGTCCTCAGACACTAACGACGCTTCAGCTCCCATATAAATGAGTGTTCCACCTCGACTATTTCCAATCCTTAATTTAATTATCGGTAATAAGCTTTTATTCATTTCCTCTTCCATTTCACTTTTTATGTATTCACGCTGGTGTTTGTACCCATTTATTTTTAAGGGCTTACTTGGTTTGTCCTTTTCAAAAATCCTGATTCAATGTAGATGGTCTTGCCTGACTCGTAACTCCTGCAAAGGTACGATTCATTCTTATAGGTTGTGCTGATTGTTCACGATGTTGTGTTTGTATCATAAACTGATTTATATTTCTGTCGTGATTCGTCCGCTCTGCTTCTCTTCTTGGAGTATCTCTCGTGTTCCAGTTCCTTCTAAAATTATTGTTATAGTAGTTATTTTGGTTGTTTCTATAAAATTGTCCCCCATAATTTCCTCTATTGTTTGATCTATTATTTTCTGTATTTCTTTGCAATCTGCCTAAACTCTCTCGCTGTCTTGGTGCCATCCTGCCTTCCAATACACGACTTTATCCTAACTCATCACAACGTTGTAAATATTCCAAAAAAATCTCCCTATTGACTATGTTTTGAATCATTACATAATGTCTGATTTCTTCACCAAAATGTCCCGCTAAGTATTTTATGATTTGTGTTTCTTCCATCGGCCGATCTAATTGCTTCGCTAAACTGAATTTTTGTATAGTGTATATTTCTCTGGTCATTCCTAAATTTTGATTGTATTTCCCTGTAATTAAATTATCTCGCGCCTTGTATTGTTGATTATCCACCAAAATTTTCTCAAAAACCTACTTTCAAACTCTTGAAATGTCCCGATTTCATTTTCTATTAAATCAAACCATATCTTCGCGCTTCCTTTTAACATTGATCTGACGAAGTTTAAATTATACCTTTCATCCGTTGATCCCTGTATTAATTTTCTTATATTATTTAAGAATCCATTTCGAATGGACCTGCACCTTGCCGAAGTTCTAAATTACTAGAACAGGTGAAATGGCTTGCGTGTTCTAATGAGCTAAAGAGCCAAACTACAGGTCCAACCAAAGTAGTAGGGTCGTTAGTGAGGAACCAGACTAAGACAGGTCCCCGAAAGAGGGCAGCGGCTCTTTTGGTACTTAGATTGGCAGAGACCATAGGGGTCGGTATGGCAGTCTAAGACACACTACCGCGATGTGGAAGGCAACGGAAACCACCACATTAATCTCCCAAGTACACAGCGTACTTAAATTGATACAAACATGATGGCATTCTCTGGGGTAAAAGATTCCGGAGTTAAAATAGTCCCCATTCGGATCTCCGGGAGGACTACTTCGGAGGATGCGATCGGAAAGTTAAAAATAAGAGTAGGGAACATTCTGCGAGTCGGAGCGTGGAATGTTAGAAGTATGAAGCAAGTAGGTAAGCTAGAGAACCTAAAAATCGAAATGAATAGGTTATCACTAGACATAGTAGGGATCAGCGAAGTTCGGTGGCCAGAGGCAGGGATTTTGGAGTGGAGACTTCAGGGTAATTCATACAGGAGCAGAGGAAGGAAATTTGGGTGTGGGGATAGTTATGCGGAAAAAGATAGGATACTGTGTAGAAAATTACTTACAAAAGAACGAAAGAGTACTCATGGTTAGATTAGAATCTAAACCGGTAAACACAGTAATAATACAAGTATACATGCCCACCTCTAGCTACAGTGACGAAGAGGTGAAGCCATCTACAAAGATATCGAAGACATATTAAGATACGTAAAGGACATGAAAATTTAATAATTACGGGGATTTTAATGCGTGGTAGGTGAGGGTAGGGAAGGAGCGGTAGTAGGTTTATTTGGTTTAGGCACGAGAAACGACAGGAAATAGGCTGGTAGAATTTTGCGACAAGAACAATTTAATCATCACAAACACATTATTTCAACATCATGCTAGAAGACGATATACGTGGAAGATGCCAGGAGATATAGGAAGATATCAAATAGATTACATTCTTGTTAGACAACGGTTTAGGAATCAAGTAAAGACTGTAGAAGCTACCCAGAAGCAGATATAGATACTGACCACAACATCGTAATTATGAAGGCCGCACTTAAATTTAAAAATCTGAAAAAAGGAACGGAAAAGGCACTTGGACTTAGAGAAACTAAAAGATAAAGATATTCAAGTAAGATTCGAAAAAGTCAAATGAATTGCTGAATGATATCGGAAAATATCTGAAACTAAGGAAGTAGAAATAGAATGGAATAAAATTAAATCCAGCCTAGACATGGCGGCCAGAGATATTCTGGGGTATACACAAAAGAAAATAAGAAACCATGGATAACAAAGGATATCGTGAATTTAATAGAAGAAAGACGAAAATACAAAAATAAATCAGACGAAACAGGAAAACAAAGATACAAAGCCATAAAATGGGAAATTATTCGAAAATGCAGGAAAGCTAAAGAACAATGGATTGATGAAAAGTGCAAAGAGGTACAAACTAAGATGGAAATAGGAAAGACAGACGAAGCATACAAATTAATTAGAATGAATTTTAGGGATATAAAACCGTATAGTAAAAATATAAGGGACGCACAAGGAAACGTCATTATAGAAAACGTAGAGAAAGTGAGTAGATGGCAAGAATATATAGAGAATTTATATGCAGGAGAGGAACTAACTGCATTAGAACAGGAATCAGACATTGAAAATGATGACTTGGGATATCCTATACTTCGAGACGAGTTTGAATTAGCATTAAAGAGTCTGAAAAATGGTAAGGCGCCGGGTACAGATAAGGTGCAAGCAGAAACTCTAAAGGCCGCTGGACAAGCAGTAACAGAACGTCTCTTCCAACTTGTAAGCTATATGTATGAGACAGGCGAGATACCCAAAGATTTCAAACGTAGCATCATAGTAACTATACCAAAAAGAAAGGCGCGGATAGATGTGAAAATTTTCGAACAATAAGTTTGACAGCACACGTGTCAAAATATTAACTAGAATTGTGCAAAGACGAATGGAAAACGAGCTGAAGAAATACTAGGAGAAGACCAATTTGGGTTTAGGCGAAACAGGGGAACGCGGAGGCTATTTTAGCTCTGAGAGTGATAATGGAGAAAACAATAGAAAAGGGAAGCATGTATATAGGGTTTGTAGATCTGGAAAAAGCATTCGACAATGTAAATTGGAAAAAATGTTTGAAATACTCAAAAGATTGGAATGAGTTATAGGGATAGACGAATAGTACATAGCTTATACAAAGAGCAAACAGCAGTAATAGAATTAGAGCAGGAACGTAGAGAAGTAAACATTAGGAAAGGGTGAGACAGGGATGTGCCCTATCCCCATTGATCTTTAACTTGTACATAGAAGAGGCAATGAATACTGTCAAATGCAGGAAGACATTTGGAATTACTATGCAGGGACAAAAATTGATATGCTTAGATTTGCAGATGATATAGCGGTATTAGCGTCTAGCAAGGAAGAGTTAGAAGCTGCTCTTAATGAAATGGAAACGGTTCTGACAGAGAGATATGGTATGAAAATTAACAAAACTAAAACTAAAGTTCTAGTTTGCAAAGGTGGGAAAATAAATCAAAACAAGAATACAAGTATCTAACACGAACTTACAAGAGGTTAAGGATTTCTGCTACCTAGGAAGCCAAATAACGCAAGATGGGAAAAGCACAAAGATATAAAACAAAGATTAGCACAAGGTCGTGCTACATTTAACAAGAAAAGCAACTACTGTGCTCAAAGACCACAAACATAGAAACAAGGAAAAGATTGCTTAAAACATATGTGTGGAGCACAGCACTGTACGGCTGTGAAGCCTGGACAATAGGAGAAGCGGACAAGAAAAGGTAGAAGCCTTTGAAATGTGGTGCTACAGGCGTATGATGAAGATATCATGGACAGACAAAGTTAAGAACGAAGAGATACTAAAATGGTAGGGAAGAAAGAAATATGTGGAAAACGGTAAAAATAGAGAGATAGGATGATAGGCCACATACTACGGCATGAGGGAATAGTGCGGAATATATTAGAAGCAGAGATAGGAAAAAGAGAAGAAGAGGCAGACCTAGATTAGACTACTGCACACAGATAGTAAAGATGTAGGCTGTAGAGGTTTCAGGAGATGTGTAGCTAGCCCAGAATAGAAATCAATGGAGGTACGCATCCAACCAATCCCAAGATGGATAAACTAATGACGAAAAGATAACTGTGCTTAAACATCATGATTATTATAAGTAACTACAAGAATTGGTTGGGCAATATTCTCGAATAATGTTAAGTGTGTGAAAGGATTTACTGGAAAACCATTATATCGGCAAATGTCTAAGTGTTGGGGGATCTTGGTAGCCACAGGTTGCTTAACCTCCTTCACTGAATCTCGGTAAAATAGGGTATAAAATTAGAAAAGATAGAAAGGGAACGAGCTGAATACACATGCTGTGTGAGAATTTTAGGGAACTAGGTAGGCTAGCTCAGAATATAAATAAGTGCAGGTGCGTGTCCAACCAGTTTTGAGACGGAAAACCTAATGACGAAAAAATAAGCGCAGATAAATCTGATGATTAGTATAAACAACTAGTTGTTGGTTGCGAAATACCTGCAACTAATGTTGACTGTGCGAAAAGATAAATTGGAAAATATATTAAATCGCCAAATGGTTAAGTGTTGGGGGAACTTGGCAGCCACAGGCTGCTTACCTCCCTTCACAACCATTGAAGGTAGGAGAAATAGGGCATGTAACTGTAAAACAATAGAAAGTGATCGAACTGCATCTAACAAGAAAGAACGGCGCCTATGAGGAAAGACAACAAACATAGAATAAGAAGAAAATTGTTGAAATCATATGTGTGAGCACAGCACAGTATGCCTAGGAAATACGGGCAGTCTGAAACGCAGACAGAAAAACGGTAGCAGCCTTTTGAAATGCTGTGCTTCAGATGTATGAGGACGATAGCATGGACAGACAAAGATAATAACAAATAAGTTACAGAAATAGTAGGGAACAAGGATATCTGGGGAAAAGAGAAATAGTAGGCGGAATACGTTCTAAGGCATTTTGGGGAATAGTATGTGATATATTACAAGCAGAGATAGGAAAAAGAGGTAGATGTAGACCTAGATCAGACAGTTATAGATGCAAACTGTGCATATTTCAGGGAAATCTGTAGGTTAGTTCAGAATAGGGAACAATGATGGTACGCGTCTAACCAGTTCTAGGACTGAAGACCTAATGATGATGATGATTTAAGAATACTTTTGGATTTATTTTGTTGTCTCCATAAAATTTGGAATATTGTTCTACTGAAATTTCCGGTCTATTTATCCTAGTATGTTGTAATCCCTGATTTCTACCCACATGTTCAAATTCTGATTTTAAGCTACCTAACTCTCTATTTACAACATTAAGTCCTAATTCACAATTTCCTCGAATTTCCCTCATCTTTTTACTTAAGTCTGTAATACGGTCATTTGTCTCTTTTTCAGATGTTTCCTGATCTAATTTTACTTTCCAGACCTCGTCTCGGACTTTATCTACATCATCCATCATTCTAGCGAATTTATTTTCAAAGTGTAGTTGCATTTCCGCGATCGTTTGGTTAACTTCCTTTAATCCGTCGCTTATAATTTTTATTTCGACCCCTAACTTTTCTCCATTTTCTTTGATCTGGTTTTTAATGGCCTCTTCGCTTTCATCCATTTTCCTCGTTAACGCTAATAAAATTTGCATCATTTCCGATTGTTGCTATGTCTGTTGTTCCTCGCTTTGGCTCCTCGTTAATTGTTGCATTTCCATTGATGTATCTCGTAGAATTGCACTTTCTTGTGACCCAATTTCAACCCCTTGGTTCCTCAATGCCTCTCTGGTCTCCTTAATTCGTTTATCCATTTTAAAAAAATTTTAAATTATTATTAATATTTCAAATTCTTTCCGATTTTAAATTCCTAACCCTTTTAGATTAATTTTTACTCGTATTTTTACAAAATTAAATTTTTAAATTTCTCGTTTCTACAAATTTTTAAATTATTAATTTTCCCTTTCAATTTTTAATTTATTTTTTTAGTGGTGTTCTCGCCCCTAACTTTGGGTCGCCATAATCATGCTGTGTTAATTACTGTAGGAAAAATAATATACCTTAGTTATATCCCTTATATTGGGCCCCACGGTTTTGGGTGCCATAATTATGCTGTGATACTCGCCTCCCCTTTCAATTGGGTGCTATAAAATGCTGTGTTAAGCCCTGTTATTCTCTCATAGCCCCTTTTACCACTCAAACACTTGTGAAAATGTAAATTTATAATTTTCTTTTGCCTCGACCAGCTGATTCAATTAAATAAAGCACTTCTATAATACATGGTATATCATCATTAGGTCTTCAGTCCTGGAACTGGTTAGACGCGTACCATCATTGTTTCCTATTCTGAACTAACCTACAGATTTCCCTGAAATTTGCACAGTCTGAATCTATAACTATCTGATCTAGGTCTACATCTACCTCTTTTTTCCTATCTCTGCTTGTAATATATCCCATACTATTCCCCAAAAATGCCTTAGAACGTATTCTGCCCTTCTATTTCTCTTATCTTTTTCCCCAGATATCCTTGTTCCCCCACTATATCTATAACCTATTTGTTATTATCTTTGTCTGTCCATGCTATCGTCCTCATACATCTGAAGCACAGCATTTCAAAAGGCTGCTACCGTTTTTCTGTCTGCGTTTCAGACTGCCTGTATTTCATAGACATACTGTGCTGTGCTCCACACATATGCTTTCAACAATTTTCTTCTTGTTCCGTTTGTTGTCTTTCCTCATAGGCGCTGTTCTTTCTTGTTAGATGCAGTTCGGTCAACTTCTATTGTTTTACAATTATATACCCTATTTCTCCGACCTTCAGTGGTTGTGAAGGGAGGTAAGCAGCCTGTGGCTGCCAAGTTCCCCCAACACTTAACCATTTACCGATTTAATATATTTTCCAATATATCTTTTCGCACAGTTGTCATTAGTTGCAGATATTTCGCAACTAACAACTAGTTGTTTATACTAATCATCAGATTTATCTGCGCTTATTTTTTCATCATTAGGTTTTCCGTCTCAAAATTGGTTGCACACGTACCTGCACTTATTTATATTCTGAACTAGCCTACATAGTTCCCTGAAATTCTCACACAGCATGTGTATACAGCTCGTTCCCCTTCTATTGTTTTCTAATTTTATGCCCTATTTCACCGAGATTCAGTGAAGGGGGTTAAGCAACCTGAGGCTACCAAGCTCCCCCAACACTTAGACATTTGCCGAAGTAATGGTTTTCCAGTAAATTCTTTCACACACTTAACCTTATTCGAGAATATTGCCCAACCAATTCTTGTAGTTACTTATAATAATCATCATGTTTAAACACAGTTATTTTTTCGTCATTAGTTTATCCATCTTGGTATTGGTTGGATGCGTACCTCCATTGATTTCTATTCTGGGCTAGGCTACACATCTCCCTGAAACCCCTACAGCCTACATCTTTTACTATCTGTGTGCAGTAGTCTAACCTAGATCTGCCTCTTCTTCTCTTTTTTCCTATCTCTGCTTCTAATATATTCCGCACTATTCCCTCATGCCGTAGTATGTGGCCTATTATCCTATCTCTTCTCTTTTTTACCGTTTTCCATATATTTCTTTCTTCCCCTACCATTTTTAGTACCTCTTCGTTCTTAACTTTGTCTGTCCATGATATCTTCATCATACGTCTGTAGCACCACATTTCAAACGCTTCTACCTTTTTCTTGTCTGCTTCTCCTACTGTCCAGGCTTCACAGCCGTACAGTGCTGTGCTCCACACATATGTTTTAAGCAATCTTTTCCTTGTTTCTATGTTTGTGGTCTTTGAGCACAGTAGTTGCTTTTCTTTGTTATATGTAGCACGGCCTTGTGCTAATCTTTGTTTTATATCTTTTGTGCTTTTCCCATCTTGCGTTATTTGGCTTCCTAAGTAGCAGAAATCCTTAACCTCTTGTAAGTTCGTGTTACATAATTGTATTCTTGTTTTTGATTTATTTTCCCCGCCTTTGCATACTAGAACTTTAGTTTTAGTTTTGTTAATTTTCATACCATATCTCTCTGTTAGAACAGTTTCCATTTCATTAAGAGCAGCTTCTAACTCTTCCATGCTAGACGATAATACCGCTATATCATCTGCAAATCTAAGCATATCAATTTTTTGTCCCTGCATAGTAATTCCAAATGTCTTCCTGCATTTGACAGTATTCATTGCCTCTTCTATGTACAAGTTAAAAATCAATGGAGATACGGCACATACCTGTCTCACCCCTTTCCTAATGTTTACTTCTCTACGTTCCTGTTCTAATTCTATTACTGCTGTTTGCTCTTTGTATAAACTATGTACTATTCGTCTATCCCTATAACTCATTCCAATCTTTTTGAGTATTTCAAACATTTTTTTCCATTTTACATTGTCGAATGCTTTTTCCAGATCTACAAACCCTATATACACGCTTTCCCCTTTTTCTATTGTTTTCTATTATCACTTTCAGAGCTAAAATAGCCTCCCGTGTTCCCCTGTTTCGCCTAAACCCAAATTGGTCTTCTCCTAGTATTTCTTCCGCCCGTTTTTCCATTCGTCTTTGCACAATTCTAGTTAATATTTTTGACACGTGTGCTGTCAAACTTATTGTTCGAAAATTTTCACATCTATCCGCGCCTTTCTTTTTTGGTATAGTTACTATGATGCTACGTTTGAAATCTTTGGGTATCTCGCCTGTCTCATACATATAGCTTACAAGTTGGAAGAGACGTTCTGTTATTGCTTGCCCAGCAGCTTTTAGAATTTCTGCTTGCACCTTATCTGTACCCGGCGCCTTACCATTTTTCAGACTCTTTAATGCTAATTCAAACTCATCTCTAAGTATAGGATATCCCAAGTCATCATTTTCAATGTCTGATTCCTGTTCTAATGCAGTTACTTCCTCTCCTGCATATAAATTCCTTATATATTCTTGCCATCTACCCACTTTCTCTACCTTTTCTATGATGACGTTTCCTTGTTCGTCCCTTATATTTTTGCTATACGGTTTTATATCCCTAAAATTCATTCTAATTAATTTGTATGCTTCGTCTGTCTTTCCTATTTCCATCTTCGTTTGTACCTCTTTGCACTTTTCATCAATCCATTGTTCTTTAGCTTTCCTGCATTTTCGAATAATTTCCCATTTTATGGCTTTGTATCTCTGTTTTCCTGTTTCGTCTGATTTATTTTTGTATTTTCGTCTTTCTTCTATTAAATTCAGGATATCCTTTGTTATCCATGGTTTCTTATTTTCTTTCTGTGTATACCCCAGGATATCTCTGGCCGTCATGTCTAGGCTGGATTTAATGTTATTCCATTCTGTTTCTACTTCCTTAGTATCAGATATTTTCCCGATATCTTTGAGCAATTCATTTGACTTTTTTTCGAATATTTCTTGAATATCTTTATCTTTTAGTTTCTCTAAGTCCAAATGCCTTTTTCCGTTTCTTTTTTTCACATTCTTCAGTTTAAGTGCGGCCTTCATAATTACGATGTTGTGGTCAGTATCTATATCTGCTTCTGGGTAACTTCTACAGTCTTTTACTTGATTCCTAAACCGTTGTCTAACAAGAATGTAATCTATTTGATATCTTCCTATACCTCCTGGCATCTTCCACGTATATCGTCTTCTAGCATGATGTTGAAATAATGCGTTTTGTGATGATTAAATTGTTCTTGTCGCAAAATTCTACCAGCCTATTTCCCCTGTCGTTTCTCGTGCCTAAACCAAATAAACCTACTTCCGCTCCTTCCCTACCCTCACCTACCACGGCATTAAAATCCCCCGTAATTATTAAATTTTCATGTCCTTTTACGTATCTTAATATGTCTTCGATATCTTTGTAGATGGCTTCTACCTCTTTGTCACTGTAGCTAGAGGTGGGCATGTATACTTGTATCATTACTGTGTTTACCGGTTTAGATTCTAATCTAACCATGAGTACTCTTTCGTTCTTTTGTAAGTAATTTTCTACACAGTATCCTATCTTTTTCCGTATAACTATCCCCACACCCAAATTTCCTTCCCCTGCTCCTGTATGAATTACCCTGAAGTCTCCACTCCAAAAATCCCCCGCCTCTGGCCACCGAACTTCGCTGATCCCTACTATGTCTAATGATAACCTATTCATTTCAATTTTTAGGTTCTCTAGCTTACCCACTTGCTTCATACTTCTAACATTCCACGCTCCGACTCGCACAATGTTCCCGACTCTTATTTTCAACTTTCCGATCGCATCCTCCGAAGTAGTCCCCTCCCGGAGATCCGAATGGGGGATTATTTTAACTCCGGAATCTTTTACCCCAGAGAATGCCATCATTTTATTAGAATTTAGGTACGCTGTGTACTTGGGAGATAATGTGGTGGTTTCCCGTTGTCTTCCACATCGCGGTAGTGTGTCTTAGACTGCCATACCGACCCCTATGGTCTCTGCCAATCTAAGTACCGAAAGAGCCGCTGCCCTCTTTCGGGGACCTGTCTTAGTCTGGTTCCTCACTAACGACCCTACTACTTTGGTTGGACCTGTAGTTTGGCTCTTTAGCTCATTAGAACACGCAAGCCATTTCACCTGTTCTAGTAATTTAGAACTTCGGCAAGGTGCAGGTCCATTCGAAATGGTATAATGATTGAATATTTACAACACTTTTAACTATCTTCTCCCCTTTTTGCATCATATACATCTGTCAAATTATTACAAAATCAAGCCAGCAAAACGAGCTCTTTATTACCTTTAAAGACTTATTGAAACGTTTCAAGCAGTCTATAACTTTTCATAGAATTTACGCAAGAAATCCCCAATTTGTCGGCTTTTACACTTTAAATTATGATTGAGATAAAACAGTTTAAAAATAAATCATATCAAAATATTTGAGATAAAACAGTTTCAAAAATAAGTCATATCAAAATCTCTAACCTGAATAATTTTCATAGGTGCTCCTAAGATATCCAAATCGTTATTGGTACGTTTATTGCATTGAAAGGTTTTTCATTTTCTCCATAGAATAATTACCATCAATTTGCTTGAACACGCAACATTCTCCAAAATTGTGTTTTGATCGTAATGTCTCGTAATTTATGGTTCTACAGGAATCGGAACATTATTTTACTTGTAGTTTATGATTGTATTTTATATCGTAATTGAGATGGTAAATTCAGATTTACATTCCGAGAGGAATTTAAATCAACCTTCAGATCGACATTCAGAAAGGAATTTAGATCGACATCCAGGGCCATCTCAGAAATACGGCATAATTTTCACAATTCTACACTTTATAATTTCACTGTTAACAAATATCTATTATTCACGTAAATATTTGGCACTTTCAATTATAGTCACTGCCCAGTTTCAAAGTATCCTAACTTGATATTCAATTCTCCAGATATTGATAAGATCGTCCCACTCTTGTTTGTGATTCGCTGGCTTTACGTGCTAGGCGAGACCAAGTATATTATCACTTGTTATGTTTGGGAAAATTTACCAATTGTATGTATTTTAATTGTGTGACGCAGTGCTTGAAGTCACGTAATTCAATTGTTACACCTTATATTTACTTCAGGAATCCCAGGAACTTCGTACATATCAAGCACGTAGTCTTGTTTGTTAGCTTTATACTAATCTAAATTGAATAAATTTGGTATTTGTTTATTTCCCAATAAATTGGATTTTCGAACAACTGTGATTCTCTTAGATCACGTACGCTTTTAAAAAAAACATAATTTCTGCGTGCGTTTACGATAATATCTTTACACACTTTATAAATGTTTATCTAGCCAATTCATGCAGGTTTTTCACTGATTTAATTTTACTGTGTTTCGTTACCTTTTTAAATTCTAATCTCTGCTAGTAGCTACACTTGGATATGTGTTTTAATTGTTTGTACTGCTATATACAGTGTGCTCGTAACTAATAATTTTTATAATAACATATTTACTCTCCTAATATCTATAATTTCGTGCTTCTGTTGCTTGGGAGTTTCCCTTGCTTATTCTACGACCCCAATGACTTAACCTACACCTAAATTAACCCTATAATTACAGCTATATATATATATATATATATATATATATATATATATAACGACAATTCTACATGAGTTCTAACAACTACGATCACTTTTAGCCTGAGTTTCAATGACTAACCACTATTAAATTTTTAAATTTTCGGTCTAGCACGACACTCGGAAAAAAAGTGTCGTGCTGATCATTTCTGTATTTTTCGATATAAATAGACAGCTCTACATGAGTTCTAACAACTACGATCACTTTAGCCTGAGTTCCAGTGGCTAACTATTTTTAAATAATTTTTCATTTTTGGTCTAGCACGACACTCGGCAAAAAATGTCGTGCTGATCATTTCTAGCGCATTTTTTGATATAGTTCGACAGTTCTATATGAGTTCTAACAACTACGATCATTTTTAGCTTGAGTTCCAGTGGCTAATCATTTTTAAATAATTTTTTAATTTTCCAGTGGCTAATCATTTTTAAATAATTTTTTAATTTTTGGTCTAACATGGCACTAAAAAAAGTGTTGTGCTGATCATTTCTAGCGCATTTTTCGATATATATTGACAGTTCTACATGAGTTCTAACAACTGCGATTACTTTTGGCCTGAGTTCCAGTGGCTAACCATTTTTAAATAATTTTTTAATTTTTGGTCTAGCACAACACTCGGAAAAAAGTGTCGTGCTGATCATTTCTAGCGTATTTTTCAATATATATATATATCGACAGTTCTACATAAGTTCTAACAACTACGATCACTTTTAGCTTGAGTTTCAGTGACTAACCACTATTAAATTTTTAAATTTTCGGTCTAGCACGACACTCGGAAAAAAAGTTTCGTGCTGATCATTTCTGTATTTTTCGATATATATAGACAGCTTTACATAAGTTCTAACAACTACGATCACTTTAACCTGAGTTCCAGTGGCTAACCATTTTTAAATAATTTTTTCATTTTTGGTCTAGCACGACACTCGGCAAAAAAATGTCGTGCTGATCATTTCTAGCGCATTTTTTTATATAGTTCGACAGTTCTATATGAGTTCTAACAACTACGATCATTTTTAGCTTGAGTTCCAGTGGCTAATCATTTTTAAATAATTTTTTAATTTTTGGTCTAGCATGGCACTAAAAAAAGTGTTGTGCTGATCATTTCTAGCGCATTTTTCGATATATATCGACAGTTTTACATGAGTTCTAACAACTGCGATTACTTTTGGCCTGAGTTCCAGTGGCTAACCATTTTTAAATAATTTTTTAATTTTTGGTCTAGCACAACACTCGGAAAAAAGTGCCGTGCTGATCATTTCTAGCGTCTTTTTCGATATATATAGCGACAGTTCTACATAAGTTCTAACAACTACGATCACTTTTAGCCTGAGTTTCAGTGACTAACCACTATTAAATTTTTAAATTTTCGGTCTAGCATGACACTTGGAAAAAAAGTGTCGTGCTGATCATTTCTGTATTTTTCGATATATATAGACAGCTTTACATGAGTTCTAACAACTACGATCACTTTAGCCTGAGTTCTAGTGGCTAACCATTTTTAAATAATTTTTTCATTTTTGGTCTAGCACGACACTCGGCAAAAAAGTGTCGTGCTGATCATTTCTAGCACATTTTTTTATATAGTTCGACAGTTCTATATGAGTTCTAACAACTACGATCATTTTTAGCTTGAGTTCCAGTGGTTAATCATTTTTAAATAATTTTTTAATTTTTGGTCTAGCATGGCACTAAAAAAAGTGTTGTGCTGATCATTTCTAGCGCATTTTTCGATATATATCGACAGTTCTACATGAGTTCTAACAACTGCGATTACTTTTGGCCTGAGTTCCAGTGGCTAACCATTTTTAAATAATTTTTTAATTTTTGGTCTAGCACAACACTCAGAAAAAAGTGTCTTGCTGATCATTTCTAGCGTCTTTTTCGATATATATATCGACAGTTCTACATAAGTTCTAACAACTACGATCACTTTTAGCCTGAGTTTCAGTGACTAACCACTATTAAATTTTTAAATTTTCGGTCTAGCACGACACTCGGAAAAAAGTGTCGTGCTGATCATTTCTGTATTTTTCGATATATATAGACAGCTCTGCATGAGTTGTAACAACTACGAGCACTTTAGCCTGAGTTCCAGTGGCTAACCATTTTTAAATAATTTTTTAATTTTTGGTCTAGCATGACACTCGGCAAAAAAGTGTCGTGCTGGTTATAATATACGTTGTTTATGCAAATAACCTAATTATTGCAATTTTTTATTTTAATTACGTAGAGAGATGGAACTCGATTAGAACTAACGGGAACTCTTGCTAAAAGTTGTGATATTTATTGGTTTCTTATAGGTTAGAAGAGTAAGTGTCGTGCTAGATTAGCAAAGTTAGCACGACAATTCTTTATTTGCTATTTTTTGGTATTAAAAATGCGGAACTTTTTTTATTTTCTATCAGGAACTCTAGAACTATGAAAAGTGCTACTAGAACTATCACTGTTTTTTTAAAATTTAAAAAATGTCATGCCAACTTCACAGAGGTCGCTAGGGATGCATATACTTTGTTGCATTTTTTTTACTTGCTTTGTGGGAGACTTCGTTCCACAAAGAGATAGTGTTTGGAAATATATTTGTGTTTTAGAGGAGCTTATTAATATGCTTTTACTAGATTCTTATTCTGAAGCGGATATAGTTCTACTTGAAAATCTAATATCAGAACACCATAATCAGTACATAACAATTTTAAAGACACTTTGAAACCAAAACACCATATGATAGTACACTATCCTAATGTGATTCGAATGTTTGAACCAGCAAAACATTTTTGGTGTATGAGATATCAATCAAAAAACAAAGAAATAATAAATTATACAAAAGTAACTGCTTCTAGAAAGAATCTTCCATTATCAATATCCAAAAAATGTGCATTGAAATTTGCGTATAATATACTATGTTTAACGGAAAACGATGAATGCGTTATTAAAAAACGAGATAACGATGAAATTAAGAGTAAGCCATGTTATGACTACTTTCAAACCTTATCTATCACATCACTTTCTAGTGCTTCTGAAGTCACCTTCAGGGGAACTTTCTATAAAATTGGATATTATGTTTTAAATGAAAAAACTTTATATAAGGTTTTAGACATAATTGTCACTGATGTTTGTTTTTTGATATTACAAAAATTGAAATTACTAATAGAAACAGGCATTTTATGTGTTTCTTTGTAAAAAATCACACTAACAATATAATCTGTTATGAAATTGAGACAAATCGATATTGTAAGCCTATTCAAATTCATTCTTTGCCAGATGGTAGAAAATTAGTAAAGAAAAGATATTTATAGCTTCATTTGGTTGCTTCTTATTATGAAACTTTGCTTATTGCCATTTTCTCAGTAACTTTGTAATTCCTTTGTATAAGCATTCTTGTTTAGTTACATTTAAGTTTAAATATGTATTAAGTTAAATTAAATTACTTTACTTTTATTTGTTTGCACAGAGTGAGTGGTCTGTTAATGTATACGCAAAAATTGGAGACAAGATATTTGTTGCAACTATATACCATGGGTGACAAAGTGATGTTTCTAGTATACAAACACCAATTAAAGATTATTACCAATTTTTATATTTATACCGTATAAAATAATTTATACAAACCTACAAAATTACACAACTTTTAATTAGGTATGGTGGTATAAATCAATCTGTAGTATTTAGGCTCATATACGTATCTCGAATTTTTGCGTATAATTAAGAAACACTAGATTATTCTTAACGGGTTTTAATAAATATTATGTTGTGTTTATGGTTTATGTATTGATGTAGTGCTTTTGTTTGGGTCATCCGTTAATATGATATTTATTTTACTCTATATGTAGCTGATTATTTGTTGGTTAAAAAACACAAAATAAATATTTTTAACAAGAAGTTGGTTTTTTTGTGCCATATACATTACTCAACCCTTTCTAGTTGATCTGTTCTACTGATGATGACCACTTACTAGTTGAACTATGTATTTAGTAGATAAAATGTTCCCATAGCTAAACTTATACCTGTTTACTAGATTAAAATAATCAAATATTAGCTCAATATAACTTTTTAATGCCAAAGTTTGTGTAGTGCTTCAGTTTATTCGATTTTAAGTTAACCTAATCCAAAATCAAATAAATTTTATCTATATTTTGTTAAATTTGATCTAACTATTGAAACAATAATCAAATATTGGTTAAGTGCAATCCACTCAATATTAGATTTTATCCAATCACTAAATTATCATAATTCAAAATTAAAGAAGTTCAACCTTATATAACTGAACTATATTTAACTATTAGATTGATGAAGACAAAAATTATGAATAGGTTATATTTTCCTACTCAACTATATTTATCAAATATTATTTAATACAGTCAAGTAGTTTGCTAGATTGTTTCCTAAACATTCTTAACTTTATACAACTTTGATTAATTTCATTAGATATTCTCTCATATCCAGTTAAATAGTTGCTAAATTCATTTTGTTTTATGACAGGATTTATCTAAGAGTGCCCAATACAATCCCACTATATGTTAATATGAAGCAGATGTAGAGGAAATTTTAAGTGAATTTTATTTAATTCTTACTGCTGGTAATCAAATTTTTTCTGTAACCAAATGAATGTATTTATTAATATTTATCTTGGTTTGATATTATTAAGCATCGCTAAAATGCCGATCAAAACTTCTACTGAAATTAATCATACTTTGGATTGATGCTATATTGAACAACATTATGATTGATATACTATCTTACTGGATTATTGCTATTCAAAATTTCTTTCAGTGTTACTATATTCAAAATTAATATTTTCAATTTATAAACGATAACATATATATGCTTGCATATAAATAGAAATAAGGTTTGTGAAACTGAAGAATTTTAATACTTTATAGTATCTAAGTTATTCTAAATATTAATAAATATTCGATTCCAGACTAAAGTCGGGAAGTCATTTTTAAGGAAATGAAACACAATATTGATTAGAGTGGTAAAACTCATTAAGTTATCAAAAATAAACAGAACTTTAATGAAACTGCAGCTTTTCCATGTTATAGTTTAAAATTAAACAAAAGCACAACTTTTAGTAAGATAACTCTTGCTTATTTGCAACTTTTAGATTAAATAATAGATAATTGATAAAATGTACAATTTAATTACTTAATCAAACAGGAACTAATAATTTTTTTATGTAGGCAAAGACAAGAGACATACCTGTACGCATGGTATTAAATGCTTCACATAAAGTTATTGTTAAGCTCTTGAATTATTTTATGTAAATAGAGTTATGTAAGAATACTGTCTGGTACTAATGTCACTCACATGTGTAGAGGAATAGGAAATAATATAAAGATACACAAGGTGTGTAATTCTATCCATGGCCTTTAAAAAATAACATATCTGTTATGACAATCGTTTGAAATCTTCCAATAATAATAATATTTATAACTAAAGACAACTATACTAAAAGAAAATTTAATTAGTAATTTTAAGCACCGATTTAAAAAGTACGTACCTGCTAAGTCAATCCGTATAATTTATATAATTTAATAATTTACCAGTATTAATCCTATTGAACATAGGAATTCAATCGCCGGGAAACGGAGAACTATGCTAAAACCTTATATTATAATTAGAAATTTAAACACTGACTTATAGAATGGAATACCTGTGACATCAATTCTTTAAATTTTGTAATACACAACAATACCATTAGAATTATCTTCAAGATGATGAAAGGCTTCCCAAACAAAACAAGTAGAATAGAGGTTAGGTTGTTTATACTTTTTATTACATAAACGGAGACATACGAAGGCTAAATATATTTCCATGATACTGTGCGCAACTGAATATGTGCGTAATTTAGTTCCCATTCTTCCCTATCCAAAGGATGATCTCCTCTTATTTATCTATGATATGGACATACTTAATAAAATGATAATCTATAGTCCATTCCAGCTAAGAATAAAGCGATGAAAGGTGTAGGGCAAGTTTAGCCTTCGATTTGATTAGTTAAAAGAAGATACTGATTTACACATCTTAATTCAAAAAATTTGGAATTAAAATATATGTAATGCACAATTGTCAGATTTGCAATAAAAACGAGTTGTGGAAATTAATTTAGGCTAGTCGCGATTTATAATCACTCAAATTTGGAATTAATAATTATTCTGTATGTATATATAGAAATTATAATTAATTTGTATTTACAACAACACGACAAAATGCTAACTGATTGATCCCACTAAATTTTAACTATGTGTTGGGGAGAATACGAATTGCACTTAAAGCTGGCAATGCTGTGGATAATTCTAAAAATATTAATTGTCCTTGATAAATAAATGACATTCAACAAAATTCATAGTTTCACATCCTTTAAGTCTTTGAGCATTCTTGTGCTTTATTGTTTTTTCTTAGTCATTTTCAATTTTCATTTATAATTTCGTTTCTTTTTGTAAACTGGTAAACAATAGTTCTTGTCAGAACTCACTTCTTCAGATTTTTGTTATTGTGAAGGTATGTCGATTAACCTACATTGATTATGGGTTAAATACACACATATTATTGTTTTAGCATTCAGTTCGAAAGATAACTGAGCAAGAGCAGCAATTATTTAAAAATCGAAGGGGAAGGATAATTCAAAGTGGTCAGAAATTAATGGCATATAACACGTATTTAACATACATTGCAAAGAACCTCAATAAGTTTGCTGCTCTGAAACGTACTGTTATGAGCTACTATTAGGCAACCCGTCAAACACACAAGCGCCATAAGCAATGTATATGCAACAGAAGCCTCGAACTTTCTGGCATATACCGGAGTATGAATCATCCATTTAATTCAGGCTATATATAAAACAGCCGATGAAGTACAGAGTTAGTCTATATCTAAATGTCGAATATAAATTATATCGTGTAAAGTTAATTGGTTACGCTTTTGAAAGTCCAGGAGTAAATATAAATTTGTGTATGTGAACGTTATATTGTACCGCCAGCTTGTAGAATACATAAATCGACAAAAGTGTAATACATAAATTATAGCAGTGTTTAGTGTTGTGGAGAAGCCTTATGGTTAAGAATTTAGTTTAAGAAGATATTAGTGCTTGTAAAGAACATTAATGTTATAGTGCTCCGTTGTTAATTGGACTGAAAATATCTATAAATAAGGCATATACTGTTAATTAGACTTGTGAACAGTGAGTAATAAAAACTTGTTATTACTTACGCGTTGATAGTAGCCCGCTACAGTACTGCTATTGACACAGGTATTGGACAAAACACAGTGTGGAATTCAATTAAACAAATTAAAGGTTCTGGTATCGCACGTTCATCAAATAAAAATAGAAAATGCTTAACGGTCTTTGATAAGCTTGATGATTTTGAGAAAATGGGAATTCAAAAACATATGCATTCATTCTATCGCGGCAACAAATTGCTAAATGTATCAAAGGTGTTAACTGTCGTTAATAGTGATGATTTAGTACATGACTTCAGTCGTACATCCTTGCATAGAGTGTTGAAGAACTTAGGCTCTAAATACGACAAAAGGACAAAAAACCTATTTTAATTGAAAAACCTGAAATAGTTCTTTGGCGGAGAAAGTACTTAACCGCAATAAAAAAATATCGCGACTAAAGGACAAAAGTTTATTACACTGATGAGACATGGTTGAATGCAGAGCACGTAAAAAATAAAGTTTGGTATGATACAACAAAAAAAAACTGCAAGGCAAGCTTTAATTGAAGGGGTTTCTTCTGGTGTAAAGGATCCATCAGACAAAGGAATGCGTATGATAATTGTATATATTGGTAGCGACACAGTATTTGTTGATGGAGGTTTATTGATCTTCGAATCAAAGAAAACTGGTAGGATTAATAATATACATACTTTGTGTTTCTATAATAATCTTTATCGGGTGATTATCATAAAGATATGAATGGTGATGTCCATAAACAGTGGCTCAAAAGCGTATTACCTGCTTTAGAGCAAAATTTAGTAATTGTGGTAGATAATGCCCCATATCATAACATGAAATTAAGGAAAACGCCAACTTAAAGTTGGAAAACACTAGACATTATCGACTGGTTTCATAGTAAAAATATTTCAACTGAGTTACATTTATTAAAATTACAATTGTTGGAATTAGTCAAACAACACTGCCTTTCATAGTCAACGCCATATGTTATCGATGAACTGGTAAATGGTACTGGAAGAACCATATTACGTTTACCTTCTTACCACAGCACTTTAAATCCAGTCGAGCTGATATGGACACAAATAAAAAATTATGTAGCAGTTAATAACACAACATATAAACTTGCTGATATGAAAGTACTTTTCAATCGAGCTATATCTACAGTAACTGCAGGACGATGGAAAAATTGTATTGACCACATAGTTAAGGAGGAAAAGCGAATGTGAGATTTAGACGGAATAGTAGAAGAGATGGTAGAAAAGGTTGTCAACAATTTAGCAGTAAAAAGTTCTAGCGAAAAATTATCCAATGATAAATTGAGCGACTAAATGTGGGTGTTGATAATGTACCAATATCAAATAGAATTTTAACAATTTTAAACACTTTTAAATGTGTCAAGACTTTACATATTGTACACAAAAACCGAACTAAATATATTGTAGCGGGCTACTATTAACGCGTTTCACCAATTTAAAACAAGTAATAACAAGTATTTATTACTCACTGCTTACAAGTATAAATAACAGTATATGCCTTTTTTATAGATGTTTTCGATCCAATTAACAATAAAGCACTATTACACTAACGCTATTTACAAGCACTAATATCTTTTTAAACTAAATTCTTAACCACAGATCTATTAACTACACTAACACTACTATTTATTTATTACACTTTTGTCTATTTACGTATGCTACAAGCTGGTGATACAATATACACGTTCACATAACGCAAATTTATATTTACTAAAGGACTTTCAGAACGTAATGAACAACTAACTATATACGAGATGATTTATATACGACATTTTGATATAAACTAACTCTGTACTTTATCAGCGGTCCTATATATACCCTAAATTAAAAGGATGATCCATACTCCAGTAATTGCTAGAAAGCTCTAGACTTATGTAGTATATACATTGCTTACGGTGCTTGTGTGTTTGACAGGTTGCCCAATAGTAGCACGTAACACTGCCCCTCTTTAAAACCGCTACGTCTCGTAACTGTAAATACATTTTGACGCCAATTTAATGACTGATGACGGTATCGGCAGCTATCTTCTCTGGTGCATCCACCATGTCGATAAAAATAACAGTCAACACACTTTTCTTGGTCTTGGTAGGCAACCGATTGATAACAACAAACAAGGACTTGGACGTTGGTTCCCTGGAAAACTACTTCCAGCATATTTCGGACTATTTTCCAATCTAAGCGATCCAGTCCACAGCTTAGCTTGGGCACCGCTTGTCTCGTTACTCTATTTTCCATCATCTGTGTCTTAAGATTCTGCAAAGCCTCCCATAGATGTCCATAAATAAGTCTATGCCATGAAGAATTTTAGATAACCAGATAGTAAACATAACGATTTTTATCCTAAAAAACCAAAGCTTTTCCTACAGTTGGCTGCTGTTGTACTAATTCATCCACACATCCAAATTTTTTCTTGAAAACAACAGCTATACCTCTTGACATTTCCAGATCTTGAGCTACGCAATGTGCAAGAGAATACTCTTCTGGTGCTCTAAACAGATCTTGCTGTTTGGCTCATGATTGATAACTCGTCAAACACTATTCTCATTATTCAAGTCTTCCTGGTTGTTGCCAGCATAGGATGTTAAACGGTCAAAGTGTACCACTTTCTGTTTACCACAAGGAGATTTTCTAATCCGGTACACTACATTATTAATTCTTTTTAACACTTTGTACGGGCCTTCCCATTGTCTTTGTAATTTTGGCTACCATCCGCGCTTTCTTTGTGGATTATACAACCACACTAAATCTCCAGGTTGGTAACCACATTCTTGTGCTATCGTGTCATATTGTATTTCATTCGATTGCTTGCTGCCTGGATATTCTTTCGGACATTTACGTGAACGCTATTTGATCTTTAACGAAGCTTAGTAACGTAATCTTCACCTGCGATCTCTTCTCCAGGTTTAAATCCAAACTGAAAATCACATGGTAGCCGCAATTCAGGTCCTAGCATCACGCAAGCCGGAGAGTATCTTGTGCTGTCATGTACCGAAGATCGGTACGCCAGTAGGAACAAATGTAAATATTGGTCCCAGTATCGTTGATGTTCAGAGACAACTTTGGCTAGGTACTTTTCTAACGTCCTGTTTATTCTTTCAACCATTCCATCCGATTGAGGATGAAGTGCGTGGTTCTAGTCTTCCTGATTCCAAGATGCTTGCAGACGTTTTAAAACAACGCTGATTCGAAGTTCCGACTTTGATCGGAGTGTAATTCCAACGGAACTCCAAAGCGACAAAACAACTCCCTCACTAGTACATCTGCAACCGTCTCGGCTTCTTCGTTAGGTATAGCATACGCCTTCGGCCATTTGGTAAAATAATCCATTGCAACCAAGATGTATTTATTTCCTTTCTTTGATTCAAGAAACGGACCAGCTATATCAATGGCCACCCTCCCAAAAGAATTCCCCACGTTATACTGTTTCATTAGAGCTTTCCGTTTTGTAATTGGGCCATTTGCAGAGGCACACAACCCACATTTCCGACACCACTCCTTCACATCTTCTTTGCAGTTCACCCAATAGAATCTTTCTCTCACTCTTTCAAGAGTTATTTTTTGCGCCAAAGTGCCCTCCGGAAATACCATCGTGCAAGTACTGCAACGGCACTCTGCTTCTCAGCACTATCACTTGAAGTCTCCCAGTGCCATCTTCATGTTCTATTTTCAATTACCAAGAAGTCCCACTGTGCCCAGTATACCTTCAGGCTCCTACTTGAAATACTAATTTTTTCCCAAGCTGGTCATTGTCCTCTACTTTTCCACTCAATAATACGTCTTAATTCGGCATCATTCTCCTGGTCTTCTTGTATTTTTTCGGGTTGCCAAGTATTATCGGTTACCGTCATTATATGGATGACACTTATTTTCTCTTCCATCTTGGAACAATGATTGCAGTCTACCGGACAAGGTCTCCTCGATAGAGCGTCTGCATTCCGATGGCTAGTTCCTACACGATGCCCTGTGTCAAAGTCATATTGCTGCTGTTCAACCGGTTGTTTTTTTGGTTGAGTACAGTGCTTCTGTATATGACCAACCTCACCGCAGCTCCAGCATCGCAGACCCCATCTCTGCGGTTGTTGTCTTTCCAGCCTTTTTGCCTTTCGCTTTTCAAACACACGGTTGATTATTTCATCTATGCTGTTCTGCGCTTGACCAGGTTTCTCTAAGACAGACCGAACTTTGTGACTAATACTGTGTGATGTCTGCTTAGCTGCTTCAAATTCAAACGCACTATCCAGTGCGTTATCTAATATTCTTGGCCGTGCTAATCTTAGCGCTTGCTGTATTTTGCTGTCTTTAACGCCATCCACAAACGTTTGAACGGTCAATTGTTCGAGAAAGCTATCTGGTGCCGTTGGGTATGCCAATCTAACTAATCTGGCAATGTCAGTTTCAAATTCTTGCAGGCCTTCATTTGTTCTTTGCGAGCGGTTCTTAACTTGTGCATGGTAAACCTGTTGAAGGTGAGCGTCTCTATATCTCATTTCAAGTTTCGACGTTAAAAGGCTGTAATCATTGTGCTGGTGATCGGGAATCGTTTGTAAGATGTTAAGAGCTTCCCCCCGTATGGCCATTATTAGAGAGATAACCTTCTCTTTGTTGCACCAACCGTTGGCTATTGCAGCAGTTTCAAATTGTTTCAAATATGTGGGCCAAGGTGTTTTACCATCGAATGTGATTGGTTTTACTTTAAATTTAGACGGTATTGACTCGCTTCTTTTCATGCTTCGTATTTCTGGAATGTTGTGATTTACTATTTGGTTTGCTAATTCAAGTGGCCGCGTTGTTAGTGAAATCACTTGTTCTTGCAGCCTCATCACATCTTCTTCCATTTTTACCGATTTACTGTCCAACTTTTGCTCAACTGTTTTTACCTGTTCAGTGAAACCTTCTTTCAATGCAATGGAGCTTTCCATTAATCTTTGTTCTAACGTGGCTGTCTTTTCATTCAACTTTTATTCCAATTTTGCAGCATTTTTACTTAACTTTTCCTATATTTTCTCAGCATTTTTACTAAGTGTCACTTCCATACCATGTTTAAACTCTTTAAGGGTCGATTCCAGTTCAACTGACCTCACTAAGTTTTCACTGAGTGCCGCTTCCAGTTTAGCCGACCTCTCCTCCATTTTCTCAGCATTTTCACTAAGTGTCACCTTTAGTTCAGCCAACCACTCTTCTATACCAGATTTAAAATCCTTAAGGAAATTAATTAAAGTTTCTGCGTCCATTTTACTTTGACTTTTTGTTACAGGCATATACAAACTACTTAAATGTCTTTAGATTTGTGTGTTTTTCCTTTTAAATTAATCACTATATACCACACAGACTGACACTAGTGTAGTGGGCTACTACTACCGCGTTTCACTAATTTAAAACAAGTAATAACAAGAATCTTTATTACTCACTGTTCACAAGTCTAATTAACAGTATATGCCTTATTTAGAGATGTTTTCAGTCCAATTAACAATGAAGCACTATCACACTAATGAATTTACAAGCACTAATATCTTCGTAAACTAATTTCTTAACCATAGGTCTATTAACAACAATAATACAACTATTTATTTATTATACTTTTGTCTATTTATGTATTCTACAAGCTGAATGTACATTAGACACATAATATAACATTTATGTATACTCTTGGACTTCAAAAAGCTCAACTATTTAACTTTACACGATATAATTTATGTTCGACATTCTGATATAGACTAACTCTATACTTCCTCATCGGTCTTATTTATACTCTGGATTAAAAAGGTTAATTCATCCTCCAGTAATTGCTAGAAGATCCTCGGTCCCTGTAGAATATACAGTGCTTACGGCGCTTGTTTGCGTTTGACGGGTTGCCTAAGAGTAGCTCGCAACAATATATATATATATATATATATATATATATATATATATCAATTAATAAATCAAAAATGTATTGCTATATCGAAAAGGTGAGGAATTCAGCAAAGCTGATTTTAAATTCCTCCTAGAAATTAAGAAATATAACAATTATAATTTAACAATATAAGTAATAGGTGAACACAATGTACATATGCCAAACTAAGTAAAATTGATAAATAGAGGAAACGATTCCAGCGTTTCCTAGATTTCCATTAGCCTAGCTTTGTGATTGCTCATATAGTAAGACATGATATAGCTTCTTGTGAAATTTGTCTTTTGAAGTTTTATAAAAGATTATTTTATATTTGTTATATAATTTTGTAGCCATGTAAGCAAAACAACTCTCATATTTAGCAGTTTTATGCTGCATGATACTGAGATCATTGTTATTTCTTAAATTTAGTAGGTGCATACTAGCTTTTTGTTTCATTATCTCATACAGATAAAGTAGGCTACGAGAGGTGATAATAGCATATATGAAGGTAGCTAAAATAAGGTTGCTCGTTGGTCGAATTTAAGCTTGCAGTGCAAGTTGTAGAACGGTGTGATATGCTGTCTATAGGGTACGCTATATGCAAATCTGAAGCATGTATTATGTAAGACTTGTATTCTACGTTTCATTCGTGCGTTTAAATCGCTGTAGTATACTACATTGCAGTAGTCCATTGTTACATGTCGAAAATCGGCATGTAAACATTTCTAATTTTAGTTTTGAATTTGTAAGTGAATTCGCGCCAATATTTTAAAAGACTTGTGCGTGCATTTCCGACACTTTAGATAGTTGCGTTGGCGCTCAAGATTGCGCAGACGCAAAGTGAAAAGGAAGTGGTGATTTCCGTCACGTCTGGACTAGTCAAAAAAACGCCGAACCGGGTGATTATCTGTGTGCCGTTTTATCTTGTCTTCTCTTGCTGATATGTAGGTTTCCTTTTGTCTTGTATCTGTTATCGTTCCTCACCTTATTCCTGTGGTTCCGCTACAAAACGGAAGAGATAAGACAAACCAATTTGACTCCGACGAGGGGGCAAAGGGACGACCCACGCCTACAACGCTCAACCAACGCGGAGAGCCTGACGCGAGAATAGCTGCAATGCCGTGACGAGTTCTACATTATACGTGAGTACCTTTATCTTTTTTCTTTGTATGTGATAATAATTTGTGGCGTAATAATGACCTTATTGCGCATTATTAGTCAAATATTTATTGTGTTACCAACTGTCGTAGTGGCTCTTATACATTATGCGCCGGGACTTTAAAAGTATACCTTAGATTAGAGAACCATTAAGTATAACACCAGATGGCATAGAATTAGACTATTACATATTCTCCACTTCACTTCGGGGCTTAGAAATTATTTAAATCTGTATAGGGTGTGCAACTTATAGTAACAAAGTCCGATTTTTTATTGACATGACTTTCAAAGTTTAATTGCTTGTCCAATGCTACTCCAAGATATTTAACGGCACTTCCAATGTTAATTGTTGCATCATTCATAGTAAGACTATTTATCTGAGCTTCTTCTACTCTTGCGTAATTTTCTTGAGAACCGATACATATTGCTTCCGTTTTGAAGACGCTGAGAAGTAGTCCATGACGTTGGACCCATCTACTAACAGCAGCCAGGTTTTTATTTAATAGATTAATTGCAGAATTTACAGTTAGAGTATTACACGATGTATATAATAATACATCGTCTGCATACATGTGGTAGCTACAAGTCGGCGTTAAGACCTGCGGTAGATCTGCTGTGTAAATCACAAATAACAAAGGTCCAAGGTTACTTTATTGAAGAACACCTTGAGTTACATGTAGCGATTGTGAGGTTTTATTATTTAGTATGACATTCTGATAACTGCCATTTAAATAGCTAGTAAACCATTCACGAGTAGTTTTATCAAGTCCAAAGTAGTGCAGTTTCGCAATTAGTAGGTCATACACGATAATGTCAAATGCTTTACTGAAGTCTATGAATGCAAGATATGTAACCTCTGATTTGTCTGCTGAATGTGATAGATCATTTAGTACCTTGGTCAATGTAGTAGCTGTGCTGTGCCCGCTTCTAAATCCAGACTGGAGTTCAGGTAGGATGTCACATCTACTAATATGTTCCAACGTTTGAGTATATACTATTTGTTCAATGACTTTTGACATCACTGGCAGTATACTGGCCGTAAATCGGAAGGTGAGCAGAACAATGGTTTTTTCCCGATAGGTACAACGACAGATCGTTTCCAAGAATTTGGAAATATGCCTTCTTGCAGTGATGAATTCACCAGATATGTAGTTATTTCGATACAGTAGGGCATTATGAGTAATAACATCTTAAGATTGATACCGTCAACACCACAGGCATTGGATTTTATGCGTTTTATAGATGCTTTAACTACATCATCATTTACAGTTGCGAAACGAGTAAACTTATTTATGCTGAGTAGACACATTATTGCATATACCGATATGATCTCAACATTTTTACTACCTTTGATGCGATATGCGAGTATTACACAAAATGAATGCAATCATTTATAACATTCATGTGATTTTAATGCTCCACTCCGGGTACTCATTGTGTCTCAGGAACGAGTTTTTTCCTGGAAAATGCTCTTCAATTTTTGCCGAGATCCGTTGTCTGTTTCCAAGCAAGGTAGGTTCTTTAGTGCGTGACAACACTCACACACGGACCTGCCAATATTTTACCTCAAGTCATGAACTAGGTGTATTTGTTCGAAATGTTTTCGTAACATTTTATCAAGCCGGACCGTGTCTGGGATTCGAACCCGTGACTAGGTGCGTAGTTAGTCACAACAGTACCATCTAGCCAGGAGCCACTCATAAGCCTAATCAGTTTATAACATTGACTAGTGATTAGTTACATTTTTGGTGATAATCTGCCAGTGTTTCATGTACGTCAATATGAATTTGTGACATCTATCAAATGCTTAGCAACATAACCTGGATGTAATTAATTGGAAGGAAAACAGTTGGACCAGTTTCTGTTATCTACATGATGTTCAAATTCAGTGTGTGTTATGGTACATTGAATATCAAAGACCTTAGAGACCTAATATTAATTCCATACAGAATGTCGTTAGTACATCTTTGATTAGTTAATTTGGTATCGTCTTTGTTTTACTGTATATTGTTATCAAAGACCGCATCGAGTACTAAATTACTGCAGTGAAATGCATTGGTGTTCTGAATTGATATAAAGCTAAATATAATGGTGCCAATATTCTTTGATGTGTAACCAGACTACGACAGTCTGACATAGGCAACGAGTTTATGGACTTAGTTTGTTAAGACCATAGTGGACCGTACTCAGTTAAGTTCAGTACGGATGTTTGGAGTGAATGAAACCACTGACTATCTCCCAAGATGTACGTCATTTCAAATTACCGAAGAATCATCAGGAAGGAGTTAGAGAAAACCTGGAATTGGAATTGTTGCAAGGAAAATCAGATTTCTGCGCCATACACACGGATTTCCATTTACCTACTACATGCCAGAATTCGAGTGGTGTTTTATGGAAAATATGCGATGAACTCATCAAAGACCGTGTATCAAGAGACTTGCTAATATTAACCATACAGGATATTGTGTTAGTGCTCTTTGTATTAGGTTTAATTTTATCTGTTTTTAAATTTTACTGTAGTTATTTTATTTCCATTTCGAATGAACCTGCACCTTGCCGAAGTTCTAAATTACTAGAACAGGTGAAATGGCTTGCGTGTTCTAATGAACTAAAGACCAAATTACAGGTCCAACCAAAGTAGTAGGGTCGTTAGTGAGGAACCAGACTAAGACAGGTCTCCGAAAGAGGGC
>JARFIW010000875.1:0-11669 GCA_036346225.1 Platerodrilus igneus | reverse complement strand
CGAACCGATCTCTTCCTTCTAATATCCGGGGTTTTTATAAGTTACAACTTTCCATGGTCATTACGTGCTATGTTTCGTTCTCGCGGTGTAGTGCGTCCAACTGCTGTCCTAAGGTCGAAGTCAATGTCGTTCTCTTTGTGTAACCGGTCATTTTTTCACACACTTTTGTAAGTGGCGCCATTTGTTTACATTCACAGCACGTTTTTATGTCTGTAAATTGATGAGTATATGAATGTTGGGTGTAATGGTGACGGTTGGTTTGAATCCGTATGAGCTTTCAAGTCGTCTTGCGGTTTACATGTAGCGCATTCGTTTTTATGGTTAGTTTCATGAATATTATGGTGGTGGTAGGGTGTATCGGTCCAATTCTATGATTCAATGGGTTGTTTTGAACTCGTGTGAATATGTACAAATAATCTTTCCTATGTTTGGTAATTTACTGAGATCTATCTATGCGTTTCTAAATTTAATACGAAGGGTAAAATACCAATCATCATTAAGGTATGTATTTAATGTATTGGGTGCTTTTTTGTTTATTTCTGGATCCTAATTAATATTACATTGAAATAGTCGCATTATTAATGTACGCTCACTCCAAAAACCTCTACATTTTACAGGCTGCTTTAAAAAAGTAATGGCAAACTAGTTACCGTTAGCTTCCTTTTGTTTGTGAACAGCACTACCCCCGTTTTCATTGAGTTCATTGTCAAACAATCTTCAGCGCATCAGGGTTCAGTTAACTTTAGTGCTGATTTTTATGATGAACACATAATTTACATGGTTGAAAATGGTTATATTAATAGTATAGTTGCTTTAATAATGGAAGTTTAATGGAAAGTTTGTACCTGAACACTAATACAATACAATAAAACGTTTGTTCTAATAAAATAGAACCAAAGATTGCAATAATGCTCATTTTCCGGCACAAAACAATGTTTTATACAATGTTTCGTACGAAATTCTTTAGAGAGCAATTTTTGTAAAAATTCTTTATCTCTTAAATTGTTTAAGCATTGATTGAGGTTAGCTCTAATATTTACTCTTTTTATTGCAGGTGAGTTCGGGTTTTTATGATAGCGTTTACATTTTTTCCAGGTAAGTTATGAGTTGTTTGTATTTATTTGTTTAAGAAAAACACTAACGAGTTATATACACGTTTTGCGTTAGAAATAACAGGTGATTTTGTAGACGATGACAACATTTTTAACATAAAACTTGTGTTTCGTACAATTTTGGCTCCAGAAAATCTAGCCGGTAATCCACCTAGAAACTCGGTGAAGTACTTCACAAAACTTGTGTTCTGAATAAAGTACCAAAAACCGCGACTGTGTAAACAAGAATGGTTGTCGACTAACTCAGTAAGAAGGGTGGTGTAAGTGTTTGAAGAGGGTCCCATAATGCTATCGTGTAAGGAGTAGGTCATCAGAAATAATCTAGGACCTCGCCATATTTCGAAATATGGGGATTACTAAAGAAATAACAAGAGGATAAAACCTCAGTTAAGGAAAATGGTTCTGTCCTAAAAATTATTCGAGAAATAATCGAATACACTAATGCTAAAACAAACCTAAAATAAACGTTTACAATAATGACACCACTGTAGCTACTTAAAAACTGCTAGCTGATAACAAGGTTTCCAAAATTAAATGTTCAATTAACTGAACATAAATCACACCTCTAGGTAATTGCAATGTATTTTATTACATCTAACTGGAAAACTATTAATTCGGCAAATTTTTAAGTGTTGGGGGGATCTCGGCAGCCACAGGCTGCTTAACTCCCTTCACATACCCCTACACGTGATTTTCCAATGCTCCACCCGAAGCTACCACATTGGCCAGGAAGCGAGTTTTTTAACCTGAAAATTTTTGAATTTTGCTGAACGGTTGCTGTTCCAAGCAAGGTAGGGATCTTTAACGTGCGTGACTACATTCCCACACGGGACCTCCGTTTTACCTCTCATCCGAACGAGGGTGTATTTTTGCGAAAAATGCTCGCCTAACATTTTTCAAGCAGACCGTATCGGGATTCGAACCCGGGACCTTGGGCGTAGTAGTCACACGCATACCAACTACGCCACGGTCCCTTCACATACCACTGGATCTCGGTGTAATAGGGCATATAATTAGAAAACAATAGAAGGGGAACCGAGCTGTATATAAGCTGTGTGAGGATTTCAGGGAAATGTGTAGGCTAGCTTAGAATATAAATAAGTGGAGGCATGTGTCCAACCACTTTTGAAACGGGCAGATAAATCTGATGTTTATTATGAACAACTACAGATGTTGGTTGTGAATTATCTGTAACTAATGTTGACTGTGCGAAAAGATATATTGGAAAAAATATTAAATCGGCAAATGTTCAAGTGCTGGGGGAACTTGGCAGCCACAGGCTGCTTACCCCCCTTCACAACCTTACATGTGATTTTCCAATGCTCCACCTGTAGGTACTACTTTGGCCAGGAAGCAAGTTTCTTTTACCTGGAAAACTTTGAATTTTGCCGAACCCTTGCTGTTCCATGTAAGGTAGGGATCTTTAACGTGCGTAACAACACTCACACGGACCCCCATTTTACCGCTCATCCTAACGAGGGCGTATTTTTGCGAAAAATGCTCGCCTAACATTTTTCAAGCGGACCGTATCGGGATTCGAACCCGGGACCTTGGGCGTGGTAGTCACACACATACCACTACGCCACGGAGTGCCCCCTCCCTCACAACCACTGAATGTCGGAGAAATAGGGTATATAATTGTAAAACAATAGGAGACCGAACTGCACCTAAAAAAAGAACTGCGCCTATGATAAAAAACAACAAACATAGAAACAAGAAGAAAATTGTTGAAAGCATATGTGTGGAGCACAGCACAGTATGCGTATGAAATACGAGCAGTAGGCAAAGCAGACAGAAAAACGGTATAGCAGCCTTTTGGAATGTTGTGCTTCATATGTATGAGGATGATGGCATGGACAGACAAAGTTAATAACAAATAGGTTATAGAAATAGTAGGGGAATAAAGATATCTGTGGAAAAAATAGGAGAAATTGAAGGGCAGAAAACGTTCTAAGGCATTTTTGGGGAATAGTATGGGATATATTACAAGCAGAGATAGGAAAAAGGTGGTAGATGTAGATCTATATCAGAAATGTGTTGGTTAGTTCAGAATAGGAAACAATGAGGGTACGCGTCTAACTAGTTCCATGAAGACCCCTTGATGATGACATCTAACATATGTAAAGTTACATTACCGAGACATTAACTAGAACTGAAGAAAGCTGATTTTTCATTTTCTGAATAAGTATAATATACCGTATATCGTTCGAGTATAGTTTCTCAGTAGCAAAACATTCCTAACAGTAACCTTATCTCAACACTATGTTTACTCATATATACCCGTTGGAGTATAGTTTTTTAGTAGTAAAATATTTCTAACAGTAACCATTTTCGCCTATGTACCCGTTCTAGTAAGGTTTCTCAGTAGTATAGCATTCCTAGCAGTAACCTTACCTCAACACTATTTTTGCACATGAACTCGTTTGAGTATACCTTCCTAGTGGTAAAACATTCCAAACAGTAATCTTACCTCAACACTATTTTCTCTTATGTACTCGTTTGAGTATATCTGCTCGTAGTAAAACATTTCTAACAGATCATTAACCTCAACAGTATTTTTGCACATGTACCCGTTCGAGTATATCTTCTTAGTAGTAAAACATTCCTAACAATAACCGTACCTCAACACTATTTTCGCACATGTACCCGTTCGCTGTAAGTTGCCCATTCTCGTAAAAGCGAACCGCAAGACCCACAGTTTAAGACTTTGCTGCTGACGGATGTATAAGCAACGCTGGACGATGTTACACCACGACATTTGTTCTGGTGCCGTTTGAGAGCATTTTCCTGGTAAAAGACGTCAGGGCTCGCATTTAAAAACGTTTGCAGGTACCATTTTAGTACAAAACAAAATCCCACTAAAGACTTGTTGTAAGCGAACTAACTAAAGAGTTTACTCTTGCGACCTGCTTTATGTACCCTATAGAATGCAAACCGAAGGTTTCGAAGATACCGAACGAAGTTGAGGATTCAGCGGAACTAAATGAGTCATAATCCTTTGCTGCTCGTCCAATACATTTAGCGCCAATGCATGCCCTGGTTCGCTTCGTCGATGGTGCGAATGCCGTTAGTAGAAACATCGGAAACGTCTTCCATGTTATACGGATCGCGTGCATATTAAAAATCCAAAGGGTGTAGCACACCACACAAATTGTGTGCAAGTCGTGCTGTAGAAGATGCAGTGCTACTATAACCAAAACACTTTAAACCTTTCTAAGGAAAATACCAAACTTGTTTCTACAGGATACTTACTAATAAACCAATTTAATTTTAAATAACTTCTACGTCATACTTTAGGAAATGGGGCTTGAATATTTTCAAATGAATCACCAAGCGAAAGTATATGTAGCAGTATTAAATTAACCATTAATTTCCCATTTTACGACCTGGTTAATTATAGATTAAAATTTAATTTGTGCACGTTCGAGCTTCTCGTAAACTAACATATTTTATAGCAACAATGCGCTGTATAATACATGCATACCCCTTCGCCGCGCTACTGCTATTCTTGTAATTGCTAGAAAAGTCACTCTCCTTTTACTGTTAGGACCGATGCAAAGCACCATTTTTATACTTTCTATAGCACATCGCGTTTTTCGTATGATAATTAAATTTTGCTTCTGTGGCTTTTACACTTTCGCATAGCGGTCGATCGCACGTAATGATTTCTAGAACCGGTAAGTACTCGATATCGTCCAAATAGAAATTAGATGCTCGATGTCTTCAATTTCCGATTCCCTCGTAAAGGTAGAAAAACTCAGTCAATATCCATTATACTTCGACCCGCTCCTGTTCTGATAATTTACAAACATTTTCAAACGACAATGGGCCGAGAATTTTTAAACCTCGAGGATCTTTAAGTCGTGATCAATTACACATCCGAGCTACGCGTAAACTAACATATTTTGCAGCAACTGTATAATACATGCATACCCCTTCTCTGCGCTACTGCTATTCTTGTAGTTGCTTAAAAGTCAGTCGCCCTTTTTCGGTAGGGCCGCTAAAAGCACCATTCCATACTTTCTTTATAAGTGTAGCACATCGCCACTTTTGTCGGATAATTAAATTTTGTTTATGTAGGCCTTTACACTTTCGCTTATTTAAACATCTAATACGATTGATTAACCACTTTCGATTATTCTAACGGAACCACCATACATCCCGCCCACCGTTCTTTTGAATCCAACGATCCTATGGGCTTCCGCACTAACACCTGACGTATTTTCCTACTATTTGTTAAACAAAACTACCGGTATCGCCATTGTGGACGTAAACAGATGTTTGTGGATGTGTACGAGAATATGTAACCATATACATTAACCAGTCTAAGCTATTTTATTTAGTCCACGAAAACTACTATTTTTCTAACCAAATTAATAATCGCTTTATAGGTTACATTTCACCATTTCCCAATGACTGGTGCTACGTACATGGAAACTTTAATTTCTTATTAGAATTCTTATTCTCCCCGCACTGCTGCGTAGTTGCATGCCCCTTTTTGGAGGTATATGCTCGTTATAGGTTGTAAGACCTCGGTTTTTTAACTACAATTCGTGAGACCCTTTAATCTTTTAATCGTATCTTTCTCGCCTACAATACAGTAGGACTTAACATTACTACCAACAAATTCTAATACTGGACCCCATTAAATACGTCTTTAATTTTCCTACAACTTTTTTGTTGACAAGTGTTATATTGTTTTATTATACGGGGTAGTCACTCTTTTAAGATAAATATATTTTGTTTGGTATCAACTAATATTAAATTTTCTAGGGACCCCAAATCTGTAAATAGATTTTAAATAGGACCACCCATACAAAGTTATGCCTTTTAAAGAAATTTTTTCCCATCTTTATTTAACCCATCTTTAAAACCCTTTTCGCTAACCAAGACATATTTTAACCAATTTCCAGAAATCTAAAACCGCAGTGTCCCGCGAATACCCGTGGAATAACACGTATACTCTGTCAACCAGGATAGAAGCCGGAAGGATTTGGAAGGTGGGAGAAGAACTTAAAAATTATGGAATCTTAAAACTAATATATACAATAGATTTACAAAATCCATACAAATATAAAAACCATCTTATATCTTTACCCCCATGCGTAGATTGTTGTACTATTAGGAATGATGACCTTTTGTCATCTTCCTCGATAAACTAATTTTATTAATAACTGCGTTGTACAAATCGTATTTTTACTCCGGTACATACGCGCAAGTACTCGATACCATCAAATAAAGAATTGGATGCTTGGTGACTGTTAACATCCGCTTCCCTCGTGTACGCAGACACACCCAGCCCATGAGCACCCTGCGCTCACCCCCCCCATGCGCACCCTGCGCGTAACCCTGCCCATGCTCGCTGCCCATGGCACCCCCTCTGTGCGACTGCTATTTCGGGGTAACGTTACAGCCTTTTATAAATAAAGAACAATGTTATATACTATTATAAAATGTTTATTCTGACATTATACATAACAAATTTAAAAATATTTAATACCAAGCATGGATCATTTAAACTTAATTTTAATACAAAGTTATACACAGAAGACAGTCCTTTCTTTATGTTTGTTTGCAGTGGTTTTAATTTTATCTAATTTTATTCGCAGCTTAAAATTTAAATCGACACCCAAGTCTTCTATCTCCTTTTCTAACCAATAGTTTGATACATAAAGACCGTCTAGGTTTTCAATTGTAAAATGGAAGTTTGCCTCTATATTTAAAGTCTTTGATTCCGCCGACAACCAGATCCATTCCTTCGTGTAATTCTTGCAGCTTGTGACAATCTTTTAATCGCAGCTTTCCACTATATCCTGCATACGTATCTTGTTAGCTTGATCGACTTCTTCTTGTCGGTATTGGAGAAATCCTTTTCTCCCACACACCGTTGTGTAGTTGCATATCCACCACTTTTGGGAATATATGGTTGTTATAGGTTGTAAGACCCTCGGTTTTAAATGATCCGAAAGGTTCTTTACTAGGAAATATACAATGTTTAGCGGAACCCCTTTGCGTGTGGTGTACGCCAAGGTTACGAAACCCCATTCCTTAGTTCGTCTTTGTTATCTGCCATTTTGATAAATACGTTTTAGAATAACCTTTTAAAAAGTATACGGATTTAGTACCATCCTTTTCTGCAAGAAACCTACATAACTAAAAGTCTTTCTTACTAACCGCAAATGCATACAGCTTGTACAACCCGGATGTATCTAAGTCAGTCCATCGACACATAAAATAATCTTTTAATTCTTCCTCATTTTCTCTAATAAGATGTTCTTTGTCTAACACATCTTTGTATTGTTCCGTATGTCCAGTGTTTTCCATTAGTCCAATTTTCGCCTTTTGCATCCATTTCCTCTAATTCCAGTTGTCTTTTCCTTCCACTTACGCGTATGGCATACATAATGGGGAATTTCCTTTAGCGTAAACGGATAAGTTTACTACCAATATTTGCGCGTTGTCGTACAACCTCTGGCGAATGTTAGGTGTATTTATCAATCCCAATTCCGAAATGACTATTTCTTTTGGAATTGTAGAATATGGTGTTGCAGATTGTGTAAAATATGTACTACCTGCTTTAATGTAGCACTTGTGTAAGATTTTATTTTATCTTGGCTGTCTTCCTCCTCTACTATCTCCAAATAATTTACGGTAAATAGTTAAAACTAAAGCCACCAATACTTTATCAATGTTTCCTTTCTTTTGGTTTTCGGACAACTAATTTGCAAGCCGTCAATTTCTTTGTATTACCATTCCCCAATACACGTACTGTAGCAGGTTATTATACACTAAACAGCAGCTATTTTGTAGCTTGTCCGATAAGCTTACTCCACATTTTGGCAAGTGGTACCGAGTACATTGGCGCCTTTAGGAAGTATAACACTATCTTCCAATAACGTTAAACAGTCTTTTAAGGGTTATACACCCGTTCCGCACTGACATAGCTTCAATTGCACAATTGTATATTGTCGCTTCAATCGCGTAATACCATGTTCTTTGCCAAAGTAGACGCAAATGTTTCCCTTAAACGTACATCTGGACAACGTAAAAATCTAGTATATGATTGCCAAGTTGTTTATTAACACCAGGACTTGTTATCTGACACACAAATTTGTTGTATATCTTAATTCTTGCATTGGTTGTTAGCCATGTTAAACAATCAATTCCTACATTTATCGTTGTCAACTATAATATTACACTTTTCTTCGTATTCGCCCTTATAGCAAAAGTTATGGTTTGTAGTTAAATAATTACACATCTCCATCTTGCTAAATATACCCGCAAAATCTTGGGTTACATCCATGTCAAAAGATAGAAATAATCTTTTTCGAGTTCGTCTAATATATCTGGTAGTTCCTCCAATAAAGTTTAACTTAACATCTGCTAGTTCCACTTTGATGGAACACATATAGGATTTTGGAATTTTTATTAATGCATTCGAGGTCTTCTTTTCCGATAATTTCTTTTACTCTCTGGCCATCTTGTTATGCTTTCCAGAGAAAACAGAGCTTAGCTTTAACACCATGCCTAGCGAAACAAATCGGTCAAACTTTCTTCGTAGATAGCTGTTAAATCACCACAAATTTCTTTTTAGGATAAACATCCTTTTGCTTGCAGATGTTTGTTCGGCGTCAGAAAATAAAATTTTAACCAACATTATATTGTCACAAAATGGTTCTGTAATTGGTGTGTGTAGTCCACCAGTCAGATCTGTTCGCCTTCGACATAACAAATATTACCAATATCTTTACCAGATTATTTTCAATATTTTCTGTCAACAGCCATAATCCAATCGCTCATTTGTCGGTTTCACTTTATTCCCAAGAAGTTGAGAAACGTTAATCACCTTTGAGACGCTCATGTTTACCGTTCTAGCTACTATCGAATACTAAATTGAATACGAAAAAATTGTTCTCTTATGTATTCTACAGGTACGTATATTGCCGAAGATAGTCGAATTGTTACCGACCAAGCCGAAAGGGATCGCCGACATATATCCGGATATATGTAGGATGAATTAGGTGAAATTCCCATAGGTGAATTACCCATTGAACATTGAATATGACCATTGAATGACCATAGAACATGACAATTGACATATTTACCAATTGACCAAATGACCAATGACCTATTGTAATTGCTTTTAATGATTTCCTCATTAAAAACCCATTAGCACTTTAAATTGGCTTTTAATGGTTTTCCATAACAATTGGACCTTTAATAAAGGAAAAATAAGGTTGGGTCGGCGCCCGCGCTGACAACCAATTTTCGCTGTATCAATGTTAATGGAAAAACCGGTGCGCAATGTTTTTAACTTGCTAAGCGGTGTTTAATAAAGTGTATTCGGTATTGATCGTGTCGATCAGTGGATGATCCGTGGTAATTACAGGATTGTGATCCGGCGGTCATTACTCGAGCATCTGGGAAATTCGGCTTTTCATTGGTTCATTAGGTAACGATGGATGTGTTCCTGGCTGTTCGTATTGGGCTGAAAACGGCAATGATTCGGTTTTGTGTGGAATGCCGAAATGTTCTGTATGTTGTTTAGTGGTCGACGGTTGCTTTAAGCTGGCTGCTGCCGCTTGGTTGAATTGTTGACCGTTTTTAAAAGTGTTATGTTTTGCAAACTTTCGTTGGCCTTGCAATCGAAAGAGGTATCGGAAGCTCTGCAAATGCTCGGGTTGAACCAGTGGAAAATATTAGTTTGGAAGAAATGATGAAACGAGTTGTGTTGAGATGAAGAATTTTGGTAGAAGATGTTGTTGAGCGAATGAAGGGGTGGTTGCAACGTGTGATGTTTTGCGTGCAACATTTGGGCTCTGATAACGAGGCTGAATTTTGTTGTCAAGGCGTTGACGTTCTAAAGGCTGATTCGCGACTTCGACAAATGTGATGGGACTTGTGTGGTTAAATGGCTGTTAATGTGAAGATAATGTTCTCCCTAAAGGAAATGGTCGAAAGCTGACAAGGTTTATGCGTGTGCAATAACTGTGTGTGGGAAGGAATGAGGAAATTTGAGAAAAGTATGGTTAACCGAAATGGTGGTTTGGAGATATTTTAGTGGCATATTGAAATTAGAAATGATTTTAAAGGCAATTTTGTAAATCTTTAAATTCTGTGAATTGTAGTGAGGTAAATGTGTTCGTGGTAAAAGTGGCATGTTTGTTAGCTGAAAAGTATGCAGTTGTGAAAAAACTGGTGGTGGCGAAGGCTGTGTTTGAATGTTGGGTGCTGGTAAGTGGTGGCGTGGTTGTGAGGAAAATGGGATTTTGCGATGGACGAAACCGGGTTTGCTAGTGCATGAAATGACTGTTGCAAAATGCTGATGTCGGTTTCAAACGTGTTTAAATGGAACAAGTAAATGACAATGCGTTGCTCAGAAAACATGTTTGCGTTAACATTCGGTTCGGTCTATGTTTAAACGACCAAGCATGTTTAAGTGCATTTGGTAAACAAGGGGTAGGGACAATAAATCAGTGGAAGTCATGGTGTTGGCTGGTAACGAAAGGATGGTTGTCGAAAAATAGGAACGGTTTAATTAAAAGGTGCGGATTGAAAATGGAATAAAGTGATGGTATCGAGGGAAAATTAAAACTGCGTTCTATTAAATGGATGTATCGTGCTTGTAAGGGTTTAATACCGTTGATTTATGGAATAACATGTTTATAATTGTATTTCTTTAAAGTCCTCATGGTGCTCGCCACTTCCTAATGTTAAATGTGATCGGCGAATATGAGTGGCTGTTAACAGGATTGGTTCAACGCGGAAATTGTTAATGCCGCTAACGTCTTAAATCTAGGTTTAAGATGTTGAATCAAACGAAATGTTTGGGTTTGTTGGACTAACGTGTATATGGGTTTAATCCATTGGTGAATTGCTATAGCGTGTTACTACGGATTCATTAGTAATAGGTTTACCTGTTAAAAAAAAAGTATTTATTAAACATAAGTTGATTAATTGGTTGAAATTTAATCACAATGGAAGTGCGAAACGATAAAAAGAATGGTTCGTGTGAGATTGGTATGGTTCGGTGTCTTTCGATACTAAAAACCCAAGAATAACGCTACAATAAGACCTGCATGACTCGAAACGTGCGTGGGAATAAAGTCTCAAAATTTTCCATGTCCGTAAACCACGTCTGAATGAATGGTATTAATTATTTGGTTAAAAATTAATTCGGGCAAATAAATGGCCGGCAGTAAGGTGCTACTCCTGCAATCCTACATCTGTTTTCGTCAAACCCTTGGCCGACGGTTGTTAACAAAATGTGGAAGAACGGTCGGTGTTTGCGGTGGGCTTCGGCTGAAAAGGGACTGTTTTAAATGTGTAATCGAAGGGATTTAAAAAGCGTTGAACCTACGATTGACTGGGATTGGGGTAGCAAAGTGCGCACGCCCTACACCACTGATTCGAAGGGCAACCTAAAAATAGGGCGAACGAGCGTTTAAACGTTGCGCAAAATGTTACGCGTACTGTGAATTATAGAACGGAGGCCCCCAAAAATTTTGGTTTCGAAAACCAATTTGTTGACCAAACCCGGGGGAAAATAAATTTCCA
>JARFIW010000874.1:4850000-5364021 GCA_036346225.1 Platerodrilus igneus | reverse complement strand
TCCCTTTTTCTTAGGCATGAAATACTGCAACAAAATTTTTACAACCATTGCCTTCAGAGAACTTATGGCCTTATCAAATTGAAGGGGCATGTATTGAACCTTGTATTAGTTTATCTACTAAAACGATCATTTAACAATAGAAGTCAGCAAAGGTGAACAAAAATTTTAAATCACATACATCCATAAACAAATATCTCTATAGTGTAGTATCAACATTGAAGGAAGACTTATTTGTTTGTTGATTTAAAAATTTAACTTTAAACATAAATATGAAAATTACCCATTCCCGGTTTTATTAATGACTAATCAAAATTTATATCAAGTAACCAATCACTATGCAGTAATAGTTTCTTCCCAACACCTAGATGGCGCTTCATAGGATAAAAATTAGCCCATTTAGAAAGACGCTATACGTATGTCTATGCTAGGAAATAATATTTTCGAGTTAGAGGTTCAATATTCAATTAGCGGTTACATTATTCTACTGAACCGTCGTTCAGTGGTTGAACGATCATCGGTTGGCCGTTCAAGTGAACTCGGGGTTAAACTATGAATCAAGACTGAACTGTAGCGATACAACGGAATTTTTAGTGTTGAATCAAATTCTTCTTGAATTTACCGTGAACTAGATTGATACAACCCGCCCTTAGCCTGCTTAACATCTAAAATCTCGGCGTTTGAGAATTTAATTTTAAGCTCATAATAAAACTTTTCAGTTAATCTTAGCGAACGGTACAACAAAATCTAAACATTTAAGATTACTTAATTTTTAAGTGTTACTTAAATCTTATGGTGCAAACGAGCATGAGTGATCGCATTAGTTTAGGCGTTGTTAAATTAGGTAAAGATTATTTTTAAGAAAATATCAGTATTGAAATCTGTAAACGGGTAAAAACGACGCTAACAATTTTTAAAAATTTAATTCGAGTTTGTTTTATTTTTGTGATTAATTTAGAGAATAATATAGTTTAAACACAAAAATGTATACTCTTTATGCGTTCTCTTGCCTAATTTAACTAAATTCTATAAATACCACTAAAAAATTATTAAAGTTTAAGAATTTATTTATAAAAATCTTTCATTAATTTATTTCAATGAATAATACGGTTGAGATTATTTTCAGTGGCGCAACTAGAATATCAGGACAGGCAGGTTTCGAATTTTGAAAAAGGCGCCATTGCTCAAAGAGTTTCGCTTCGGTTGTGCTGTTGTTCGATATTTAAAATAACTAGCGTCCTTGGAAACATTTTTCAAAATTATGAAAAATAGAGAAAAAATCATGTCTTTTGTTTAAAATTAAATAATTTACCATCAAATAAAACCGCACTAAACATTCTTTTCTTCTCAAGTTTATTATAATATAATAACTCATATCTGTTATAAATCCGAATTAATAGTTAAAAGTTAGTCATTGTAATACCCATAAAATAGGATACAATAGGATAAAAAACTGTGCTATTAAAATTTTTACAATTATTTATTAAATTTTCCATTGATACAGTTGTTTGTAAGTTTCAAAACCAATCTTCGCCCAATGTCGATATTAAATAGTTTCAATTAACTGTAGCCGACTGAAACTTCGTTCGACAGAAACAGTACTGACGAGTAATGTTAAAAACAATTTATACAATGGGGCAATATTGAGATAGCAGTCTATCATATTATTTGAATATACAAATGACAAAATATTTGTAATTCTTGGTTGGCCGTTGCTATTATCCTCGTTATAAGTATTAGAGAATACCTCTAGATATAATGTTTTAAAGTTTATATATTTCTATACGGTACCCCATGGATTGACTTAAGTCAGTTTCATAAAACAAAATTAAGTCCTTTCGAATTTTAATATGATTATCTTCATCTGTAAAACTACTAGGTTCTAAAGGTAAAAATAGTGCAGCATTCTTAATAAACTCTCTAAACCGTGTAACGGTAAAACGCACGGGTCAGGCAGAAACCGAAAGGACAGCAAAGTAAGGACCCGCACGAATCACGATAACGTATAAAACGATAAAAGTAACTTAGAAGTACCGTGTTAACTACAAATACGGAGTGTGGACTGGTTTACATAGACAAAGAAAGGACATCCCTATTAAATTTTTATTTACAATCAATCAAAAATTTCTATTTAAACAAACAAAAAAAATTATAGTTTACAGACAATTTTTAATAATTGAAATGCAAAGTGCGCATTTCGTATTTACTTTGTATAACAGATTCTCTCAAATTATCAACATTAGAATAAATTCAAAACGTATTAATTTGAGTCAAAAGTAAATTACATTCTGATATAATTTTAGGTGTAGTATGAACTCGACCTTCTAAAATTTGTCTCAGAGCGGTTATAACAGCTTTAAGATTTTTCTTCAACGCACAAACAGCGTCATGGTGACGGTACCGTCTACTGTCACTCAGTCTTTTTAAAGCGGTTCCTATTTGTTCATATAGTTTCATTTGAGCATTATCAAACAGGTGTAATCGCGGTAAACTCCTTCTTAAAAATATATGTGTACTTTCTAGGCAACAAAAAAATCTTCCGGAGCTTAATGACTCTGGTATCTCATCTATTAAAGCTAAATTTAATCGGCGAGCAACACAGTGAATATACAGGGTGGGAAAAATTTCAATGTGCAGTATGGGGATCTCGGAAACTATAAGAGCTAGAAAGATGGTTAAATGGGGAAAAAACTTGTGCAATTATAAGCTCAATTTAAAACTAAAAAGAAAATAAATAGATCTCTGTCCGTTCTAAAAATATGGCGTAATAACTAAAAGTTACCAAATTAAAAAATTTTTAGTAACTCCTATACCATTATAGCTATAAATGTGAAACTTGGCTCATTTACATAAGTCATTAGTAGGAATTCAACGAAGTGATAAAAATTTTTCTAGGCCTTCTGTATTCAGAGATGCGACTGTCAACTTTTTTATTTTTTATGGACGTCATATTGGATTTTTGCAGTTTTAAATAAAGGGAAAAATTACAAATTCATTGATATACCATATTGTATACTTTTCTTTTAAAATGGCCGAAATATAGTAAATTGTTTAGTTTTTATGAAAATTATACTCTTTAGAATAGGAAAACAAACAAAAATTTTGATCAAAACATTTAATAAAATTATTCGAATTGGTTTCCTCCAGTGCGAATGCACAATTTTGTTCTTCTACCCATATCTTGTACCGCACCTCGAACTGTGTTTGAATCTATTGATTGTATGTATCTATTTATTGTCAACCATTTCATCTCTGTCTTCTGGCATTTTACTGTACACGTGGTCTTTGATGGCTCCCCATAAATAGTAATCGAGTGGATTGAAGCACGGAGACCGTGGTGGCCATCTTACTGGACCGCGCGTGCCTATCCATTGATTCGGAAAGCGTTCGTTTAAATACTCGGTTGCCACCCTGACATTGTGGGAAGCACAGCTGTCTTGTTGATAATATTCCAAATTCTGCAAATATTGAAGTAGTAGATTATCGAGCATTTCTTCAAAATCATTTTGTAAAAAATTTTAATAAATGGCCGACGATAATCTATTTGGAATGTAGTATGGTCCTAAAATCTTGTTGTCTAAAATTCCACTCCAAACGTTAACTGAATATCTAATTTGCGGTTTTGTCTCTTTAATTAAGTTGGGATTTTCTTGAGCGTAGTAGTGCACATTTTTTTCTATTAAAAAAGCCACAGTTAGTGAAACCTGTTTCGTCACACCACAATATCTTTCTGCTAAAACTTGGGTTAAAACTTAATTTCGTTTGCATCTATTGAGAAAAAGCAAGTCGTCGTTCATTGTCTCCAGGGTGCAATTTTTGTACTGTAATAAATTTGTAATCGTGATACTTGTTACGTTTTATTATAGCACGAACACCACGATCAGTAATCCCACATTCACGACAGATATTCCGACTAGATGTTTGTGGGTTCAGATGTAACTGTGCTAATACATTAGTATCATTGATATCTGCATGTTTACTATATCTTCCTCGCTGCTTATTAAAGGATCCATGGGTTTTTAAGGTGTCGTAGACTCTTACAAAAGCCATTCTGGAAGGCTGTGGTCGTTCTGGGTATAGTTCTGAATATCTACGCTCAGATGTAATAGAATTTCGATGCCATTCCAAGTAAACATTGTACATATCAAATTTCTGTTCCACAGAATATCTTACCAGTAGAATAGCTAAGCCGCTTTGAGGAACAAAGCGCGCAGCAAAATATGTATACGCCGGTTTGAAAACAAAATTGTCTTTGTATGCAAATTTGCTAGAAGGCGCCCAGCAAGATATGTATACGCCGTTTTGAGAACAGAACTGTTTTTGTATGTAAATTTGGTACGCCGGGGGGTGGTTAGGCCTTTGTCCTCGGGATGCGCGTTCGGGGGGTCGTTAGGCCTTTGTCGTGAGGGGTGCGCGCGCGGCGCCAGCTGGGACGTTTTTGTTGTTAGATAGTATGGGGGGGGTGCAATAAACGTGGTAAATGACGTTAAACAATGTCAATTGATAAATGGGCACCCCCCGCGTACCCCTCTAGGTGATTGACAACTTTGCAGATATTTTTTTTAAATTTTTAGCAGCGTTCCCGTGTTAAATATTAAATAAGATGGGGAAGGTGTTATACATTTTTTCAAAATGATGTGTGTAGAACGGAGTCCACGTGTGGGTTCTTGACCGCTTCGGAAATTTTTTTGGGTAGGTTAAGCTAAAAATTAAAACGCGGTGAAGAATTTTGTTATATTAAGCAAACACGTGCAAGTGGTAAAGAATTTTTTAGCTCACCTCAAAAGCTGTATTTTGTATGAAGTAGCAAATAACATTTAGAAAATATACGAAATGTTATATAATGGATCAAATTTTTAAAGTCTGCATGTAAAATATTGTAAAAAGAAGTTGTTCATTTCTTACGATTTTAATACCAAGATAAAATAACAAGAATTCGCAGTCGAAATCTAGAATATAACTTCGCGTTTTTTATTGTAATTATATCTCTCTGGTAATATATATGCAAATTATATCGACATTCAACTTGTAATATAATGGATTTAATTAACATAAGGTGTGTTACAAAAACATGTTAAGACAGGTATGTCGTATATTTTATTTTTGATTACATCACCCCAAAATAATTTATACAATTACACTGAAGTTGCAGTCGGATCTAACATATAATCTTTTAATTATACCCGTATGAATTTAAAATATATGCAAATTATATCATCTTTCATCATATAGGTAAAATCACCACTTCTCTATTCTCTCGGCTAGCTAGTTTCGGCTACTTTTCCAAGGTAGTTGTGACGTCATAACCTTTTATAAATATAGAGCAATGTAATACTATTCTAAAATTCTAAAAGGAGTCTTTCTTACTAACCACAAATACATACCGCTTGTAGAACGCGGATGTATCTAAGTCAGTCCATCGGCACATAAAATAATCTTTTAATCCTTTCCTCTTTCTCTAATAAAATGTTCTTTGTCTAACACATCTTCGTATTGTTCGCGTATTGTCGCAGTGTCTTCCATTTAGTCCAACTTTCGCCATTTTGCATCCATTTCTTCTAATTCCAGCTGTCTTTTTCTTCCACTTACAGCGTATGGCGTGCATAATGGGGCAATTTCCTGCAGCGTCAACGGAGAGAGTTTACTGCTAATATTTACGCGTTGTCGTACAACCTCTGGGCGAATGTTAGGCGTACTTAACAACCCCGATAACGAAATGATTATTTCTTTTGGAATTGTAGAATATGGTTTACAGATTGTGGAAAATATGTGCTACCTGCTTCAATGTAGCACTTGTGTAAGATTTTTATTTTATCTTGGCTGTTTTCCTCCTCTACTATCTCCAAATAATTTACAGGTAAATAGTTAAAACTAAAAGCCGAAAGCACATACTTTATCAATTTTTCCCTTTCCTCTGGTTTTTCTGACAACTTAATTTGCAAGCGCGTCAATTTCCTTGTATTGCTATTTTCCCAATACACGTACTGTAGTAGGTTATTATACACTAAACAGCAGCTATTTTCTAGCTTGTCCGATAACTTATTCCACATTTTGGCAAGTGGTACCGGGTACATTAGCGCCTTTAGGAGGTATAACTTACTATCTTCCAATAAGGTTAAACAGTCTTTTAAGGGATTATACACCCGTTCCGCACTGACATAGCTTCCAATTGTACAGTTATATATTGTCGCTTCCAATCGCGTAATACCATGTTCTTTGGCCAAAGTAGACGCAAATGTTTCTCTTAAACGTGCATCTGGACAACGTAAAAAATCTAGTATATGATTTCCAAGTTGTTTATTAACACCAGGACTTGTTATCTGACACACAAATTTGTTGTATATCTTAATTTTTGCGTTGGTTGTTAGCCATGTTAAACAATCGATTTTATATTAAAATTAAGTTTAAATGGCTCCATGCTTGGCAATAAATATTTTAAAATTTTGTTATGTATAATGCCAGAATAAAAATTTTAGAATAGTATTACATTGTTCTTTATTTATAAAAGGCTATGACGTCACAACGACCTTAAAAAAGTAGCCGAGAGCATAGCGAAGTGGTGATTTTACCTATATGAAGAATTTTGTTATGTTAAGCAAAAACGTGCAAGTGGTAAAGAATTTTTTAGCTCTCCTCAAAAGCTGTATTTTGTATGAAGTAGCGAATAACATTTAGAAAATATACGAAATGTGATATAATGGATCTAATTATAAAGTCTGCATGTCAAATCTTGTAAAAACAAGTTGTTCATTTCTCACAATTTTATTACCAAGATAAAATAACAAGAATCGCAACCGAAATCTAGAATATAACCTCGTGTTTTTTTGTTGTAATTATAGCTCTGTGGTAATATATATGCAAATAATATCGACATTCAATTTGTAATATAATGGATTTAATTAACATAAGGTGTGTTGCAAAAACATGTTAAGACAGGTATGTCGTATATTTTAGTTTTGATTACATTGCCCCAAAATAATTTATACAATTACACTGAACTTGCAGTCGGATCTAACATATAATCTTTAGCTTTTATTATATTTAACTATACCCGTATAAATTAAAAATATATGCAAATTATATCACCTTTCATCGCGATTTATTTGCCTATCGAATAAAAAAATCAATTTGATCTTATATCAAGGTGTTCTTGCTTACATTTAGCAATTTCAATATATTTAAATATTTAATGTGTGTGTGTATATGTAAAAAACATGTTAAAACAGGTCACTCGTTTTTTTTATTCATGATTGCATCACCAAAATAATTTATACAATTACACTGAACTCGTACCCGGATCTAAAATATAACCTCAAAATGTATGCAAATCATGTCGTTGTTTAAAACGTCGTGAAGTATTTGGATGGTGATGTAATCATTCTCAAATGCGAAATGGGAATCCATAAGGTGTTCTGAATGGGGCTTTGCACCCATTAGGTGATTGAATACTTTATAGATTTTTAGGTTAAGCAAAAACATGCACGTGCTCTAAAATCCCCCGAGAATTTCAAAAAATTATTTTTGTATTAAATATATAATGTTAAAAAAACACACACACAATATTTTAATGTTTTATTTACAAAAAATTACATTCTTTAATTGTCTCTATCTGTTTGTGGGTGGCAGTAGCAGATTCTTATTTGAATAAAATATAGATAAGACTTCCACATTAAGAAAAATGCATCTTAGTTAAATGTACAGGGATTTTATTAATTATAGTTTAGTAAAGTGCATGGTAGTTAATGACCTCGGAGATGTGATATTTATAACAACATATCGATATATGTAAATTATATATGGCAACTGCATAACTTCAAATCATTTTAGCATAATTGTTATTTACCAAAATTCACAATTTCTACTTCCGTTAAAAACACATTAAGAAAGTGCATGTTGGAGATTTTAATAACTATAATTAGTAAGTAAGTAAGTTTATTCATACCTGTAATACAATGGTAAAAATTCTTCTACAACACATTAAACAGCTTATTTATATTTGCTACCTTAAATGTCCTAATATAACAACTATGCGGAGTGCATATAAATGTCAGACAAAGATTTCTTATCTTCCTCTTCCAATCTTAAATTTTATATCGTCAATAAAATAATAAACAGATTTCTAATAATAAGTCGTCAATGGAACTAAAACAACATATACAAAATGTGTACAAATTAAAAGTTCACTTATTAATTAATCATGACTCTTTGAAGATATCGTCTAGAAACTCATCTAATGAATAGTAACGCAGCAAAGACAATAGAACAGATTTAAATTCTGTAAATTTCTTTAAAGATTTGATATTAATAGGTAGTAACAATGTTGGGGCTATGTATATAAACGACTTTTTTATAAGCATAGTTTAAATTAAAATAACACCGACATTTATGTAAATCTAATAGTTCTGGTTTATAGTTTGTTGATCTTTAGAGAATAAGTTTTATAAAACTTAGGTTTAAGAAAGTAATCATTTTACAGATGGGATTAATTAAAAATGTACTACTTTGATGATAAAAAAACCTATTTAATGCCCTTTTTGTTTACACAACTATAACATACTTTAAAATTTAATACCTCGGTAGTGGAACATAATTTTTTAATTGTATTATTGTAACATAAAGTTTGCATAAAAAATGCAAAATACATATCCGTTATGAGGAATTTTTCAATATGATACTTACAGATTCGTTAGTAAGTTTTACAATTAAACTTATTGCAAGACATTTTTTAAGAAACATCTTACCAGTCTCAAGGAATATGTATGTATGTAGGTATAAAATATACAAATAAAAGCACTACTTAGTGTAAACATTATTCTTTATTAAAATAAATAATTGGTTATATGCACAAACCAGTTTTTGAGTACAATTACATTTGTGGTTGCGCAATTGAATGACGAATGTGGTATGGTAGAAACACTTTGGTGGATTGGTGTGATACTTTAATTTATGTAGAGGAGTACACCCTAAATCTTCCAGGTTAATAACATTTAGGTGTGGAAATTCATTGTAAATTGCCATCATCCCAAGATATACCGTGAAAGTTTCTGCTTAACCATACGTTTTGGTATTTGAAGCGAGCTGATAGTCAGTTACAAGAATATGGTGGTTTCGGCACATATGTTATTGCAACTCCATTCGATAAGGATAGTTGTACAACAGCCATTTCTTTAAACACAAAGTTATTATGTGCAATTTTAAAACCTTGAACGTCGACAACTAATGGGTTATTCATTTTAGACTTCACTCACAATATTGGTTGCAGGATTGTAGCGGACCAAACGATCGTGTAGAATGAGGCAGTACGCTGTAGTATGAGGTTTAAGCGCTTCTTTCATTTGAAATTCTAATCGTACGTCAACCGCTCCCATTTCACTATTTCGTTTTGATGGGAACAATCTATGACTACAAGTGCAGCGTGCGTTTGAAATTCATTGGGTGTTAATATCGGTTCGCCGATACGACCGTAGTACGATTGTTGAAACTGTGCATACATTTCATATAGTATAGAATAGTAATTGGTATCGAAATCAGTGTTAAGATTATCGTAAAGATACATAGACGAACCCAGATGTAATTTCATATTGGTCAACTTACAGTGGTCGAACTGACTGCGTCCTTTTTTGCGCGATGTTGTAACGTATTTTTTTATTCAGTTACACTTTGCTTATTAATCTAAAATAATATCTCAATAAAATAAAAATATAATTTATAAATTTCTGAACACTAAAAATAATTCATAAAATTTACAATAGCATATGCGCTCCTTCGCTTTATAGGTCTAAGTCCTATAATAAGAATCGTCAAGTTGTCATTTCGGGTCACTTTTCTATCAGCGTTTGAACAGGTAAGCTGCTATCAGCGGCGTGGAAAAGTCAAGATGTTAGACAGGCACATGGGCTGTAATACGGTCCACAAGAAGATATAATTGATTTAACCTTCGGGTCGGAATGTGTTTCTTGGCAGCTGTAGCGTGCAGAATTCATTTTGTGTTCCACATGTAACAGCTCAATAGATTCCTGCTGGCCGAAGAAATAGAGGTCCCCCATCATTAAAACATGCAATATCGTCAATATCGTAAATATCGTATATGGTGCTGAAATGAAAATTTAGTTTGAGATTTGAAATACAAGAAAATTATAGGACGTACTTAATGAAGAATTGGTTTGGTTAAATAATGTTTTGTTCAGAAGATCTTTTATAGTTCCAGCGTTATATTCATTCGTAATGATGTGTTTTCTGTTTGTGCATCGCAGATGTTTATGGAATATTCCACATCTGATGTCATAAGTTCAATTTCTTTTGGCCGCACTGTACTTCGACACGTGAGTGATATTTAGTCTTTAATCCCAATTATAATTATTTAAATGTTTTACGAAAGATACAAGGTTGAAGTTTTACCTTGATTTAGTTAACTTAAAAATTATTCAGAAAAGAATGATTCCTTAATAAACTTGTAATCTTGCAAAATTTTAAAGATGGCTATGCAGTTTGCTTATCGTTATTATTTCACAAACAGATAGCGTTGACTACACTAAAAAAGTTGTTATTGACATATGATGTCAAAAATAACCAGCTATCCAATTTAAATATCACATGTTATTTTACGCTATTTTAAAAATATCTTTAGTAGTTTTGAGGTCATGTAATTTGATTCTTAAACAACGTGATGAATTTTTTTATACATATTAAGTAAAACTAACTCTATGTTGAAAGATGCAATTTTATAAGACGTTAAATAATAAAATTTAATTGTGAAGTCGACGTAGTACTACAGATGGCTAAAGATTAGAATATGTAATATGAATTATTCAGAGAGCTCAAACTTTATAGTAAATTTATTCAGAAATATTCAATTTAGAGATCTTTATGTTTTTTTATGAATACAGAACCATAATAATTTTCTGTTCTATAAACATTTTAGTTGAAAAGATTATGATAAAACAAATCAAGTGAATTTAATTGAATAGAATCCATTTTTGCATAACTCTTTTATTATTAAAAATTCAAGTAAAATTTATAGGTCATTCATGAGCAAACATTGTGTCTAATGATAACAAATACCCTGAGTGTATACTTTTGGAACTTAAATTCTATTATATTATTTTTGGTGAATTTTTTTAAAGACACAAACGGTGTCCAAGTTGTGCATTTATTTGTTCACAGGTTAAGCCGATACATCTGTAAGACATCTGGTAATTGAGATTTTGGTAAGTGCTTTACAAGGGTGTAATTTAGGTTTTGTGGCTACATAAGCGGTGTAGATTTAAGGTTTCCGCATTCCCCTAATACAAGTACAGATAATTTTTGTAGGTTGTTGTATTGAAAAATACGGTGGCGCTCATTATCTACATTTTTGGCCAACAGACATCCCATGACCCAAGCTCATGCTCTACCCAGATCTAACACTCTACTAGCCGTTATCTCTAAAGAGTTTTTCTTTCCTTCAAGCCGTTTTCCATCCAAATTTACCTTGGGCTTCCATTGTTAATAAGAAATTCTCGACCTTGTGATATCAGGTAAGGGTTTATGATATATGGTGGTCCAATTTGCTATCTGATATTCACGAAGAAATAATTTTTGTTTTCAATGTATCGGTTTGAAAGCAGACAATAGCAAAACGTGGTCTCTCCACTTGAGAAGCCGTCTTCACAGCCCGCGTATGCGTGTGTGTTGTATGTAATTCTGGATATTCGTGTAGTTCCCAACTGTGAAAGCTTATGTCCATGGTGACATTGCGTTGAATATGTTTGAGTAGTTTTAAGCGCTCTGCATCTGCAACGGTTATATGTGGAATCCGCCATGATATATGTGTAATAGTAATTTTGATTGACTCTTTGTTATCAGAATTTGATATAGCTGCATCGTCAGCACTACTTCTAATAAGAATAAGCTCCTTTTTTTGGTAGTCCTCCGCAAATCTTAAAACCATGCGCAAGGGAATGCATACGTTGAAATGACCATTAGCATCAACGAGATTAAGCTTATCGATGAGAGGCCAACCAGCGTTTCTAAAGCAACGGCTTTCGCTATAATCGTGGGATAGGAAATTTTTAATAGTCGTAGTTATACCTGAATTACGAACGCGGTAAATAACCTTTTTACCAAGTTCATAACGAATTTCATCAAATAAAAATAAAACTCCGTTGTTGACAAAATCGGCTGTAGGCGAAACGCCACCATCTGACTTATTCATTGTACCCTCAATATAAATTACGCTGTCCCATGGTAATGTATAAACATCTTCGTTTTCTATTGGAATCCGTATAACATCGTTCTTCTCATATGTGGTATTGGAGTACGGAGTATGCATATGTTTGTCGGCATTGACGATGGTTGTATCAAATATAGCACGTTGCGTAACATTTAAAATATTACTATCCATTTTAGCAATGTAGCACTTTGAGTCCTACTGTTTGCAGAAAATTAACGTTTTTCGGTGTTAATCGGTGCACTGGTGTCATGTAACTGGTAAAGGTGCTGACAATGCGTGTATTAATAGGTTTTGGTGGTTTATGCTCATAGCGCAGAACCATTGTTTAAAGGCGCTTTAGATAAAGTCTAATCGTGATGGTTTCCCGACGAAAAGTGATGAGATTACCGTTTTGATCAACTATTTTAACAATGATGCGATCGATGATTCGTGTATTAAGTGGCATATAGGTGACGTTCACGGGGTTTTCAATAATCTTGTACACTGCAGCAACTGCAGGAAAGAATTGATGCAAAATGTGTACAGGTTTGCTATTGCGACACGATCCGACCACAAGATTACATTCAGTACATATAGAAATGATTGGAAAGACCTGTGCCGGATGGTCTGCAATAGCAGTAGTGAGAGCTGGCAGTTTACGTTCTCAAAACCCAGCAACGAACCAAGTGAATTTGGTTGTGTAAAATCCACTATACCTGATGCTTTGATTTATGTATGTAAACTGTTATTATTGGCTCGAATATCAATAAGATAACGTTTGGATGAAGTACGTGCACGGGGATCGTTCAGATTACGTCGTACGAACTTATTAATATCTGCCACTTCATAAGTTCCTTCTGGTAAAGTAAGCACGATGTCATCAATGTAAAATCTATTGTTTGCTTCCGTTACATTGGGAATTGAAAAATATGTATCAAAGTTTGTAAGACCAATAACGTATTCATGGTCATCATCGAGAACAATTGGTGGGTTGATGATTGCGGTGAGCGTAGATTCAGTTCCATTTAAAGTAAATGTATACATGTTCGGTGGTTGATAATAAACTAACAACTAGTCGTATTTGTAGTTGGGATGGGGTGTTAAAAAGCAAATTCTTGAAACACTTGCAATATATGGTTTTTAATTAAAAACTTTTTTATACAAAACAGTTAAAAAATTCACTAAAAATCAAATAATATATAGCGTTGTTAGAAACTTAACGGAGGACTTTTTTGCAGTAAAAATTTCAATACGAAGTGTCCACAGGTAACAGTGTTAAGCGGTTGAAATTGTTTATAATTATAATAGAGAGTGCATGGTCCTGATGAGGTTAAGTATTCGACAAGTTCCCTCGGAGGTCGTAGATTACCAATGCTATCATAATAGACTGCCCTTGAACCATCTTTTTTGTATGCGGTCCAATGAGTTCCCACACCACGTGTAGTATCATGATTAAGAATACTACATTCTCGCCAACGAATTGTGTTTGGAAGTGAATTGCACATGAATATTCCACGAAAGTGGGATATTGGTAAACGTTTTATGTATTTGTTCAAGTCAACATTGGTTAACGCTCGCATAGGTAGGTTTAACGAATGCGTTGAGTTTTTTTTCGTTGTCTTTGTTTACGCAAACCTTGCCCGTGTGTAAGAAAAGGCTTTAGGTACAGTCCATGTCCACGACGATAAGGTTTCAAATAGAGACCCTTTCCAAGTGTCACAGCCTCTTGTGCCATATTGGAGAAAACCCATTAAAAAACCCATTAGCACTAATCGCTTTCTAATGAGCTTTCTCATTAAAAATCCATTAGCACTAATCGTTTTTTAATGGGTTTTCTCATTAAAGACCCATTAGCACTAATCGTTTTTTAATGGGTTTTCTCATTAAAAACCCATTAGCCCTAATTGTTTTTTAATGAGTTTTCTCATTAAAAACCCATTATCACTAATCGTCTTTTAATTGGAAATCTCATTGACGATATCACCGGATTCCATACGTCACAGCATATACCATCACCGCTATCTAACCTTAATTGGCAAACAATCGCACATCTGGTAACAGTATTTCCATCTAAATTCGCGCAATAGTTTTCTTCGACCAAGCACTGTTTAGCTGCAGGCGAGGGCTCAGCACCCCAATCTGGCACGGATCTTGTTTTCAGCACCCCGATCTGGGCTATCTAACCTTAATCGGCAAATATTCGCACATCTGGTGACAGCATTGCCTGCCTAAATGCGCACAAAAGTTTTCTTTAACTAAACATTCTTAGCCTCCGAGGGTATGGATCGAGCACTCGGCACCCCGAACCGGTCGACGGGCCCCCGTCATCCTTCCCCGGGTCCCCCGAATCTGCAAATTTTCCCAGCTAGCAACATTTACATAAATCTGCAACCCAATAAGCAAGCCAATAAACTAAAAAGACATGTATCCGTTTATTTGCTTATAGGCGTTTAAACAGAAGCACATTATTTTTGGTTCAACTAGCTCTTAGTGGAGAGGTGTGGGGAAAAAACTTACAGCTTATGAACTAAAACGTCAGGATGTATTATTATTATTAACAACCCATTGAAAAATACCAATAAGCGTTAATACAGTTTATTGGGCATACTAACCATTAATAGCACATATTTGCATACAGTTAAGATACATAGATCGGCAAAGAAATTCCGCAAATGAGAAAATGTTAATTTTAGTCTAATTCAAAGGCTATGTTCACAGCAGCACAGGTCTTACCCCAGGTGGTAGAATACATAAAATAAATGTATTGATAAAATAATGCGTGTTGTTGGCCAACTAAACAAAATATTTAGCTGCTCAGCAAACACCGCGAGAAGGTCATACACGCTTTGCTCGCCGGGATAAAAGTGTAAGGAATAGGAGTGGGGAGGTGAGGGAAAGAAACTTACAACTAATATATGCAAACTTATAAACTACTATACAAAGCATCTATACAAATAGAACTTAAAACTATGTAAAATAAAACTTATCTATAGCTTTATGCCCCCACGCATATGTGTCCGTGCTATTGGGTACAACAAAACGTTTATCGTTATCACCAGACAAACTGATTTTATGCATGAGGTGGGTATAGATTTCATGTTTTCTGCTACGTATGGTTGTCATAGTATGCATAAGAGGTTTACTTGAAATACATACAGCGTCCTTAAAATTATTCACACTGATATCATTAGCAACAACATTTCTGCTCATCCCTTTAATTTTTTTGATAATGTCTTTTTGACTAATAATACAATAACTTTTTGCCCGAGTCCCTACAAATTCTAATACCAGCTCGCCGGAAAACTCATCCTTAAATTTACCTACAACTTTTTTGTTCTCAAGGGGGATGCCGTACTTATTGTCTATCGGGTAATCACTAGTATCAAAACGTTCTATATTAGCACTCATGTTCTTGTAAAAATCGGGTGTTTTTATGCAATACATAAGGGAATCTGTGTCTGTATATAGGAGTTGAATTTTCTTGCCATATACGCGCTTCATTGTTCCGTAATGAAATTCATACATTCATGTTTTTGATAAATCCAAGACGCTGAAACCGGCATATATTGGTTTATCATAATGCACCTTAACCCGATTCATTTGCACAACAACTAAGTTTTCACTTAACACCAACCGAGAATTAAAGTTTGGTTTAGATATTAAGGAGCTCGCACACAACTTCTTCCCATCAGAGGTCCATCGGTTCACAATTTTAAAGTCAACTCGCTTGTCCACGTTTTCCATAGTTTTTCCGAAAATCGAGTTGTTCATGAGTTTAAAAAAATTTCTTTCAAACTCGTTTTTGGCTCGGTGTTCAAATCAATATACGATTTTAGCCACGGGTTTATATCAAACTCCAACACTCTATGCACCGCCCTTAATATGAGGCCGTTACGCAAGCACTGTTGTAGGTTGCGATAATGTATGACATATCTTTTTTTGTTTTCAAGATTTGCAATCAACTTAAATGTTTTTGATTTGTAGTAGGGCTACTTTATATTCTCCGGGCAAAACGGGAGATCGTTGTGCTGATCGTGCAACTGTTCTGGGTAGTCTAGGTCGACCTCTAAAATGTATCCCTTATCGGAGGTAGGGGGAATGTTTAAAATTTGTTCTTGAAGCATACTAACCTGAGTATCGTTTAACCATAGTTAAACCCGTTTATGGGTAAATGTTGAGTCATAGCCCAACCATACAGATTGTTTGCATCCAAGTAAGACAAATATTTGGACGTTGCAGAAGGATCATAGCCATCCACGTACTTGTTGTTAGCCCTCAAATACCTCGAATACCCCACGGATGCCTCGTCGGGGAAATTGATGCATCTCAATATCTGTAAGCAACTCTAGTTTTACTCCAGAGTGCTTGAGCATCGCATCCTAGCTTAATCTTGGTGTAATAATGTAGTGGCCGGGGTCCAAATTGTATATGGAAATGCAGATGTCACGAAAGTTCTCAAAAACGTCGGCTAACAGCAATACGTCTGTTTCTAAATACAGATCGCTATACTCTCCGAGCGTTGTAATATTAAATTCAGTCCAAACTTTCTGAGCGTGAGCGTATTGAGCAAAAGTTATATCGCTCGATGTTAAGTTATTGTAAAAAGCACTTTTTGGCAGTAATGCTGATTCGTCGAGCATATGAGTATCTGTGATATAATTATAAGGAAATACACCTTTTCTCGTTACTAAATCGAATTCTCTAGCATCAGGAAAATACCGACGAACTTCTGCGAACTGATCCGAATTCAAATTTTGAGCTAACTTATCTAAAGAAGAGGACATAAATCTAAGAGAATCTATAAATTTTAATTGAATGTATGACTTATCAGCTCCACCGTTGTATTCATCTTCACAACCTTCTTCATCATCAAAATCCCAGTCAGATAATCGCACATTTTTAGTAAACGAGATATATTTTTCTTTGTTATTGGGAATAATAGTAATATTTTCTTTATCACATGCTAGCTCTTTTACTATAAAATGCGAATCGTATCTGCTAAGATTATGCATCACGTTAGGAATAAAATTAGGTACTTTGTATTTTATGTTACATTTACCATGCACGGTGAAACGAAAGTTTCGTGTCAGATGACAGTGGTCTCAAACACGCACAGAATCTTCTAAAGGTTTTTATACAAATCCCGCAGTCTACGGCTTTAAGAAATAACAATTCATCGTTGGGTGTTAGAGGATTCATTGGAATACTGGTTTTTAAAATAGTTCCTATTCTACGAGCCTCCTCCTTAAGCATATCCATAAAGACCGCCGAAGCAATAGATCCTTTGTATAATTTGAATTTGTTTAAAGAATCGTCGTAAGAACACTTTATGTAATACGCAAAACTATATGGAATGTGATGTTGTATGTTGTTGGTAAACGATTTTGTAGTGTTGGGATGGGTTGAACTAATCGGTTTCAAAACAGCTTCAAAGTCCGCATAAATAATAAATGGTACACGCATCTGTTTATGCAAATTTCTAAATTCTAAAATGTTATTTAATGCAGTGGGCATAGTAGTCACCACGTGCGAGCAGTCATGCTCCGCATGAAGACGAAGCTTTTCGGCTGAACTGAAGTATATTAAACATCTAGCACATAACCATTTATATGAGTGATTTTTTGATAGCTGATGTCCTACGAGTCTGCTTACATTCTTTATCCAACAAAAATGTGCTCGTTCTCCATCCTGTATATAAAGCAGATTGATGTGCACGGTTCTTTTATTCGATGTAAGATATAAAGGTCCAACAACTGACTTTCCTTCAAGTCCAAAAACATTAATACTCACATCGTTGAGCTCTTCAAACTTTTTTATGTTGCACATTTTCATTGGGAATTCAATTCCGGATAAGTTTAACACAGTACGATAGTCGGGGTAGCTGGATATCCTATTTGAATTAGCGTCTGCTGGATACAGTGCTGCAACAACAGCTAACGCAAAGCAGGTGTCATCATCGTTGATGATATTGACCACAGCCTTTTTGTTTTGCACCCATTTCGGTAATTCAATGAATGTCTTTGCAACCATCACCTCCATGAATTCTGCATATATATTATTCAGGTCGTTAGATACTGTAATCACTCGATTCTTGGTATTAAAAGACTTTATGTCTTCAATCACATCAGAACCGTTCATTTTTGTATAACTAGCAAAGGTTTCGCAGTTGATTTTTAACGCTGTATGCTCTTTTAATTTTTCTTTAATTAAACACGCAAATTGAGCTTTCCGTGTCAGAAGAAATTCTCGAATGTCTCCAACAGTATGAGCATTCTTCATTCGATAGCTTACTATGCGCGTTTTAAAAGCAGAGTTGATAATTTGACCTGCTTCAGGAGCTCTATCAGCCGCATTTTTATGTGCATTACTGCGAAGATGGCGAGTAAACGTATTTTTAAGCACGGCTATATCACAGACGGTACATTGAATCAGTTTATCCACGCGCGGTTTTTTAGCAGGAGAGTTGTTAAAGATAGACGCCTGACGTTTGCCCTTTAAAATCGTTGCACTCGGTGCTACAGGCGCTATACCTGTAAAAGTAGACGTGCCTTGATGAATTCCATGGTGACGTTGTAGAGCATCCTTCCTTGAAAAAACAGTTTCACAAATATCGCACGAATGAATTGAACTTAGCCCAGACATTGAAGAACTGTGTTTAACGTCTTTGTGGCGTTTCAGATTGTTTTTTCTAGAGAAAGCCATCGAACAAACATCACAGGTAAAAATTTTTGAAGAAGACATTTTTCTTCTGTAACAATAAACAAAGTTTTAGAACGACGCGAGTTATGTATCCCTCAATTATCTATATATATTGAATATATTGAATTTAATAGGAATTATTAGAAATTGTTAAATAAGTATAAGTTTATTGCAACAATGTAATACAAGGCTAACTCAGAGAGGTTATTAGCAGTTCATGAGAACGGATATGCAACTTTGCATCCGAGAGGGCAGTGATACTGCAGGTGGCAGGTCACAGGCGGTTAACATACCGCAATTGCTTAGAAACAAGATTGTTACAATGTAATAAAGTGTACTATTAAGAGAAAAGCAGACATGAGATCTGCAAGTTCCCACAGCCGTGTGAGGGGCAGGTTATTATAAAAAGCCCGGGAGCTCAAGGCCTGGCAGTCAGTCTTCGAACTCCATACTTCGTTATTCAAGCTACTCAATTGAGTCAGTCTGAGTATTACAGCTTTTGCATTGTTGTCTACCTAGACTACTCACCTTAGTACAATTAATATTATTTTTTGATTAAAGTTATTATTTTTTGACAGTTTTTCTAAATTCCATTGTAATTTCTGTTTAAGAACCAATATATGTGTTAAGAGTTTGGAATTGTTTTTAAAAACACCGCTCCAAAGGCCCGCACCTTAACTCGCGTATTTAAATGGAAGTTGTTAGGAGCAAGACCGAATACTTTCAATATAGATTGCTGTCGAGACTTGTTTGTCGAATGGCAAGAAATTCCCAGAACTGTTCATTTATAAAGAAAATATCTAGAAGGATCGGTTTTACCCCTAACACGATTAATTTGAACGTCTAATCAAATGTTAAACAAGTTAGACTTTGAGTCCGTGTATACTTTCCAAATACTTGTATGTCAATGACAAACTCAGAAAAACCCGCGATAATATAATTAATTATGCCTTGGGCTATGTTTTTTCTGTAAAGACTTGCATTTAATACCACTAGTTAAATCTGTTGATCGACTTAAACAGGTTCAAAATTGATCGGTGCATGACCTCCACCACTCAATATATAAGACAAGAAACGTAAAGCTAAAAATTCAGTTTGCGAAATATCTTCGAACGATTCAAGTTAAAGTTATGGATTTCGCGGGTGTTGATGTAACCAGTGATGTGCCGCAATTAAGCCTAAATACGCTGGTAGGCAAGACCGACTACCCCTTAAGCAGATGGCAGCGATCTCACCTCCAATTATTGGAAGTAGGATTTGATTTACATGAAGGTCTACAACCAGTCATGCAAATTGTTTGCTGCAAGGGCATATGTAGAGATTATGCTGTAAAAATGAGTTACAATGATTGGGCAAATTTCTGCAACTTTCAAGTAGAATTTATAGTTATAGAATTTGCTCGAGAAGCAAATCAAGTATCGCTAAATGGGTTATCTAATGAAGGCGAAGAGATTATAATACAACTTGATCAAGGGTTTAAATTGAAACTGACAGTTATTACATCGAATGCCAAAAGTGCGCGGATGGGAGCCGATTTTCAAGAAGAGAATTTGTTTAATATGGAAATTACAAAAAGACGAAATGTTATTGTTTTGAATCAAAGCGAAGTATTTAAGATATTCAGATGAGCGAGGTAATAAGCTACAAGCTGCAAGGGTTGAATAGTCGAGGCTTTCCGGCATTTTACGAGGCGTTTATTGGTGATATAATAAATGCATATCGTGGAGGAAATATCGAGGTGACAGATGAAGAACTAGATACAATTTTAATACAAAGCAAACTCATCACAAGTCGTTATCTATTTGATGACTGCCCCAAGGCAAATTATCATACATTTCTGGAAATAATTACATGTCACCCCGACCAATACATCGAAGATGTAACCGGGGTACTATCGCTAGCACAAATGTTTGAGAGAGAGTCTTTTTCCGAAGATTCCGGTTACCACGGTGCGACGAATCTATAAAAGGCATGTGCAGTTACAAACATGGTTGACATAGCGTAACGTTAATACCAGAAGAATTCCATCATAACCTTATAAATTAATGTATTTATATGTAAAATGTATTTTGTAAAGCATAAATAGAGATGTTTGCAGATATTGTTTATTTAGTTGTTGATGCTTACGCATAAATGATTGTGAATTCAGGTGGTGGGCTGGTCAACAAAGTAATAAATAAGTTACAATTTGAGGTGGTGTGCATGTTCAGGAATGCGCTTACATGCCTCTATGTTTGAATATAATCCGTTTACGGAAATTGTGAATAGATTTATTCACAATTAAATATTTTGTGCATATTTTTAATAAAACAGTATAAAAGCGATGAATTAATGTGATTCAATTAGTTTACTTTTATCAGTGGAATGGTGTGCATCTCCCACTCTGTAAATAAGTTCTAGTTATTTTAGAGCGAATTTACCTCCATCAGAATGAAATTGCCCCATAGGGTGAAATTGCTCCATAGGGTGAAATTGCCTCATAGGGTGAAATTGCCCCATAGAGTGAAATTGCCTCCGTCAGTATTGGTTAGCATGGTTCGCAATTACATAAGAAGACGAAATAGTGGGTGCAGTAAAGAAGCGTTAGAAAAAGCTATAGAAGAAGTTCGACTGGGTAAATCAAGTATTTACTCCATCAGCAGAAAATATAATATACCGAAAGAGACATTAAGCTATCAGCGCAAACAGCAACAAAAGCAGGTACACATTCGAAGCAATATGGCAACTGCGAAACAAAAAATTACAATACCTGTGCAGAATTATGATAACTTTGCTATTGCTAGTGCAAAAGAGGATGGTAAACATGGACCTTTGTTCCCATCTAACATACGAGCTGTATTCGCGGGACCATCGAGTTGTGGAAAAACAAACGCTTTAATATCTCTGATCTTGCACGAGAAAGGTATTAGATTCCAAAATGTCTATGTATTTTCGAAAAGTTTATATCAACCGAAATACGAATTGTTGAGAAACGTTTTTACATCATTAAAAGATGAAATTGGGTACTATGAGTTTGAAAACTACGACGATTTGATTGAACCCGGAGATACCAAAGAAGATTCAATTATGGTTTTTTGATGATATACCTGCAAACGAGCAAAGCAAAATCACAGTTTTTCTCGTTCGGCCGACATAAAGAAATAGATTCGTTCTATCTATGTCAAACTTACGCTAGTGCCTTAAAACATAGACTCAGAGATAACGCCAATGTAATCGCATTATGGAAACAGGATAACACACCAACCTCAGACATATCTTTCTTGATCATATAAGCGGTGACATGACATATCCGAAATTTAAAGAAATGTGCTTACAGTGTTGGAGTGAGTCAAAACATAATTTTATAACTATTGTGAAAGATTTTGATTTGGATAAGGGGCGGTATCGGAAGAACTTCGACGAGTATATAAATATAAAGGAAGCTATTAATGGTTAGTCCCAATCCAAAGTTTCGGCGGATGTTAAAGATTTTATTGCAAATAAACGTTGGCTTGATCGATACCTTGCAAGTAACCGCTTCTCATTTACAAGCTATCACCGAAAATTCGCATACCTACAACAAGGGTTAAACTCGATGACATGGAAGTATCTATAAAGAAAATTAAACAACTCGTTCCAGAAGAACCGTTTCGTTTTGGAATATGGTGTCGGGCATCCTCCCGGTATGTGTAATAGATTTTGTTTCTGATTCTTCCAAGGATACTAAACCCTGTCGAATGCAATAAACACCGGTTAGATTAACCATCTTTTCGTACTGTTTCAAAATTGTAATACCAAACTGTTCAAGATTCACAAATTCGTTAGCTATAAGGACGCGGGTGATGATGTTTGTTACATAAACGGTTCCCATATACAAGTACTATTTATAGCAAAAATATACTTAATCGTTGAGTTGCCGTCTAAACCGTTCAGATGATTTTTTTACAAAATCTATGTTTTCTTGGCTACCGCGAATTTGAGAACCGCGACGATTTGATTGGTTCAGAAGATGCTAAAAATGCCTCGATTATGAGTAAGTTTTATTCTGTTGATACAATAAATACAGCACATCCTGTGGAGGGCGATGTATCGCTCGTTAAAAGATATAGTTAGATATCGCGTTGAATCTCAAAGCGCATTTATTTGTTTTCCGATAATATTTATATAAATTTGTCATACATGTAATGTACAACATTGACCGGGAAATACAATTCAATTTCTATGTACAATATTTCTTAATACAAACACATTGCCTCGAGCACAATTTAAACGCTTGTTGGTATGTAATACGCAGAGGTTTAAGGTATCGCAGCTTTTTCTTAATTGGTTCAAACCGAAACATTTTGCTTAAAATAGGGGATATAGTACATATATCTAAATATAAGACGGTTTTTGATAAAGGTTATTTCCCCTGCAGGGCAACGGTATTATTTAAAGTAATACAAATTCAACATACAAAGCCTATCACTTATTTGCTAAGGGTTTAAACGATAAACCGTTCTTGAGGTTGTTCTACAAAAAGGAGTTGTAAATTACAAATTCTCCAGATATTTATTTAGTGGAAAAAGTATTGCGAAACGCTGCAAAGGATGTGAATTATTTGTTAAATACGGTATTCACGAGACCGCCTGAATACTCTCAACAGATTTGCTTTAAATAAGCATATGTGTGAATTATCACAGTTTAGCTATTTATCAACCCTCTCACGGATAAATCATATACATTTGGATTACTGTCCAGTTGCAATATATTGCTAAAAATTATTGTACTAGAAGTCGTTTTTTAATTACGACTTAGAACATGCAGAAAAAATAATAAGTTTTCAGGTTAGTATTTAAGCTAATAAAATGCATTATGTTTTCAGCGAGATATTAAATGCGGTAAACAACAAATTCTACTTACCCTTACAGATTCAAACTGGACGACGGTAAAAAATATTTCGCGTTTTACTTAGATAAACCGGTAACTGCACTGATTTTGGCGTCCGTTTTCTTGCGTTTTATATACATATAAAACCTTAGAGCAATCTAATTAGTTTTCATTCACCAAAATTAAACAAGATTTAAAACATGCTTTGGAAAATCTGGATGTTATAATGATGTAAATAGATGATAAAATGTCGTTTGTAATTACCATGGCGCTTTCACGTCAAAGATTTCATTTTAAATATGAAGCGCTTTTTGGTTTAGATATTGTTATAGTTTGAATTTTATTTACGCATATATCTAAAATACGAATCCTTCCCAAAGACTGTTTTTGAAATATGTATTTTAGCAGCTTTTAATTTGCCAATACCTCTATTTAAAACCATGTAGTTATCGCGATTTGATGTAACATTGTTTTTACCAAACACCTTAGAGTTATTAATACATTTTTAAAAATTTTCCCAATTCGATTCGTAATGTATAGAATGTGTTTGTTTTTCTGTCATCCAAAATATTCCATTTACATTCAAATAGGTGTAAATAACTGTGACATTGTTTAGTGCTTTAACGAGAACGTATAATTAGCCTGAAAATAAATAAACCTTGATAACTTGTGCTCGCTCGTTATCGTTTTGCAGAAATTCGAGGTTTCAGATTTTGCATAATATGCTATTGTATTATAAATAACACCGCGTTTTAACACTCTTTTCTACGTAAATATTATCGAAAATCTGAAAATTTTCCCAACTCGGTTCTAAGAGTAATGAATCGTAATGCATACAAAGAGCTTGCTTTTGTGCCAACAAATTACCGGCTATTAATTATGTTTCATTTTAATAAGGTCGAAGACGTTGTTTATTATTTGTTTTTATGGGGATTTCCGTAATTAAATTCATTTCTTGGGTAATATTTTTCGCGAATTACCTCTTGTTAAGAGACATGTAAAGAATATATTTCTATTATAACCTGTTTTAATATGCTTGAAAAGATCAAGTTTCAGCCCTTGGTGCTTTTACGCTAAAGATTTCATTTTAAATATGGACCGCTTTTTGGTTTAGATATTGTTATAGTTTGAATTTGTTTACGCATATATCTAAAATGCGAATCCTTCTCAAAGACTGTTTTGCAATATGGTCTGTGCATCTAAAATTTGTTTTGCAGGGCTGGCGAATGTTTCTCAATCGTTCAAGCACCTCATCGTTTTTATATCCTACGGCAATAATTGATGTATTTTAGCAGCTTTTAGTTTGCCAATACTTCTATTTAAAACCATGTAATTATTGCGATTTGATGTAACATTGTTTTACCAAATACTTTAGGGTTAATAAACATTTTTTAAATTTTCCATAAACAATATGAAAGTAGAGCGTTCGGTGAAAGGGTATCAAGTCGATGGTCGTGTTTTATAACAGGATTTATGTTGATTGGAAAGAATCTGTCAATTCATATAAGTATGTCCTAGGGTTTCTAGTGCAAAATATCTGTTTCAACTTCCGAAGAACGAGGTACTAGCAGGTAAGTCTTTTTTTTTAGTTTAAAATTATTATTCTTGCATCAAAACGCAGAATTATGTCTTTTATATTTTTAAAAGTTATATTTCGGTCTTACCTCATAAATGATATAATTGTAATATTTAAATTTCCGCCCTAATTTTTATCACTTTATTTTCTTATTTGCCAGCTCATATAAAATATGGATTTTGCAAAATTAAATGCGGTTATAAAGCATAAAACCACAATAAGCGCTTCCGAGCTTGTCACCGATAGAAAATATCGTGTCTTAGGAGTCAGGTCTGTGTCAACAAAGCATGGGAATCGTGCTATTGTTGAAAGCGATGATTTTTTTGCGTTTTTACCAGAGCGCTTTTTCAACTGCTTAAAACTTGACGGAATAAAAAACCTTCAGCGAGCTAATTGATGGTAAGAAAAATGTTTATATGATTAGCCGGGGTAAAGTCGGTGCAACAGTGAACATAGACTTTGAATTAGACTAAAATTAACATTTTCGCACTTGCGGAATTTTTTGCCGATCGATGTATCTTAACTGTATGCGAATTTGTGCTATTGATGGTTAGTATGCCGAATAAACTGTATTAATGCTTTTTGTTATTTTCCAATGGGTTGCTAATAATAATACATCCTGACATTTTAGTTTATAAGCTGTGAGTTTTTTTCCCCACACCTCTCCACTAAGAGCTAGTTGATGATAAGAAAAATGTTTATATGATTAGCAGTGGTAAAGTCGGTGCAACAGCGAACATAGACTTTGAATTAGACTAAAATTAACATTTTCTCATTTGCGGAATTTTTTGCCGATCTATGTGTCTTAACTGTATGCAAATTTGTGCTATTAATGGTTAGTATACCAAATAAACTGTATTAATGCTTATTGTTATTTTCCAATGGGTTGTTAATAATAATACATCCTGACGTTTTAGTTTATAAGCTGTAAGTTTCTTTTCCCCACACCTCACCACTAAGAGCTAGTTGAATTAAAAATAATGTGCTTGTGTTTAAACGCCTATTTGCAAATAAACGAATACATGTCTTTTTAGTTTATTGGCTTGCTTATTGGGTTGCAGATTTATGTAAATGTTGCTAGCTGGGAGAATTTGCAGAATCGGGGGACCCGGGAAGGATGACGGGGGCCCGTCGGCCCGGCTCAGGGTGCCGAGTGCTCGATCCATACCCTCGGAGGCTAAAAATGTATAGTTGAAGAAAACTCTTGTGCAAATTTAGGTAGGCCATGCTGTCACCAGATGTGCGAATATTTGCCGATTAAAGTTAGATGGCCCAGATCGGGGTGCTGAAAACAAGATCCGTGCCAGATCGGGGTGCTGAGTCCTCGCCTGCAGCTAAACAGTGCTTGGTCGAAGAAAACTATTGTGCGAATTTAGATGGCAATACTGTTACCAGATGTTTTTAATGAGAAAACTCATTAAAAAGCGATTAGTGCTAATGGGTTTTAATGAGAAAACTCATTAGTGCTAATGGGTTTTTAACGAAAAAACCCATTAGTGCTAATGGGTTTTTAATGGGTTTTTTTATTAAAAAGCAATTAGCGCTCCTCCACTGACGTCAGTGGAGGTGGAGGCTCCAGAATGAACAAATCCTATCTACTTATATATATATATATAAATACTATAATGCTTAGTGACCTTGCAGGAATAATACTTCTTTTTTGTAGGTTTTTTTAGGTCTGCTGGATTTAAATGAATACTCTTTTTTATGGCCTAAATTTTCGCATATATTTTTTATGCTTGATCACAGGCTACAACTGTATTAACGTTTTACAAATGATTAACAAAGATAAGAATAACTTATAGTAGCATCAAACAACTACGCTACCGAAAAACTATCCAAATTCATATCCGAAATTTTAAATAAATCTATAAATAATAACTTATATTTCATAAAAGATTCCTTCGCATTTTCCGAATTCATAAATGAATTCAAACTACCAGATAATTATGTACTAGTAAGCTTGGACGTCATCTCCTTGTTCACAAACATACCAAAAGAACTCGCTCTTAAAAATATCGAAAACATTTGGATAGAAATTAACAAAAATTGCAGTATCCCAAAAAAGAACTTTTTAGAAATTGTAGATTTCATCTTCAACACAAGTTTTTTCTCCTATAAACACAAATATTATTGGCAAATCTCAGGATGTCCAATGGGTTCCAATATAAGTCCAGTTATAGCAGAAATTGTAATGAACACACTCCTAGACAATGTCATACCATCTCTTCCTTTTCGTTTACCATTCATTAAAAAATTCGTAGATGACATAGTGACAACTATACCTGAGGACCAAATACATACAACTTTACAAATATTCAACAATTACAATCCCAACATACAATTCACCATTGAGATTGAAAATAACAACACGATCCCATTTTTAGATATATTATTAATAAGAAATAACAATTCAATAATTACAGATTGGTATCAAAAACCAATAAGTTCCAAACGTTACCTAAATTATAAATCAAATCATCCCTTCAGCATGAAAATAAACTTTATATTAGAATTCAAAAACAGGATCAAAAGGTTATCACACACTTCTCTATATACAAAAAACTTATCACTTTTGGAAAACATATTATTAGATAACAACTATCCAAAACCATTGATCAAGAAACTTTATATAATCACAGAACAACACCAACAAAAGATAATCACAATACACCAAAATCCAATACACCGCAAATTTATAGACCCATACCATTTATTCAAAACTTAACTACTAAATTAAGCAAAGTGTTCAAAAACTTAAACGTCAAAATTGCCAAAAAGAATTTACTAACAATAAGAAATCTACACTCGAAACTTAAAGATACAACACCAATTAAACTTCAAAGAAATGCTATTTACAAAATTAACTGTTTAGACTGTGATCAGTGTTATATCGGCCAAACGTCACAAAATATTGGTCAAAGAATTACCCAGCATAAAAGTGACATTCGAGTGAAACCAAAAGCCTGTGCATTAACAACTCACACCCTCGACCAAAGTCACAAAATGGACTTTTTAAATCCAAAATTAATAAAAGTCGAACAAAATCTTTTAAAGAACTTTCTTTGAAATGTGCTACATCTATAAAAACCCAAACAGCTTCAACAAAAAAACGGACATTGACAACCTAAGCGTCATATATTCATATCTATTAAAATTTAAACATTAAATGCCTTCAATAATACTCAACCCCTCACCTTCACCCACTTTTTCTTCTTTTCTTTTCAATTTTTTTTTTTCATTTTACATTTATATATATACTCAATTGTTGATAACACAAATTCCATATAAACCTTACAACACACACACACACACACACACACACACACATACACAATTACACACACACACACACATTCACCTTCACACTCACACACACCTACATGCACATACACTCACCAACCAACACTGTCGTTAAAAACAAAATATAAACCTTTATCAAAAATGACATTTTACTTTCACTATTTACATAAATATTTATTCTATAAGAAATTTTAACTCCTTCCAAACACTGATGTCAATTTTAACCATCCTCACTGTAAGTTATTCTTATCTTTGTTAATCATTTGTAAAACGTTAATACAGTTGTAGCCTGTGATCAAGCATAAAAAATATATGCGAAAATTTAGGCCATAAAAAGAGTATTCATTTAAATCCAGCAGACCTAAAAACCTACAAAAGAAGTATTATATATATATATATATATATATATATATATATATACCAATGTTTAATACCTTGAAAGTAATAGGGAAAATAAAATTTAAAGTTGTCAACCATGTTCGGGTGGTAATGTTGATTCGGTCATTGATACCTACTGCAAGTTAAAACAAGTCGTATACAATGATGAAAAGTTTTTTGAAACTAATTAAATGTGATCTTGAATACATGCTTTGTAAAAGCGATATAGTTCAAATTCTGCTACGATTCTTCAACAGATGGCGACAACAATAAAAAATCTGTGTAAATTATTTTTAATAACGACTTAACATTGTGTATTTTTATTAAAATGATTTGAAATATAACGGTATTATTTTTATTGTTTAACATCAATTTAATAACATTTGTTGATATAAGATGAAAATTGTGAATTTTGGTAATTGACAATTATGCTAAAATGTTTTGAAAGTTACGCAGTTGCCATATGTTCCATTTAGCAGAATTAAAACTCAGATATGTTATAGACATTCTTGCAATTATTTACCATATGTGTATATATTTCTCTTGACAATAATTATTAATTTAGGAATAACTTATTAAATTAAAGTAGGTTATTTATAAGCACTAAATTCTACAATAATTGAAACGAGTTTGAAAATAAAAATGTATTGACAATGTAGATATACTTATAATTTATTCTGCCAGGATCAACAAAATATAATGCAAAATAGTTGTTTTTAGGTATAAACCAGAACCATATAATTTACATATCTGCAATATGTTGTTATAATTATACTATAAATAGCACAATCCCCGAGGTCATTAACTACCATGCACTTTACTGAACGCGGTTGTTAATGGGCGTTATATGAACGTCTTTTGCAAAGAAATAAGTAATATTTATCTCAGTTTGCGAGAGGTTGAAACCTTTAGATCCGTAAGTTATGCATATCTTTTAGAAAACATATTTGCTTTATGGACAAATTTTTGCTTTACATTCCTTAATTTTAATAATTTTACTAATCATGTTTACAGAGTCTTTTTAAATAATAATATCCCTTAAACATACTATCATCTGGAATGCAATTTTGTTATACCTATATCTAGTACTAATAATAATTAGTGTCTCTAGCACTGTAAAATTTAACTAGAATAAATAATTCACAATCTTTTTATTGTGTTTTATTAAATCGGTCTTTTAACAACAAAAAAAAAGGTATTTTGCACACTGCAAATTATTATTACCCTGCTTGTAGCAATAAATATTACATAATAAATGGCTGGTTATTCACCTAACACTAAAATTTTACACTAAGAAGACATAATTGGTGTATGCTGGGTTGCCTGCCATAGATATGCATATATTTTTTAGAATTCAATTAAATTTAAGTACACGTAGGTAGATGCGTGAAAGTTACTTTATCTTTCAGTATTCAGCTGTATTGTAAATAGTTACTGATATTATATTGAAAAGAACGGCACCCAGTATTGCCAGCTGTGTAAAAAATGTTTTGTTTCGGCAGTGAATCAATCAAACTGTATGAAAATATATGAACTCATTAGCATGTAATTAAAACATGCCGGTAAGTAAAGCTAATATAAATAAAACATTCAAATTTTGTGTGTTTCTTTTTAACATTATATATTTAATACAAAAATAATTTTTTGAAAATATCGGGGGATTCTTCAGCACGTGCACGTTTTTGCTTAACCTAAAAATCTCCGAAGTATTCAATCACCTAATGCGTGCAAAGCCTCCGTTTAGAACGCCTTATGGAGTCCCATTCCGCATTTGAGAATGATTACATTACCATCCAAATTCTTCACCACGTTTTAAATAACGACATGATTTGCATACATTACATTTTAAGTTCAGTGTAGTTGTATAAATTATTTGAGGGATGCAATCATTAACAAAATAACGAGTGACCCGTCTTAACATGTTTTTTTACCCACACACACACGCCAATATTTTAAATTAAAACCATTATAAAGTACGAGTCGAATAATTTTCTCCTATTCTTTTTGATATTTAATACAAAAATAATGAAGCACAACCCCGTTTAGGACACGTTTAGGAGCTCCCCGCAATTCATCATTTTGAGAGTGATTATGTCATCTACCACATTTCCTATTTTTGCCTAACCTAAAAATCTCTCTTTAATTAACTAAAGCAACGAGAGTAAAACAAAGACGAAGCTCTAAAGATCACCGCTAAGTTCTTCACTACATGCACGTTTTTGCATAACCTATAAATTCTTCATCACGTTTGTGAAATTAACGGGCTATTAATATACATACAATGTCAATACGTCATCTACATCAAATCACCAAACCTTTAAAAGTAAAAGAATTTTTATTACCACCTTATAAATTGAATATATAATTACATTAAATATTTAAATATATCCAAATTGCTAAATGTAAGTAAGAAATCCTTAATATAAGATCAAATTGATATTTTTATTCGAGAGGCAAATAAATCGTGATAAAAAATGATATATTTGATCCATTATATAACATTTCGTATATTTTCTAAATGTTATTTGCTACTTTATACAAAATACAGCTTTTGAGGAAAGCTAAAAAATTCTTTACTACTTGTACGTGTTTGTTTAATATAACAAAATTCTTTACCGCGTTTTAATTTTTAGCTTAACCTACCCAAAAAAAATCTCCGAAGCGGTCAAGAACCCACACGTGGACTCCGTTCTACACACATCATTTTGAAAAAATGTATAACACCTTTCCCATCTTATTTAATATTTAACACGGAAACGCTGCTAAAAAATTTTCTTAAAAAAATATCTCCGAAGTAGTCAATCACCTAGAGGGGTACGCGGGGGGTGCCCATTTATCATTTGACATTGTTTAACGTCATTCACCACGTTTATTGCACACACACACACACACACACACACACCCCATACTATCTAACAACAAAAACGCCCCGGCTGACGCCGCGCACGCACCCCCCACGACAAAGGCCTAACGACCCCCCGGGCGCGCATCCCGAGGACAAAGGTCTAACGACCCCCCGGCGTACCAAATTTACATACAAAGACAATTCTGTTCTCAAACCGGCGTATACATATCTTGCTGCGCGCTTTGTTCCTCAAAGCGGTTTAGCTATCCTACTCTTACCAATATGGATAGTACTATGCGTATTAAATTTCAATTAGTACTTTTCTACTTCCACCACAATATTAAAAATTATAAATTACCAAAATAGCAAAACATGATGACAAATAACTCAGTAGTTACTGTTTACTAATGACAGAACGTCATTCTTCAATTGTTTTCTAACTGTAGTGACTAGATCTCAATAAAAAGTGGAAAATGTGCAATTTTATTTTATTGATAATGTTTAATAAGCGCACGGTGTTTGTTTAAAAATAACAAACCACAAAACCTAAAACCAAATTTTTAGTTTTGTTTTTTATTAAAATGCTAAAAACTACAACTGAAAATTCTTACTTTTCACTGATGACAGCACTTTATTCTTAAATTGTTTTCCTATTCTAAAGACTATAAGTTTCATATAAACTCAACAATTTACAATATTTCGGCCATTTTAAAAGAAAAGTATACAATGTGGTATATCAATAAATTTGTAATTTTTCCATTTATTTAAGACTGCAAAAATCCAAAATGGCTTCTATAAAAAATAAAAAAGTTGACAGTCGCATCTCTGAATACAGAAGGCTTAGAAAAATTCTGATTACTTCGTTGAATTCCTGCTAATAACTTATGTAAATGAGCCAAGTTTCACATTTATAGATATAATGGTATAGGAGTTATTAAGCATTTTCGAATTTGGTAAATTTTGGTTTTTACGTCATATTTTTAGAACGGACAAAAATACATTTATTTTCTTTTTAGCTTTAAATTGAGCTTATAATTGCACAAGTTTTTTCCCATTTAACCAACTTTCTAGCTTTTATAGTTTCCAAGATCCCCATACTGCATATTGAAGTTTTTCCCACCTTGTATATGGATTTGAATTGAATTTCCATAACTTTTGTTGTAAGCCAGACAGATGACCTGGCATATTTGTCGCACCATCATAGGCCTGACCACAGCAATTTTTAATGTCTAAACCAAGTTTGTTTTAAGTTTATAACTAATTTATTTAAAAACGCTTCAGATGATGAACTCTTTATATCATCATACAGCAAAAACCTTTCTATTGCAAATCCCATTTTTTTCAACGTACTTAACACAAAAGAGAAATTGGTTGATCGAACTTACTAATATCAATAGTAGAATCAACAATTACTGTAAAGTATTGCACATCTTTGACAAAACTACTAATTTGGTTTAAGCAATAACTTCCCAAAATCGTAATAAATTCGTTTTGAATTTTCCAGTTCAGACAATTGGCGGTACCTTTACTTTTGTTAGAAAGATATTCTGCTAATGTTAGATCATATTTTGATAATAAACGTAATAATTCCAAAATTTTTCGTAATTTTGGGTATAATCGAATGGTTTGAATGATTCCCGATGACAGCGGAAAGCCAAACCCTGCGTTGCTAAAAAAGAACTAAATTATATTTTAAATTACATTTAAATTATATTTAAATGTGTTTATTTTTCTTTTATTCAATTTTAACAGCTTTTAGAGATTTTTTGCAACTGTTTTGTCGTTTTGAAGTCTAATTTTGTACATAAATAAAAAAACAAACAGTGTGGATGTATTTTCATGCGACTTAATTTTTTTCAGAACTTTTTCGAAATTGTCAATACCTAGTTTTGAGTTGGACCAATTTTTTTGAAACCGACTATCAATACTAGGCGTTTTATCAAAAAGAAAACAAATATGGCAAAACACTTTATTACACTGAGAAGAATACACCAACCAAAACCGTTTTTCATACAAACTTTTAAAAATGGCTTTTTGCCTGGAACATTGTAAAACATAAAATTATCCTTTAAGCCGGGTTAGCATGGACCGAACTTTATTATTTTTTGGATTAAATGCGGTATAATAAAGCGGCTTACAAGACGAAAAGGATCAGTAGGGTATTTCTTACCTAAATTTATACCTAAATATGTGCTTTCTTTATTTGGAAAGGAGAAGTGACACGTATTAAGAGGTTAATATAATATATAGTTCATACTTTTGAAAAAATGTTATTCCTGGAGTGACGCCTAAGGTTGCTTCTTGAAATGCCTTATTCTTTTTGCGTTGGTACCTAAATAGCTTCTTCTTTGAATTTAAATTCATACTAGCACTGGCACTTTTAAACGACAGACGATACACAAAGTATTTTTCCTAAAGCACTTTCTTTTCATCGGATTCAAAAAACTTGTTATTTGCAACCTGCATTGTAATATCTTTTAATAAGCAGGTATCAGCGTTAAAAAAATTCTCACCAAGACACTTAAATATTATCCTGCTGCAATAGGTGCAAGTAGTGGCAACCTCTAAACTCTAAAAGGGAAAGTATTGCTAAGTATGCAAGAAATTGGGTGTTGAATACAATAGGTTTTTACTCTGATTTTCTAAAAAGGAACGGTCTTGTGAGGTGATATGTAGCCGGTAAAGCTTTACAGCAACTAACAATCAGTTAAACGCATTGAATTTTATTTCTATAGCAACAAGATGTACTGCCTGGTACTTATCTGCCTGTTTCATGATGCATTCTGTAATACAAATTCTTGATGTAAACGAAATAAACTCTTCAAACGTAGTGCCGTTGACAAAAAAGCGCCTTCTCAACAACAATTTAAACAGATGGGTCTGGTGACGCACCTAACCCACCCTAGTTGCGCCACAGAGTTATTTTATACATCCACAGTGGTTTAAAAAACGGTTATTATATTTAAATTTAAATTTATTCTTTAAATAAGGATTTAAATTATTAAGAGTAATTACATACAATTTATTTCATCTAATGATATTAGCTGTCTTCTTTCTGCATTACTTAAAAACTGTCATTAATAGACGCTAATTTTCACTAGCGCACAGCTCCGTAAAACACGCCTGTATAAGTGCTCAAAAAAAAGAGCATGGAGTTATGTATCTGTATGCACAATTGATAAATACAAACTAAATGAATAATCAGTGTGACAATATAATTATTAATTGATAAAACTAGGTTAAACACAACATACATATAAACAAGAAGAAAATTTTTGAAAGCATATGTGTGGGGCAGTAGGAAAAGCAGACAGAAAAACGATAGCAGCCTTTTCGAATGCTGTGCTTAAGATGTATGAGGATGATAGCATGAACAGACAAAGTTAATAACAATTAGGTTATAGAAATAGTAGGAGAACAAGGATATCTGTGGAAAAAAATAGGAGAAATAGAAGGGCAGAATACGTTATAAGGCATTTTTGGAGAATAGTATGGGATATACTACAAGCAGAGATAGGGTAAAAGAGGTAGATGTAGACCTAGATCCGATAGTGATAGATGCAGACTGTGCAAATTTCAGGAAAATGTGTAGGTTAGTTCAGAATAAGAAACAATAATGGTACGTGTCTAACCAGCTTCAGGACTGAAGACCTAATGATGATGAAAACTAGTTCTATGTAAACAAGTTCGACCTCAATAAATATAATTTAATCTTGTGTTACTACTCATCCGCAGGGTCATCAAAACCATGCGCGTGTGAGGTGATATCAGTATAAATATAAATAACACTTAAACCATCTGTATCCTTTTTTTATTTATTGAATTCGGTTCACGTTTAATGAAAAACATTTCAAAAAATTTTCTTTTTGCAAGAACAGGTTGTTTTGCAAGAATTTCAACCCCGTCAAAATCGAGTTTATAACCTAGATAATGTGTATGTGATGCAAGAGCACATCTATTTGGTTTTAATTTCGCATCACTTTTATGTAATAGTACTCGCGTTTTCAGGATCTGTGACGTATGCCCAATATATGTTTGAATGCAATTGATACAACTAATCCTGTATACTATATGTGATTGAGAAATTGAAGAAAGATCAGACTTCAATTTGCTAAACAGACATTCTACCGTTTTTATATATTTTTTATTTATTACTACATCTTCATATTTGAATATGTTTATTATATTATTAGTTAGAGTGCCAAGTTGGGGTAGAGTACGGTATTTTACTAATAAAGTATTATTATTATCGTTATTAAAATTATTGATTGTATTAACCCGTTAAACTAAATTAAGAAAGTTTGTGAACCAGTCAGATCTGAATGGGCATTAATAGATTAATACTGTAGTGTTCGTAGTGTTTCTAAGTCTATTCTCATTGGTTGATAATTATTGAAAATGTTATAGTGTACATTTCGATATTTGAAGGTATTAGTTAAAATAGCTCAGTAACCACTTGATGGTTTCTGAACGCATTCCGTGACGACAGAATTGACATTATAAGGGACGCATGTGTAGGGACGATCGATCTAGTCGACAAAGGTTAAAGGACTTTGTTTTTAGATTTTCAAAATGGCAGGTTGAAAGATTTCACTTGGCGTTTTTTTTTATTAAAGGTAATGTTGTATGTTGATAATGTAGTTGCTATTTAAGGTAATCTAATTACATGTTGTAATCAGAGCATTGTCTTGCATGTGATGTTGGTACATATTGTAAAGACCATTAGTTATTTAACTATTCAAGGAAATATATTTATGGGTTACTTGTTGCTTTTCACTTAGAATTGGATGTGGATTGTTTATTATGTAATTTCAGGTAAATTTACGTTTTTAATTGTATGTATAAATAAGTGTGGTTTGTTTTAACAACTAAAAACTAATATTTATTTATCTGAATTGTTTATTTAGTATCTAAATCAGAGTAAAACTAATATTTGTTTATTTGAAATAATGTTTATTTAGTATTTAATACAGAGTTGTAACTCCAATTGCATTGCACCTGTTACCGAATCAATAGTAAATGTACCCTTACTGTGATTTTACAAGCAATTAGTACTATCATCCCTTAGATATATCGAATCAATTTATTAGGTAAGTTTGAATATGAACAATATTATATTTCTACCTTATATTTGTTTGTTTTAAGATAGTAATTGAATTAACCACAATGTTGTTGGGTATATTTTTTTGATTGTAACTTGTAATGCCACGATGTGTCTAATTTTTAAAAAGTACGTTTTAACCAATGCAATCGTAATGAATAATTTTTAACGTTTGCTTACTAATTTAATATATTTAACTAACATGCATTTATATAAACATTTAGCGCCTGAATCTGGGCTTGCATTTGTGCTATAGAATTTTGGGTATGTATTTGCTGCCAACATATTTAATAATGTTTGATATTTTTATGTTTCATTTGACATTTTTATCATATGTTATTGTTTTATTTCAGCATATTAATCATATTTACAATTGCACCGCTTATAGCTTGGCTTAAACGTAATTACATGTTTGTTGTTTTGTTTATCCTATTATTTAGCCGATGTACCTATATAACTAACTAGTATTTAACGTTTGTAATAATTGTTGTGATGCAATTAAATTGAATCTCTGGTATGATCGACCATCTCGTGTTTTTCGCGTTTGCATTTATAACTATGTTGGAGATAGTCTATTCAACAAAAAGCGCCTTTTTAATCATGCGCAATTACACCATAAGTTCATTTCAAAGATTCATGTCGTCTAATCAATGTACTTGTAGTTGTACCCTTTTGCAAATAATAGGAAGTCAGCTAGCCTTTGTGAAATATTTTGTAACACGGGCTGCAAACTGTTAATGTGTGTATGTGGGCGCGTGTGATCGAGCTTTGTTGAATATTACTAACATTTTATGTCCGTGCGGGGAGGAACATTGGTAGTCAAGGCAGATTTTACCTTCCTGGTGTTCCCCCTCTTTCAATTTTAGCTGGGTAGTATTGGTTATCTGACCTCAGTACTTACCAGAAAAGACTAGCTGGTTTACACTAACGTTTCATCAGTTGTCAGGTGTGGTATGTCTGGGTAACAGTTGACATCCCGTTAATTCAATGTTGATGATCTGGGTGCGTATATGTCACCTGTCCTTGTCGAGATGTGCCAAATGCAGTTGGAAGTGTGAGGGCAGTTTGGGGTTTTCTCTGCCGTGCTCTTTCCCCAATCGCCCAGGTTGAGTACGGCACTTTTTGATTTAAATGTCATTTTTCTATGCTTTCATGCGAATGACCTATTTATTGATTGTTCTTTTGATTAAAAGTAAAGCTAGGCAAATGCTGTAGTTTTATTTCAAACCTTCTCGCCTTAACGTCATCTTCCCAGTGTGAATTTGGGTTACATTATAACACAACGTAGAAGTCGTCGAGCCACTGCCACTAGATGTTAGATCATGGAGCCCGGTGTACCGTTTATAGAGGGCGCTCGCGTCAGCTTTTAGGGCGCTTACACTACAATACATAAATATTTTTGCAGATTAAATTAGCAGTCAGTCTAAAATTGGATATGCTTTGTTAGGATATAAGATTCTTTGAACGTATTACCGTTTAGTAGCTGCTTAAAGAAAAGGAGTCTGATTTATTTAATTTATTTTGTGAATATCAAAGTTGCATAATTGTTTATTCTTTATATACATGAAAAGAAAATTAATTTTGATAATAGAATTATTTTGAATATTACCCCAACTTATTTTCTGACAAGTTAATCTTGTCTAAGGTGAACAAAATTAAAATTACGAGCTATCTTTGGTAACTAAAGTAAGTGACATATATAAGCGTTAAAAAAATAATTGAAGTGGTTAATTTTGAACCAAAGAATTATTTTCAGGCATCAGTAGTGCTGAGACTAGTGTCTCATACTAATGCTTTATGCTTTTGAGTTTTATTATGCTGTTATATGTTGGCGACTATAGTTGATCTTTGTTATAACTAATTAAAATGTTTCCTTTTCAGGTACGCTTTTGTTGAGTCACAGTTACACGTGCTTTAGTGATAGCTTTTCGGTTTGGTAATTTTTAAGATTAGGGGTATCTGCGTTTCTACCAGGACTTTTAATAGTGAGTTTATTAATGTCAGTAAACGCTTTGACGCCCTCCTTCTTTTGCTTGTGGGAGGTAAATTAGAATTGACCTACGCCCTCTCTCGTGATCACTCTTGAGTTAATAATTAGAGTTAGGAGTTCCTTTTTCTACAGCCTTTTACCATACAAGTAACACCGTGGACGTATTTTCAATATAAAGAAACCTGCCCTTTCGGTCAACATTAACACCCGACGCTGGGCTGATAAAATTTAGATTACAAGGTTTTAAATTTGTAACGTGAGTGCACTATACGATCAATTCTCAAAGTATTTCTATTTGAGCTGACGAAACTGGTAACTGCGTTGATTTAATTGCAGCTTCCGAGAGGTTTAGGTGCTTAATTTTTGACATAATCCAAAAGACCATTGGATTGACAACATTTTTTTTACTCAAAGTTTGGAGAATTCTCATACGTTCCTTAAAATTATGTGAGTCATTCATACCTCCTTTGTCCAGATTTTCAAGTAAACAATCACTAATCTTTTCAAGTTGTGATGCTGAAAGACTTAAATTTGTACTTTGGTAAACAGGATGTAGATAAAAACGGCCAGATTATAAACATTTAATGTCATAGTGCGTCAATATTCTAGTTTTGGGTTTAAACGGTACAAGTTTATTTAAAAATTAAAGATTTATTTATAACTGTGTAGCTTCTGCTGCAGAACAGTTTACACTTTGTGTTTTGTTAATTAATGTACAAATTGGAAGGAAAATCAAAATATGCGCTTTGACTTCGTGAACAAAAGCATCATTAAAAACTAGAGACCTTACACTAGGTTTAATTTTCTTGAAATTGTCGTCGTTGACAATGAGATTTTGCATAATGTGCAAATTTTTATTTTACCGATATTTATTACTATTATTGTAGTAGAACCATTTAATACATTATAAATATTTATTGTTCCGGGTTGGAACCGTGTCATTTTATAAATTAAGGTCGACGTTTCGCCCACTTTTGTAAGGGTCTTCATCAGGACAAGAAAAGAAATAAATAATAAAATAATAATAATAAAGATAAGAATGATAATATTAAGTAGACAAGTTAAAGTATAAAGAGAAGAGTTACTCCTGAACTAGCAGACTCACTAGCCCATTTAAAGCCAAAAGGTGTCTTGTGGCGAAGTAACTGTTACTTCGCCACTATTATCTTTTTTTAATTTTTTATTATTTTTATTTTTTACTTATTTTTTTTCTTGTCCTGATGACCCTTACAAAAGTGGGCGAAACGTCGACCTTAATTTATAAAATGACACGGTCTCAACCCGGAACCATAAATATTTATAATGACTCCAGCCGTGAAAGTCTCCGACTATATCACATTTAATACATTTTAAATGAAATAACTTAAAAATCGTTAAATATCGAAATAGGACTTGTTACATTAAGTTATCTTTAAAAATGTAAAAATATACGGGATATTCCATTTAGAAAAATTGACTTTTTAGGTTTTTTATGTTAGAAACTTTAAGTAACAATTTTGAACACCCCGGATGGTATTGAATGGAAACAAATACATTGGAATTTTTATCATACATTTGAATATCAAATCTGATAATATTTGAGATATGATTTATTAAACGAATTTAACTTAAAATCATGTAAAAATTTAAAAATATAAAAATATACAGGCTGTTCTATTTAAAATAACAAAGATAATATCAACTTCCGGTACAACCGAAAGTGCTATCAAAACGAAAGTATTTTAGATCGATTCAGCATGTCGAAATAACACCATGTACAAAATTTCGTACTTCTATCCCTTGTACTTTCTGAGAGATGTCTTCGTTGTCTAATGCATGGTCTCCGTGAAAAGGACTGTATATAAGTGACACAAAAGAACGACTCAAAATTGCTATGATACCACTTTAATCACACAGCAGCATGTCCCTAGTATACTACATCCATGATTGTAATACAAAAAAAATGGTTTCTGTTTTACCCTATAATGCAAGTTCATCTTGTGTTTAGCCGCCATTTAATTTATTCTTCTGATGTTTTGAACATCATCGCTTATAAAAATTGTTAGTAATTCAACGAAAATGAGTAGACCACATTGTAATATTTGTTTAATAAGTGATGACGATATGATTTCGTTTTTTGCTTATTGTAGTATACCAGGCACAAAATTTGCATTACCATTAAATGGATTTTTGGATTGGGTAGTTTGGCAGCCCGAGGTGCATATTTACTTTTAATTATGAAGTGTAGTAACTCTTGCTTTTATTTTAGCACATCCAATGTTCTAGTTCTGATAATGGACCAATGTTCATTTGTAACCAATGTATTGTATCACTTGTACGTACCTTTACTTTTAAGGTTAGTTGTAACTTATCAGAGGAACCTGTAGAAAAGCCTGTTTCTAAGGGGTTAAGAAGCATTCCAAAAACAATTCCACGGAAAAATGTTAACTCGTATGCACATGTCGAATATAGACATACATTTAAACAGCCAAAAGTGTAGTACATAAACAATTCCGTATTGAAGGTCGAATACTAAAATGTAATATTTGCAATTACTCATGTAGAAATGCAACATTTAATCGATTATCACAGTCCGCGCTTTTGGTGTGATAACTGTAATAAGAGTTTTAAAACTCTATATCAGTGGGATATACATAAACGACTTCATTCTGGTCGTGAATATGATACTGTAACTTGCAGAACAGGGTAATTTAGACCATTCATTTCATGATATATATTTTATCATATTATTTTTTAGTGTTATACATCAACGCCTAAAGTAAGTTTGCGTAACCGTAGTCGTGTTGGTGTAAATAAATAATGTATGTTCAGTATGTAGTCAGAGTTTTATAGGATCAATGCACTCATACTGCGATGCTAGACAAAAACCAGGTCAGATTTGTAAAAATGGATATACTCAACGTAGTGAATTACAATCACACAAATGTATTAATCATAATCAAAATAACTACATATGTGAAACTTGTAATAAGACATTTTCTTCAAGTATCAATATCAAATGTCATTTCGTGGTTCATGGGTGTTTCTAATGGTACTGTATGTGCTTCAGTGTAGATTAAGTATTTATTTATTTTTTATGACCTTCACATAACTTTTGTAAAATTTTGTAATGATGCAAACCTTATACTTAAAAGAATTTACAGTTACTTAAAATAAATTCTATTTGATTTTGCATGTAGACAATCTTGATGGTATTATATAATTTATTTATTAACTTGAGCATCCATTTTAAAAATATCATACATGTGGATCTTGGACCTAGTTTGTATGTTGCACATAAACAGACTCACGTGCGACTAGAAATATTTTGCGTAAACCCATCCAGAAATAGTGCAAATTATGGTATTGTAAAGGAAGTATAAGATTATACAAAAATATTTTATTTCACTATTAACTTTGTTTAGAATTTAAGGAATAATTTGGTAATATGTGCACGTAGACTTGTCCTGTGATTAGACCAGTATTTAAATTTAGTGAAATCTCCATGGGACCATCTGCTGTTAAAACCCTTGTTACCTGGTTGCTGGAACAAGAGCGCTCAGGACTGTTTGTCCTTCCTGACAGAAAGATATGCTGTGTTAGTACAGGTGAGTGGTACTTGTTTATTGCTTTAAATCAGAATTGGCTTGATTTAAATCAAGTGATTTTTTTAAAAAAATTATTGATTTAAATAATTTTTATTTTTATATTTATTCATTTTATTTTTTAGAATTACAATAAATTTAAATTGTGTTTTCTGCCTTTTAAATGTATTTTCAAGTAAAATAAATTTACACTATGATCACAATAAAATTTCTGCAAGAAGTAGAAAATAAAATGCATTTTAGGACGAAGATATTAAAATAATCAATACATTTCAACATGTTTTTCATGCCTACGTAAAGCAACTAAACCAAAATTAAGTAATACTCAAAATGTATCAAATTCATTAATTATTAATATATCAAATTTGTATATTTATATATTGCCAAAGCTGTAGAACAATTTTAACTTATGCTTCGTCATTCCACAAGACAGTCGTCCTCTTCACTAAATACATTGATAATCAACGGTAGTGTATCTTCATAGTCAAATACTACTTCCCTATCCCACCAGGCTTATACCTCGTTTTCTGTATGGCGGATTGTGTTTACCCATTTATCAGGTGTTACAGTCACAAGAGCATCCCTTCATATAGCTAGTGACTTCTAGACTAAGGTACCACTGTATCCAACGTGATCCTTATAGTAACTTTCTGCTATACCCCAAATGTGTTCAGTAGAATTAAAAATACAGTGGTATGATGGAAGTCTCAAAATGGTATGACTGGCTCAGCCATTTGATCAGCTGCATATGTAACTTTATGCTTATTCTTAGACATACAAACAATAAGAAAAAGTTATGTAAAATAATATAACTTACTGTTTCACCAATGTTTTTTAATTCACATTATAGCATTGTACTATCGTAATAAAGATTATTTGCTTGCAGACACTTTTGAATATCAGCTTTGTTCCAAGAACCCGTTGGTGCCTTATTGATTTGCGTACTATGGTAGCTAGCATTGTCTATTACGATAGTCGATGGGTTGCCTAGATTAATTAAAAACTGATATTGAAACAAATGTAAAAAGTTGTCCTGATTCATTTTGCCATGGTAATCACCCTCTGTGGTTTTTGAAGCAAAGACGAGTTCGGCATTAGGAATAAATCCCTCTTCAAACCCAGCGTTAAAAACTATATACCTAATGAACACATACTTTGCAAAATCTTATATTTCTATAATTTAGTATTATCGTGCACCACCAAGTGTAAACTTTTTAACACTTCTAACATCAGAATCCTGCCACGATTTTCCAATAGTGTTGTTTTTAAAAATCCAGCGTTCATCAACAAATACAAACTGCCCAACTCCTCTAATTTAAATTGAACATATTGTCTTAAAAATGTTATCCTCTTTGAAAAGACATTAAACACTTCCATTAATCTACCACGAGGGTGATCTTTGTTATATCAAAATCCCATGTCCTGTAAAATTGTCCACAAAGAAGTTCTACCTTTTTTAAATATGTCTCGTTCACAAAGGTTTTCTTGTAGCGTTATTACGGTAATGTATTCCTCTAAAATACCAAAAAAAATATCTGTTTTCCAAGGTTTTGGAAAATTACTAACTGTTTTTATGCATCTGGTAGATTACATTTTTAATAGCATCTTTGTTGAAACCATCAATATTAACGACAGGTTTATTGCGTGGATGTATTTTTTTTGGGCCTTTTAGCGCTTCATCCTTATTGGACCTAGCCCCAATGCTGTTTACAGTGTCTATGTTGTGGAATTTTTTTTATAAAACAGTTCTTTTCAGAACAAAAATATATTATTTGAATATAAAAAGTCCCAGAACATAAACAATAAATACAAAAATAATCAAGAACTATCAGGACTACAAAATGACAGATGTCGAGTGACAACTGGTTGGCTTTGCAGGAGAAATTGGTGGCAACACCGTAGTAAACTTCCAACCTGTATTTGCATATAGTTGCCCACACTTTATTACTGCATGTAGTGTCATCCTAAGGTTAATTTGAATGGACTATATTGTAATAACCTTCATTTTGTAGTTTCATGCTTTGGTAACCTCTACATTTTTCAACCGCTACTGTTCTCAAAAGAGACAAAACTATTCGGAATTAAGTGGCGTTAAATAAATAGCACTTCAACTTTACGCAAATGCACCCAGCCCTTACCCTGAGTTAGACGACAACATTGTTTTTTTTTAAACAAAATTTTGAACGTGGCTTTTCCCGAAGTTTCTACGTAAAATGTGAACTTGATTTTGTGGACCGAAACTGTACCTAACAAATCTATGTTATGCGTAAATTAGCATTATGTTACAAATTTAGACCTACCCAGAAGGGACGAGAACCCTGTAACAATTTTAAGGGTATATCGGCTAACTGCAGTAGTGCAAAAGTTGGTTTCTATGGGAAAAATAATAAAAACTAAATATTTGAAATGGCTGAAATACAAAAACTACGTTACAATAACCACTTACCTTGAAAAGCTTGGTCTATTGTCATAATTAACAGGTACCAAACCGTCTTGCCTTACAAATCCTATTCGATATTTTCCCTACATGGAAGACGATTATTCCGAATAGGTCTCTTTAGCTTTTGCTTTTATAAATCTGTCTCCTCATATTTCTTCTTTTTCTAGAATACTTTAAAAACACTCAATTTTTGTCAAATTAAAGAAAATTTTAAAAGGGAAGACCTAAATACGACTCCATCACTGGTGTTGCTGAATATCCCTTTACCAATTTATATATTTTTACATAGTTTGTTAATACGTCTAAATTAAATTCCACTTAAATCTAACTTCTATTAACACCACATAATTGCAATATGAATACAAATATTTTCCTAAAAAACCTAATTTCCTAGTATCAAACTGGCTACGTACCTAGATGTAGTCGGAAGAAAAGTAAACACCAGGATAACTACCAACCGCGGAGAGTGGGGGGATTCGCCTACATACCAAACAGAACAAAAAAAAACACACCGCCCACGACTATCTATTAACACATAAAAATAAATAAAGGATTCTGAACAAACAAGCAAACAGAAAATAAATTAAGCGTTACTATTTTACAGCAAACAATTATATTATACGGACAATTTAGAAATCTAGATATGAATTGCGCATCTCGTATTTACACAAAATAAAATTAATCGGTAGCAAATAAAAACTGTGAGAGTTTTTGTCAGGTGTTTTTAAAATTTCACCTAATACTTTTTATAAAATAACTAATTAGTAAAGCGAATAAACGTGTGCGTTCTTTTGACACGCATCTTTAAAAATAGTACATCGCACCTGTAGAGCGATAGTATCGATTAGCGGCCAAAAACAATAGTTCTACGATATCACGTTTCTACACCAAACGTTGATACGGAATATGCCATTGACACGCACAAAAGAAAACCAGTTGTATACCTGTAGGTGTCCAGATACTTAGCTCGCAAGCCGTCGGGGGTGAGTTAACACAGGAACGCCGCGGTATTCCGGCTTCATTCACCCTGCCATCGTAACTGCAGCAGCGATCTACGGACAAAAGCAGTTGGTCTACAGATAAAAGCAGTTGTTCTACATAAAGAAGGAACCCATTTGGCTTCCAGCTATAAAAAGTGAATACACGCAAGACACCTCCTAGTTGTTGAACAAAAACACGTGCATTGCTTATGAAATACGGTGACGAATAAATGTAATATTTCGACGTACAAGGTGTAGAATCACATTCAACAATGCTTCAAACAACACGGAGACGAACTGCAAATCCTAGCTTATCGAAGCGCGGCAAAACTGGAAAACCCGGCTTATATCGGATAGTTCAATACACTATGTAGACAAATGTATAGATGGAAAACGCATAAAAAGCAATTATACGTTATCGGAAGGTTTAACAAATTGAAGGTTACCCGAAACAGGGCATAGACTATTTAATTATAGCATAAACTTGTCGTTTTGAAATAAATAAATTTAAAATGAAAATTTGTAGAAAGCGTATTTATTATTGTAAACAGGATGCTGTCGAAAAATTTAAGATATCACGGGATATCTAAAACAAGGCATAAACTATTTAATCTATCTGATAAACTTTCGTTATAAAAGCAAAAAGGGATTTGAGTTAAAGAATTTATTCGAGAGCGTGTTTATCGTTATGTTGAAAATCAATGTAACAAATCCCCCCCCCCATCAAAATTGACAGCTGGGTAGGAAAACAACAGTATTGGGAGTGGGCAAGATAAAAAAAAAAAGGAAAAAAATACCCAAAGAGAAAAAGAAACAAAAACTCAAACAAAAAAAAATCGCTTAAGAACTAAAAGAAAATTCGTCACGAAAACGAAACAAAAGAAAAGACAAAGTAAAAAAAAAACGCCTCAAAATAAAACATAAAGAACTCTCGTCCGGCTCGAAGGACCAATATTAGAAGAGGAAAAAAGGAAGAAAGGAAGGGAAGCAAGCAACGAGGACTAAGATGGAACGGCATTGACACTGCAGAAAAGTCGTCGAAGGACGGATATTTCTAGTGAAGAAACAGGAAATTCTTCGACCTCAAAAGAAGAAAAGGAACGAGGAAGAAAACTAAAAGTTCAAGCCCAAACAGGACTCAAAGGTCAAGCCTCAAGTAGACAAAGGGACAACAAGGGAGAATGAGAAGAAGAGAGTAATGCTGGTAAAAGGAAACGGTGTACTACAAACTGTGGTAACCAAAAGTCGTAACCGAAGAACCAAAGAAAAGAAATCCTAACTAGTCCTAAAGTCGACTAAGTCGTGATTTCCGAAAAACGAAGCACGGACTAGAAAACACCTACCACAGGAGCGGATGTACGAAACACAATCGGTCTAGGAACTGACAGCAAAGAAGACCAGCAGCAGGAGAAAAGAGAGAAATGTGGAACGAAAGGAACGAGAAAAATAGAAAAAAAACAAAAAGAATAACACCAAGCACAAAGTACAAAAACCAAAAAAAAAACTAAAATCGCACAAAAGCAAATAAAACAGAAACCCAGTATAGTTATGTATGAGTAGATGTGGGCGTGTGCGTGCGTGCGTGTGTATGTGAGGGGAGAAGGGTGTGTGTATGTGTTATGCGTGTATAAAGTGTGCGTGTGTGTATGTGTTTGACCGCTGTAGTCGCCTCTTACGACAGGCAGGTCGTACCATGGGACTATCCTATTCACGGACCCACACGGGGTCAAGGAGTACAATGAGAGAACGGAGGAAAGAGGAACCAAGTAGAGAACGGAAGAAAGGAGTACAAGTAGAACTGTATGTTTATGAAGTGTGTGGGTGTATGTGTGTGTATGTAGTGTGTGGGTATAAATCGGACGTGTATAAAGTGTGTGTGTATGTGTTGGACCACTGTAGTCGCCTCTTAAGACAGGCAGGTCGTGCCGTGGGGCTATTCTATTCCTGGACCCACGCGGATGAGAAAAAAGCAAGAAAACGAAAGAAAACCTAGCAAAACAGGCAAGTAAAGCGAAATCGTAACGTCCAAAAACCAAAACTTAAGGAGAGCAAAGTTGACATAAGAATTTGGGGCACGAGAACTAGATATTGGGCTTAGGGCGTTTACGCCGCCAGAAGGAAAATGAAACGAGATCAAGGACATTAGGATTCCGTCGACCAACATCTTCCGGTTTGGAAGGAGCATAGAATAATGTCCGCCTCCGTTGGGCAGTTTTCTGTCACACAGGAACAGCAGGGGTGTAGGAGTTGTAGCACACGATATAGGAGGTGGAAAGGCTAGTTTAGAAAATTTAAAACGCATCCTAGAAGAAAGGTTTGTTTTTAGAATGGGTTGCAAGAAAGTCAACGGTAGAAAGAGTAAAAGTATTGGCTGTACGAGAATCAATCTTACGAAGAGAAACACAAGCAGAGCACAGTTCAGTTACGTGAGATATAGAGACAGAAACAGATAAAATTTGGTCGATGTTAGATGAAGGACTAGAAGTATCACAGTTAGGACAAAAAACAGCATTGGCTGTATGAATATCAACCCTAGGAAAAGGAGTAGAATTCGCTAACACTTCATTAACATTACATAAAGGAACCTAATCAGGTAGAACTTCATCAACTTTACAAAAACAAACAGCATCGAGAAGAACTTCAACAACAGTAGATAAAGGAACATCAGCTAGAAGTTCATTAACCTTAGCTAAAAGAACAGAAGCAAGTAGAAGTTTGTCTGCATGAGACAGAAACAAAATCAGAAAGAATTTTGTCAACATCAGAAAAAGGAGTAAGAACAGGTAACATTTCGTCAACGTCCGATAAAGGAGTAGAATCAAGTAAGACTGCATCACTGTTAGACAACGTAGTAGGAACAGACAAAACTTCAGCCACAATAGGAACTGATTGCTTAACAATAGTAGATAACGAAACAGGATCAGGTAAAACTTTGACGACGACAGCAACAGGCTTCACCGCTATGGGTTCACTAATCTCAACAGAACCATCTCTATCCGTATTAGAAATTATCGTCACTTCAGCTACGGCTGTTATTGCCGCCACGACAGAAATTTCTTGAGTCGATGCATTTAAGAAAGCACGAACATGTAAAATTTTACATCAGTGAAGTTACTGGCCTTTACGAAGCGGCCGCTAAATTTGAACACGCCTCCTCTCTGTAAGGCCACGCCTACTACCCTCTCCATGCATTATAGGTGTAGTTTTATTAATCAGTACATTTTGCACGATATTTCAGTCTGCTTTATATTCTTTATAGATTATTAATATCCTCTCAATTTTTCAATTACAGAAATACCATTCTGCAGTACCTATATATGACAATAAAAGAATAATATCGGCAGAAAGTAATTATTTTATTAAAATTCGTTATTTACATTGCAGAAGGACATATTTTATGCATAAGTACACATAAAGCCTAACATTACAATTAAAAGTTAACGTTTTTTAAACATTTTCAAACATAGATAAAATAATTTTTCCAAACAAAGTTCCACGTTTGTATATAACATATTTTGAAAAAACGTACCTAAGAAATGCTAACAAAACCGCATCTTTTGAATATCCACCATAATGTATATATAAAATTGATCAGTAATTACCTTAGGCCTTCCGATAAAACATATAATATTCCTAAAAACGGATTTGAAAATTTACTCTTCTGCCGAACACTTCTATAATACGTATCACTAAAAAAAGTTTTTTTTTATACCTTACATAAGACTTTCGCTTTTTAAAAATTTTTAGCAATTAGCTTAGGTCCAAAATAAATATATTTTTCGTAAGAACGGATTTTGGAACAAACTACTTCTGTCAAATACTTATATAACACAGTGCTCCAGTTTCACTAAAAAAACAATTTTTTTAATATGTTCTACACGACCTTCGCTCTTCAAAATTTGTCAGTAATTAGCATAGGCCTACCTACATAGCATATATTTTTCTTGCGAACGGATTTTGGAATTTACTACCTCTACCAGACAGTTATATAACACGGTACAGCAATTTCACTAAAAAAACATTTTTTTAATATCTTCTATACGACCTTCGCTCTTTAAATTTGTCAGTAATTAGCATAGGCCTACTTATATAACATATATTTTTCTTAAGAACGGATTTTGGAATTTACTACCTCAACCAGACAGTTATATAACACGGTACAACAGTTTCACTAAAAAAACATTTTTTTAATATCTTCTATACGACCTTCGCTCTTCAAAATTTGTCAGTAATTAGCATAGGCCTAAAAAAAAAAAAAAAAAAAAAAAAAAAAAAAAAAAAAAAAAAAAAAAAAAAAAAAAAAAAAAAAAAAAAAAAAAAAAAAAAAAAAAAAAAAAAAAAAAAAAAAAAAAAAAAAAAAAAAAAAAAAAAAAAAAAAAAAAAAAAAAAAAAAAAAAAAAAAAAAAAAAAAAAAAAAAAAAAAAAAAAAAAAAAAAAAAAAAAAAAAAAAAAAAAAAAAAAAAAAAAAAAAAAAAAAAAAAAAAAAAAAAAAAAAAAAAAAAAAAAAAAAAAAAAAAAAAAAAAAAAAAAAAAAAAAAAAAAAAAAAAAAAAAAAAAAAAAAAAAAAAAAAAAAAAAAAAAAAAAAAAAAAAAAAAAAAAAAAAAAAAAAAAAAAAAAAAAAAAAAAAAAAAAAAAAAAAAAAAAAAAAAAAAAAAAAAAAAAAAAAAAAAAAAAAAAAAAAAAAAAAAAAAAAAAAAAAAAAAAAAAAAAAAAAAAAAAAAAAAAAAAAAAAAAAAAAAAAAAAAAAAAAAAAAAAAAAAAAAAAAAAAAAAAAAAAAAAAAAAAAAAAAAAAAAAAAAAAAAAAAAAAAAAAAAAAAAAAAAAAAAAAAAAAAAAAAAAAAAAAAAAAAAAAAAAAAAAAAAAAAAAAAAAAAAAAAAAAATTTTGGAATTTACTACTTCTACCAGACAGTTATATAACGCAGTGCTCTAGTTTCACTAAAAAACAATTTTTTAATATGTTCTATACGACCTTTGCTCTTCAAAATTTGTCAGTAATTAGCATTAGAAGCCTACCTACATAAATTTACATATAATTTTGTCTTACGAACGGATAATTTGGAATTTACCTACCTCTAGCCAGCACTAGCTTCATATAACGCGTGTCCAGTTTCACTAAAAACAATTTTTAATATTTCTATACGACCTTCGCTCTTCAAAATTTGTCAGTAATTAGCATAAGCCTACCTACATAACATATATTTTTCATTACAGAACGGATTTTGGACATTTAGTACCTCTACCAGACAGTTATAAACACGGTACAACAGATTCACTAAAAAATTTTTTTTAATATCTTTTATACGACCTTCGCTCTTCAGGAATTTGTCAGTAATTAGCATAAAGCCTACCTATATAACATATATTTTTAACTTAAGAACGGATTTATGGAATTTATTCCTCAACCAAGTCCAGTTTATATAACACGGTTACAACAGTTTCTAAACTAAAAAACCATTTTTTAATATCTTCTATACGACCTCGCTCTTCAAAATTTGTCAGTAATTAGCATAGGCCTACCTATATAAACATATAATTTTTCCTTAAGAACGGATTTTGAAATTTACTACCTCACCAGAACAGTTATATAACCGTACACAGTTTCACTAAAAAAATTTTTTAATATCTTCTATACGACTTTCGCTCTTCAAAATTTGTCAGTAATTAGCATAGGCCTACCTAAATAACATATATTTTTCTACGAACGGATTTTGGAATTTACTACTTCTACCAGAATAGTTATATAACGCAGTGCTCCAGTTTCACTAAAAAACAATTTTTTAATATGTTCTATACGACCTTCGCTCTTCAAAATTTGTCAGTAATTAGCATAGGCCTACCTACATAACATATATTTTTCTTACGAACGGATTTTGGAATTTACTACCTCTACCAGACAGTTATATAACACGGTACACAGTTTCACTAAAAACAATTTTTTAATATCTTCTATACGACCTTCGCTCTTCAAAATTTGTCAGTAATTAGCATAGGCCTACCTAATAACATATATTTTTCTTAAAACGGATTTTGGAATTTACTACCTCAACCAGACAGTTATATAACACGGTACAACAGTTTCACTAAAAAACATTTTTTAATATCTTCTATACGACCTTCGCTCTTCAAAATTTGTCAGTAATTAGCATAGCCTACCTACATAACATATATTTTTCTTAAGAACGGATTTTGGAATTTACTACCTCAACCAGACAGTTATATAACACGGTACAACAGTTTCACTAAAAAACAATTTTTTAATATCTTCTATACACCTTCGTTCTTCAAAATTTGTCAGTAATTAGCATTGGCCTACCTACATAACATATATTTTTATTACGAACGGATTTTGTAATTTACTACTTCTACCAGACAGTTATATAACGCAGTGCTCTAGTTTCACTAAAAAACCAATTTTTTAATATGTTCTATACGACCTTTGCTCTTCAAAATTTGTCAGTAATTAGCATTGGCCTACCTACATAACATATATTTTTATTACGAACGGATTTTGGAATTTACTACCTCTACCAGACAGTTATATAACGCAGTGCTCTAGTTTCACTAAAAAACAATTTTTTAATATGTTCTATACGACCTTTGCTCTTCAAAATTTGTCAGTAATAGCATAGCCTACCTACATAACATATATTTTTCTTACGAACGGATTTTGGAATTTACTACCTCTACCAGATAGTTATATAACGCAGTGCTCCAGTTTCACTAAAAACAATTTTTTAATATGTTCTATACGACCTTCGCTCTTCAAAATTTGTCAGTAATTAGCATAGGCCTACCTATATAACATATATTTTTCTTACGAACGGATTTTGGAATTTACTACCTCAACCAGACAGTTATATAACACGGTACAACAGATTCACTAAAAAAATTTTTTAATATCTTTATACGACCTTCGCTCTTCAAAATTTGTCAGTAATTAGCATAGGCCTACCTATATAACATATATTTTTCTTAAGAACGGATTTTGGAATTTATTCCTCAACCAGACAGTTATATAACACGGTACAACAGTTTCACTAAAAAACATTTTTTAATATCTTCTATACGACCTTCGCTCTTCAAAATTTGTCAGTAATTAGCATAGGCCTACCTACATATACATATATTTTTCTTAGAACGGATTTTGTAATTTACTCCTCACCAGACAGTTATATAACACGTGCTCAGTTTCACTAAAAAACAATTTTTAATATCTTCTATACGACCTTCGTTCTTCAAAATTTGTCAGTAATTAGCATTGGCCTACCTACATAACATATATTTTTTTACGAACGGATTTTGGAATTTACTACTCTACCAGACAGTTATATAACGCAGTGCTCAGTTTCACTAAAAAAACAATTTTTTAATATGTTCTATACAATCTTCGTTCTTCAAAATTTGTCAGTAATTAGCATTGGCCTACCTACATAACATATATTTTTCTTACGAACGGATTTTGGAATTTACTACCTCTACCAGATAGTTATATAACGCAGTGCTCTAGTTTCACTAAAAAACAATTTTTTAATATGTTCTATACGACCTTCGCTCTTCAAAATTTGTCAGTAATTAGCATAGGCCTACCTACATAACATAAATTTTTCTTACGAACGGATTTTGGAATTTACTACCTCTACCAGATAGTTATATAACCAGTGCTCACAGTTTCACTAAAAACAATTTTTTAATATTTCTATACGACCTTCGCTCTTCAAAATTGTCAGTAATTAGCATAGGCCTACCTATATAACATATATTTTTCTTAAGAACGGATTTTGGAATTTATTCCTCAACCAGACAGTTATATAACACGGTACAACAGTTTTACTAAAAAATTTTTTAATATCTTCTATACGACCTTCGCTCTTCAAAATTTGTCAGTAATTAGCATAGGCCTACCTATATAACATATATTTTTCTTAAGAACGGATTTTGGAATTTAGTTCCTCAACCAGACAGTTATATAACACGGTACAACAGTTTTCACTAAAAACATTTTTTAATATCTTCTATACGACCTTCGCTCTTCAAAATTTGTCAGTAATTAGCATAGGCCTACCTACATAACATATATTTTTCTTAAGAACGGATTTTGTAATTTACTTACCTCAACCAGACAGTTATATAACGCAGTGCTCACAGTTTCACTAAAAACAATTTTTAATATCTTCTATACACCTTCGTTCTTCAAAATTTGTCAGTAATTAGCATTGGCCTACCTACATAACATATATTTTTTTACGAACGGATTTTGGAATTTACTACTTCTACCAGAAGTTATATAACGCAGTGCTCTAGTTTCACTAAAAAACAATTTTTTAATATGTTCTATACGACCTTGCTCTTCAAAATTTGTCAGTAATTAGCATAGGCCTACCTACATAACATATATTTTTCTTACGAACGGATTTTGGAATTTACTACCTCTACCAGATAGTTATATAACCAGGTCACAGTTTCACTAAAAAAATTTTTAATATCTTCTATACGACCTTCGCTCTTCAAAATTTGTCAGTAATTAGCATAGGCCTACCTGCATAACATATATTTTTCTTAAAACGGATTTTGGAATTTACTACCTCAACCAGACAGTTATATAACACGGTACAACAGTTTCACTAAAAAACATTTTTTAATATCTTTATACGACCTTCGCTCTTCAAAATTTGTCAGTAATTAGCATAGGCCTACCTAATAACATATATTTTTCTTAAGAACGGATTTTGGAATTTACTACCTCAACCAGACAGTTATATAACACGGTCACAGTTTCACTAAAAAACAATTTTTTAATATCTTCTATACAATCTTCGTTCTTCAAAATTTGTCAGTAATTAGCATTGGCCTACCTACATAACATATATTTTTCTTACGAACGGATTTTGTAATTTACTACCTCTACCAGACAGTTATATAACGCAGTGCTCTAGTTTCACTAAAAACCAATTTTTTAATATGTTCTATACGACCTTTGTTCTTCAAAATTTGTCAGTAATTAGCATTGGCCTACCTACATAACATATATTTTTATTACGAACGGATTTTGGAATTTACTACTTCTACCAGACAGTTATATAACGCAGTGCTCTAGTTTCACTAAAAAAAAACAATTTTTTTAATATGTTCTATACGACCTTTGCTCTTCAAAATTTGTCAGTAATAGCATAGTCCTACCTACATAACATATATTTTTCTTACGAACGGATTTTGGAATTTACTACCTCTACCAGATAGTTATATAACGCAGTGCTCCAGTTTCACTAAAAAAACAATTTTTTTAATATGTTCTATACGACCTTCGCTCTTCAAAATTTGTCAGTAATAGCATAGGCCTACCTACATAACATAAATTTTTCTTACGAACGGATTTTGGAATTTACTACCTCTACCAGACAGTTATATAACACGGTACAACAGATTCACTAAAAAAAAATTTTTTTAATATCTTTTATACGACCTTCGCTCTTCAAAATTGTCAGTAATTAGCATAAGCCTACCTATATAACATATATTTTTCTTAAGAACGGATTTTGGAATTTAGTTCCTCAACCAGACAGTTATATAACACGGTACAACAGTTTTACTAAAAAAATTTTTTTTTAATATCTTCTATACGACCTACGCTCTTCAGAATTTGTCAGTAATTAGCATAGGCCTACCTATATGACATATATTTTTCTTAAGAACGGATTTTGGAATTTACATCCTCAACCAGAAGTTATATAAACGGTCACAGTTTCACTAAAAAAACATTTTTTTAATATCTTCTATACGACCTTCGCTCTTCAAAATTTGTCAGTAATTAGCATAGGCCTACCTACATAACATATATTTTTCTTACGAACGGATTTTGTAATTTACTACCTCTACCAGACAGTTATATAACGCAGTGCTCCAGTTTCACTAAAAAAAACAATTTTTTTAATATCTTCTATACAATCTTCGTTCTTCAAAATTTGTCAGTAATTAGCATTGGCCTACCTACATAACATATATTTTTATTACGAACGGATTTTGGAATTTACTACTTCTACCAGACAGTTATATAACGCAGTGCTCTAGTTTCACTAAAAAAAACAATTTTTTTAATATGTTCTATACGACCTTTGCTCTTCAAAATTTGTCAGTAATTAGCATAGGCCTACCTACATAACATATATTTTTCTTACGAACGGATTTTGGAATTTACTACCTCTACCAGATAGTTATATAACGCAGTGCTCCAGTTTCACTAAAAAAACAATTTTTTTAATATGTTCTATACGACCTTCGCTCTTCAAAATTTGTCAGTAATAGCATAGGCCTACCTACATAACATATATTTTTCTTACAAACGGATTTTGGAATTTACTACCTCTACCAGACAGTTATACAACACGGTACAACAGATTCACTAAAAAAAAATTTTTTTAATATCTTTTATACGACCTTCGCTCTTCAAAATTTGTCAGTAATTAGCATAAGCCTACCTATATAACATATATTTTTCTTAAGAACGGATTTTGGAATTTAGTTCCTCAACCAGACAGTTATATAACACGGTACAACAGTTTTACTAAAAAAAATTTTTTTTAATATCTTCTATACGACCTACGCTCTTCAGAATTTGTCAGTAATTAGCATAGGCCTACCTATATGACATATATTTTTCTTAAGAACGGATTTTGGAATTTACTTCCTCAACCAGAGAGTTATATAACACGGTACAACAGTTTCACTAAAAAAACATTTTTTTAAATATCTTCTATACGACCTTCGCTCTACAAAATTTGTCAGTAATTAGCATAGGCCTACCTACATAACATATATTTTTCTTACGAACGGATTTTGGAATTTACTACCTCTACCAGACAGTTATATAACGCAGTGCTCCAGTTTTACTAAAAAAAAACAATTTTTTTAATATCTTCTATACAATCTTCGTTCTTCAAAATTTGTCAGTAATTAGCATTGGCCTAGCTACATAACATATATTTTTATTACGAACGGATTTTGGAATTTACTACTTCTACCAGACAGTTATATAACGCAGTGCTCTAGTTTCACTAAAAAAAAACAATTTTTTTAATATGTTCTATACGACCTTTGCTCTTCAAAATTTGTCAGTAATTAGCATTGGCCTAGCTACATAACATATATTTTTATTACGAACGGATTTTGGAATTTACTACCTCTACCAGACAGTTATATAACGCAGTGCTCTAGTTTCACTAAAAAAAAACAATTTTTTTAATATGTTCTATACGACCTTTGCTCTTCAAAATTTGTCAGTAATTAGCATAGGCCTACCTACATAACATATATTTTTCTTACGAACGGATTTTGGAATTTACTACCTCTACCAGATAGTTATATAACGCAGTGCTCCAGTTTCACTAAAAAAACAATTTTTTTAATATGTTCTATACGACCTTCGCTCTTCAAAATTTGTCAGTAATAGCATAGGCCTACCTACATAACATATATTTTTCTTACGAACGGATTTTGGAATTTACTACCTCTACCAGACAGTTATATAACACGGTACAACAGATTCACTAAAAAAAAATTTTTTTAATATCTTTTATACGACCTTCGCTCTTCAAAATTTGTCAGTAATTAGCATAGGCCTACCTGCATAACATTTATTTTTCTTAAAAACGGATTTTGGAATTTACTACCTCAACCAGACAGTTATATAACACGGTACAACAGTTTCACTAAAAAAACATTTTTTTAAATATCTTCTATACGACCTTTGCTCTACAAAATTTGTCAGTAAATAGCATAGGCTTACCTACATAACATATATTTTTCTTACGAACGGATTTTGGAATTTACTACCTCTACCAGACAGTTATATAATACAGTGCTCCAGTTTCACTAAAAAAACAATTTTTTAATATGTTCTATACTACCTTCGCTCTTCAAAATTTGTCAGTAGTTAGCATAGGCCTACCTACATAACATATATTTTTCTTAAGAACGGATTTCAGAATTTACTACCTCTACTAAACAGTCGTTTAACACGGTGCAACAGCTTCACTAAAAAGCATTTTTAACATATTCAATACTAGTTCCGATCTTTAAAATATGTCAGTAATTAGGGTAAGCCAAACAATACAACATATTTAGAAAATTATAGCAGAATATCAGTTCTTGTATTAACGTAAAATATGATAACTTGCATTCTTGGTGCCATTGTTATCAAACAAGTTTCACCAATCATGTTCTACAAAGAAAAATTTTATGTGGTTTAATGCGAATATATTTTCATTTAAACTAATTAATTTCCCGAGTTACTTCTGTTAGTCGGAGTAGCTTATTTAGGTCATTTTTCCAGAGCATTAAAGTATATTGAATCTTGAATTGAAAACGTACACGAAGAGTTATAATAACATAGCGTTATTGTATGCAAAATCGTCGATCTGCGAATCTTTAAATAACGCACACGACGAATTATCTAATGTATCTACGAGATCTACTCAGAATTTTTCCACTGAGGACAAACAGAATTAGAAATGCTCGAAAAAGCGCTTCATACTTCAAAATAAGTACCTGCAAAATAAACCGTTGGTTATACTATCCAGTAAATGCCAGCTGTTCATCTAACTTTGGCCGACAAACAAATAAAGAAACAATTTAAAATATAACCCTCATGAATATAGTATCTCCAATTTCAATAGAATTTACACAAAGTAAACAAACCGACCACTATTCCTAGTGCTAGGAAAAGGGATGTGTTTTAAATTCTACCGTTATACGAATAGATGTTTCTACAATTTAAGGTGCAAACAAAGTTTCCGAGACGACTATTGACTTTACTTACTTTCCATAAACCTAAAAATATTTCTCTTCCATGTCCATCAGCATGTGTTTATAATTACGTTTGTCGGACCAAATTTCTGAAAGCACAAAGAGGTTTTGTAATGGGTAAGGCATGACAGGTATTATTATTTATAACTAGGAATTTCAACTATGTACTTATTTAACCCCGCAAATGTGTGACAAAAGTACTAAACAGGTAGCTTCTTAATACTTCTTTACTAAGCTTATATTTTGCATTTTAAAAATCTTTCACATAATTATTCTTGGTTAAGTGATTTTGTTGTCCTAAAAAGTATGCAATTTATAGCACCCATATCTTACATATGCGTAATACTACGTTTCCTATATTGTTATAGTTACAAAAGATGTCATTGACATCTGTCACCTGTATGTAAGACAGAAGAAAAATAATTTATACATCTTTGCTTGTATTTATTATACAGGGTGTTTCAAAATTGCACGGCACTATTTTAAGGGAGTGTTCTTTAGCACAAAATAAACATAAAACTTCTAATAAATGTATGCCTTAAAATGTACCCCTATGGAGTTATAACCCCTTTAAGGGGGCTAGGTGAAATTGAGTTTGTTTAATTATCTGAAGAACCACAAAAGATATTGTATAGGCTTATCCATTTTTTGATAATAAAATCAGGAGCGTCCCATTCGGGGGGGGGGGGATAATCACGTTTAACCCTGTAATTTTTTTGTGTGCAAGCTTTTATAAATTATAATGCCAGAATTAGAATCTTTTGACATTTCTGAGTAAAAAAGTCACTCTTGTTTGAAGTCGATATCTATAGCCATTTTCGAGTTAATTGGGGTGAAGCATTCAGGATGCCCTATGATACTTTACATACCTACCTAGATGTTGAGAGTTGAAAATATTTATTACAATTAAACATTTAAAGTAGCTGTTCAAAATGCCCACCATTTTGTTGTATGCAGCATCCAGCACGGCGAATCCATTGCTCTCTGGCAGCTCTTATAACATCAGGACGATTCTTAATAGTATCAGCAGCCTCCACGATCCGATTCTTTAACTCCTCTTGCGTGTAGATAGGCTTAGAATAAACCATAGTCTTCATCCAACCTCAAACAAGATAATCTAACCGTGTTAGATCGGGAGATCGAGGTTGCCATTTAATAGGTTCATTTCGGCCAATCCATCGGTTACCATATTCTGCGTTTAAATAGTCAGTGACAATATGAGTGAAGTGGGCTGGGGCACCGTCATGCATAAACCAAATCACACATCTATCGGGAATTGGAATATCCTCTAACAGCTCATAAAGATTATTTTGCAGAAAATTCAAATAAAACACTCCTGAAAGTCTTCGTGGTAAAAAGAAGGGGCCAATGAGATTGTCACCAAGAAGTCCACACCAGACATTTAAGGAAAATGTATGCTGATAATGATTTGTGACAGTGGTATGGGGGTTTTCTTCATCCCAAGTATGGGTATTGCAGAAATTGGTAATTCCATTTCTTGTAAAGATAGATTTATCAATCACTAGCAAGCGGGTCAAGAAGTTACGATGTCGTGTGCATTTTTGAATTAACCACTGCGAAAAATTGTTTCGTTTGATGTAATCTTGCGGTAACAAATATTGCACAGATGTCACGTGAAATGAGTACAGTTGCTGCTCGTGCAATGTTCGTCAAGCGCTTGCAGATGAAAAACCAAGACGAAGAGACAATCTTCTAGTGCTAGTACTAGGAGATAACTGAACAGCATTGAGTATTTGTTCTTCGACATTTACATCTCGTCGAAATCTTTGTCGACCAGCATATACTCGTGTAGGTTTTAGCGTGCCAGTTTCCCTAAGACGTGTTTCAATGGATCGAAATGTTTTACGATTTGGTATCCTTCTAGTTCGAATTTGTTCTTGGTACCTGCGAACTGCAGCAGCGCCATTTCTCTGTACTTTACCATAAACTAACAGCATGTCTGTTTGTTCTGCAAATGTGAACAAGTTTGTGGTGTCTCCCATGATACAACAAATTAAAGTGTCTTCAAAGTACCAATTTACACAAAAACTAACAGAACTATACTTCATTCCAGTTAAGAAGGTAGTAGATGGCGTTTGTGCTTGAGTCAGATTTACACAGATCAAAAATTTATTAGTTGCTGTATTTGAAAAGCTGCCGGCGTCGGTTGTATATTTACTATTTTGTGAGGATAGTTTTTCAAAAATAACAATGCAAATGGCTGACTTTATTAGTTAATTTTTAAGTATTATTGCATTCAGTAATTGCAATTTGGTGTTCTTCTTAAGGAATAAGACCACATTGCTTTTTGCAAATAATTTTATTGACGTTTCAATCCTTCTCCTAGGATAGTTGTCTAAATAATAACAAGGAGTATTTGTAATTTGGTATTAAATTTCAGAAGATAAAATTGGACTTGGAACTACATTAAGTTTAAGACGGACGAAACTTAGGGGCAAATTTATAAAGCACACTTAAGCTACACTCACACTTAATCAATGTTCCATCTCAACTTTTAGTATTTTCCGAATACCAAAAATTGAGATAGAGCATTACTTAAGTATGAGTGTGGCTTATGTGCTATGAATTTGCCCTTAGTCTTTACTTAACAATTATGGTAGAAACAAACATTCACCTGGAGTTATAGAATGCTTTAATAAAATTCTGTCAGTTTCATTTTTTCGAAAGGTTGTAAGTTTGTTAACAATGATTGAAATTAAAGCAATGCATCGATGTTTAAACAGATTTTTATTTATATTTTTTGCAAGATTGAGGTTTTTGAATAAATACATCCAAGAAACACGGTTTTAAAACATATCAAGCATTATTGAACTTTATTTTCTACCTGTTTGGTTAAAGTTTAAATAAAATATTAATATAGAACAATATATAAGCTATTTTTATTTAAACACATCACAAAATATCAAAACAATGATATCACAAATTTATATTTAATCTACGTCCATATCATCCCCAGAGGTATCTTCGTCGTCTGTTGTACTTTCATATCCAACATTTATTACAATTTGTTCGACAAGTTCTTCGACAATGCCATCCAATTTCCACATTCTTTCTTCTTCTTTAATTATATGGCTAATACAATTAACCCAATTTCCTTTATGTATGGCTGCAATTTCTTCATCCAGAAGCACCTTCACGTTGTTAATTTTAAAAGTAGAATTGTTGGTAGCTACATGCTGCTTTACTCGAGCCCAAATCAGCTCAATTGTTTTTAGATTGCAGTGGTATGGGGGTAATCTTAATACAGTTCTGCCAGAGCGTTTTACAATTTCGTCAACATAAGGTGCCGGGTGAGCTAGAGAGTGCTGCTTTACTAAGACTAATAATTCAACTTTTAATAGCTCTTTGGTAACTTCAATGTGTTTTGCGTTTAACCAATTATAAATTTGTTCTATTCACCAACTTTGATTTGGAACCTTATCGACTTTGACGCTGTGATAAGGAGCATTATCAAGCACGATTACACTATCATTATCAAGAAGAGGTAATACACCTTTCAACCAAGTTGTAAACGCTTTACCGTTCATGTCTTCGTGATAATCTCCTAAAACGATAATTATGAACTCAGGGTCCTAAGTTGTTTATAGTGTTAATACGCTACCTGTAATTGCAGTTAAATATTTTCTTCGCCACAACACAATTTCAAGTTTTTCAATTAAAATCGTTTTTCGGCTACGCTTTCTATATTTAAAACCCAATTTCATCATTACCCGATAAAGTGATGTGCGACTGAAGTTTGGTAAAGAGTCATCATTGTTTATTGCATGTAATACTTTCTCTAAATTTGGTAATTCATTTCTAAAGTAAAATGCATGAACATGCCGTCGAATCGCACATCTTTCAAATTCTTCAAGTTCGTCGTAGATTGTTGTACGCACTCTTGTAGTCTTCGGCGAGGAAGCAGTACCAGTAGTTTCCATTTCTTTTACAATATTCCACATTGATCGAACACCTAAACCCACTTCTAACGCAGTTTGCTTCACAGATTGCGTTTTGGATGCATTTGTGGAATTTTTCAAATATATATTATAGGCAATAAGCTTTTGCCCGCTTATAACATGTTTGCCCTTCGGATTTTTAATAGGTTGGTGATCCATAATTAAATAAAAGTCTGAAAAGAATTCATTGTTAGTATTATATGCTTATCTTTAATGAGACATGCGTACCTTATTATGAAGACACTGGTGTTTTATAGCTCTGACAAGAACTGTTTTGATACTAAATATAAAATTAACACAAATTAATAAGGCCGAGCAAAATTTCAAAGGCAAACTAATAACAAAATAAAATAAATAACAAAAACGAAAATATGAAAGGGCAATAGCAAATGTCAAAATACCAATTGACAATCTGTCTTATAATAAAAATGTTCAAACAACCAACACAAACATACGGGATATTTATACTTGTGTACACTTGGCTCATCCATCCACCAATGAGAATCGCTAAAATTCAGTTCTATCTTTTTCTTCAGTACCTTCTTAACTGGAATGGAGTATAGTAACACATATTAGTAACTTACACAGTGTTTGAACATAACAAAGGTAATACATAGTAGATACATAATCACCTGTCAAACAAATAAACGATATGCAACTATTATAATGTAGAGCTTCTAATATCCAAGGCTATTTGATTAACATCGCATTTTGACATTTAGTTAGTCTTCAACATCTAAGTAATACATTGATTAATTTGAGACATATGTATAGTTTATACATATGCCAAGTTGTTACAGAGATATTGAAGGCAGAGAGCAATGGATTCGCCGTGCTGGATGCTGCATACAATAAAATGGTGGGCATTTTGAACAGTTACTTTAAATGCTTAATTGTAATAAATATTTTCAACTCTCAACATCTAGGTAGGTATGTAAAGTATCATAGGGCATCCTGAATGCTTCACCCCAATTAACTCGAAAATGGCTACAGATATCGACTTCAAACAAGAGTGACTTTTTTACTTATAAATGTTAAAAGATTCCAATTTTGACATTATAATTTATAAAAGCTTACACACAAAAAAATTACAGGGTTAAACGTAATTCCCCCCCGAGAGGGACACTCCTAATCTTATTATCGAAAAATGGATAAGTCTATCTTATTCGGCATAAGAACATTTGTAAGCAACAAAAATCTGAATAAAATATCTTTTGTGGTTCTTCAGATAATTAAAAAAACTCAATTTCACCTAGCCCCCTTAAAGGGGGTATAACTCCATAGGGGTACATTTCAAGGCATACGTTTATTAGAAGTTTTATGTTTATTTTGTGCTAAAAAACACTGCCTTAAAATAGTGCCGTGCAATTTTGAAACACCCTGTATAATCCAGTTTAATGTATGTATTTAAAACTCATTGTAATTTGTATTAGAACCACACCTTTTAGGCTTATGATTAAAATCAGAAACTAGGCCGAAACGTCAAGCAATTAAACCAATTTAAAAAGCAACATACTACACGAATTCAATATAACATTAACTTGGTCACCAAAAACAGCTATATATATACAGAGTGGTAGAAAAGTCCCGGAACGGTCAAATATATTGGGAAATACTCATCGCATCAAAAAAAGAAAAAATACGTGTTCAATATTTTTTTAAAAGCTATCCAATGACACCAAAATTGAACCCCCACCCCCACCCCCGGAGGGTAGGGGTGGGGCAACTTTAAAAGTTTAAGTGGAAACCCCCATTTGTTATTGCAGATTCGGATTCCGCAGGATAAATTACCCCAAATTGACCTACGATACAAGCCATTTTGGATAATAGAAGACGTTGTAATTGACAAAACCAAAATAGGGTACAAAAACATCTGAAATCGAAAAATGTCAGAATTACATTAATTTTTAGTATTCATTTCGTTACTAGCTTTTGATATTATTTCGTGATGTCTCTGTCTGAAAGAGAAAGAATAATTGTCCTGATGATGCGGGGGTATGGAAATAAAAAAAAGATAATTACAGCAAGTCGCAGATTTATTCAATGAAGTCAATGCGGAACGTCAACCGATTTCTAAATCTACTGTGAGTCGAACAGTGAATCGTTTTGAGGGAACTGGTTCGGTGAAGGATGAACTAAGATCTGGAAGACCTAAAAGCGCAACGAGAGGTGGTCAATTTGAACACCTTCGGCGGTAATTTCGTTATGTATGAAATAAATAATTTATTATTTTACTTCTTTTATTTTCTGATCTATCAATTCTTCTAGAAATAGTTAATTTTTGTCGATTGCAGCGCCATCTGCAAAAAACCTAAAAAAATTATGACTAACATTTTGTGGCGAATCCGAATCTGCAATAACAAATGGGGGTTTCCACTTAAACTTTTAAAGATGCCCCACGCCTACCCCCAAGGGGTGGGGGTGGGGGTTTAATTTTGGTGTCATTGGATAGTTTTAAAAAAATATTGAAAACGTATTTTTTCTTTTTTTGATGCGATGAGTATTTTCCAAAATATTTGACCGTTCCAGGACTTTTTTACCACTCTGTATATATATATATATATATATATATATTCTTATATTCCCCCCCCCCCGCTTTTTGTTTATTAATTTTATATTTGATATGAAAATATTTACTTTATATTTCGTGCTTTATCTACGTTTGGTCGGTTTATAAAACAAAACTGTATTAATATGCCTCGACTATTTGAAACTCGCCTTCCCAGGGTGTCCACCTACTTACCGTGGGTTCAGTGGTAAGTAGATGTGCAATGCACCAACCAAACTGCACTACCATTATTTTTTTTGTACCTGTAATCTTTTACTTGTATGCCAAAATTTTATAACAGATCCACGTAGCCTTGTGCCAAATCAATTAATATTACCAATTTTGACTTTGACGCTCAAAACACACAGTACTCACCTGTTCTACACGTTGCTGTCGGCCTCTATGAATACTGGCTTAAAATCTCACTCGCCGTATGCGTCCTTACAATGCGTGGCACTATCACTACGAATAATCTGCTGTCCAGACTCCAGGTTTCTTTAAATTAATTTTGATATCCCACAAATCTAAAATAGATATGACCAAATTTAGAATTTTGATTAATTTCAATTTTACTTCCCCTGCGCTAATTTTCCTGATGTTATATCTTCTTTACTCGTACGGCCCCTGCTACTCCAATGTTTTCCTTTTCCTTAATCCGCTCGTTCCAAAGCAATGCTTTCTTTTTCCTTTATCTGCTCTTTCCAAATCACTGCTTTCTTCCAATTACCATTCAATACCATTCTATCCATAAAACTATATCCAAATCAATTCTAATAATATCTCCGTCAGTCTCATAAATCCTATCCAATACCTTTCTGCCTTTAATCAACTCGTTCCAATATCCAACTATTTATTCCGCCTGTTTCACTATCGCTCTAATTACACTCTTATCACTTTTCTACTCGTCGTTACTATTATTATTATTTATTACTCTCGCTTATCTGTACTCTTCTTTATATCAATTAAACTCGTAAACTTTTCAAATTCATTTATTTTTACTTTATAATATTCAAAACTTAGCGCAGTTTACAAAACACGTCTTACTACCAAAAAAATTATAAATCGACCCTTTATTTATCTTATCCTAGGTGATTATTATAATTAAAATATGCCTACTCTTTAATACATTTTATACATTTTTTATCCAATAAAATCATCCCAACAAGTTCGTGTCACTAATACCTTATAATCGTTCTTTTACACTTTCCTATTTCATATCTAAAGGTTCACTCATTGGTCCCTAATACTGCATCACCCTTCAATCATATTTGACAATACTTTTACTTATAATTTTGATATTACAGGTTTGTCCAAAGGTTGATTCTACTAAAATAAGTGCCGAAATGTTTCACATACAAACCTGGATCTGTGCGGTTAATAGTGAACTTTCTACAGACGCATCCGGTTTTTCGATTAGCAAATGTACATTCTATGGCTCATTAATATACAACTCAGTGTAAATCCTTAAATACTGTGCTTTCTCAAGTCATCAAGTCATTTGTTTTACGTCTTGGCACTTATACATTGATTAATATTCTTCAAATACGTTAACATTTGTAAAGTACGGCAAACATAAAATTTTCAGTTACGGGATCTGATATTTGGCTTTCTTTGGCATACACTACCTTCATATAAATAACCTTTATACTTTTTTTCTTACTGACACTTTATTGGCCCCACTGGTTTTGAATAAAAATGGAAATTTCGTCTGTTTTCATAACTCTTTTCTTGGTGTGCATAATTTCTAGTTTTATTTAAAACCACTCCACGCATTTCTACATACTAATTATTACTCAACCCCTGATTTCATTTCTCTCTCACGTCTGTCTAACTACGCTTTATACTAACTTCCACTATAGAATAAAACAATGTTAAACCTTCCGTCGCATGAACTCTCAACCTGCTAAACCCTCTTCTTGTACAATTTTATATGGATATAAATTTTCTAAGTAAAAACGCCCACGACGTTCCCCTGTCATAGTATCTAATTCGAACGTATTTCCTTCAGCAAAAATACGCGTGATTTTGTACGGCCCTTCGTAAGGAAACAAAAACTTCGCGCAAATGTTTCTTTCGCGGTTTGAAACCCTTAATCTTTTTACTACCACCATATCTCCTATTTCAAAAATCGTCCTTTTTTTAATCCTACTACGCCTTCGCTCGATGTCCCTACGCTGCATCCTTTCAATTCTACGCCTAACGCTACCCAACAACTCTGTGATGTCTTGCACCTCGACTTCTTCCCTCCATGGCCTAGCTGGTATAATCTTTCTAATCAATGTTATTGGACATGTTTTCGTAACAGAACTCGGTACGCAATTCTTAAAATTTTCGATCTGTGGCAGATATCTAACCCATCTATCGTGGTGCTCTTGCGTCGCCAACCGTAGATATTTTATGACCTCTCGTATAAAACGTTCGCATGGATTTGCTTTCGGATGCCGTATGCTGTTAAATGATACCTTAATATGTTCTCTATTTAACCCGTTTCTGAATCTTTGGTTATTGAAATTTGTCGCGTTGTCTACCAAAATCCTATCCATTTTCCCAACCTGGTTTCCAAATTCTCTAATTGACTGTAAAGCATGCACCGTGTTACTTCGTCTTGCCGGAAATAATTTAACAAATTTCGAAAAAACGTCCACCATTACCAATATGTGCCGATACCCCTGTTCACTAGTAATTAGGTTGCTCAAGTAATCAATAGCTACCAATTCTAACGGTCCACTCACGCTCACATTCATCGGTATGTTCTGCAACACCATGTTTTTGTCTTTCCCTAAAATACAAATCTTACAACGATTAATCCGTTCTTTAACCACCGTGATATCGTTTCTTGTATAAAATGCCTCTCTAAATACCAAAAATGTTTTTCTAATGCCTATATGTCCAAATTTTAGATGAATTTGGTCTATAATTTCCACAGCCGTGTCTCTGGATAACACTAACAGTTCTGCATCCCCTATCCTTTTTACCACAAACTGCCCTACAATTGTAAATCCACGGTACTCCTCCACATTTTCCCTCGTTAATTTCTCGCGTATCGAGCTCACCTCACTGTGCTGCTGCGTCTCCATAAGCTTGGCGTTTGTCCCCCGACCAACATCCCTGAACTCCTGCAAAGCAACTAAACAATCCTTTACGTCTTCTTTATTCGTCTCTACCTGCTGTCTGCTTAGAAAATCCGCCGTCACATTTTCCTTTCCTGGTTTATGTTTAATTTCAAAATCGTACTCTTGCAATACTAGTGCCCACCTATACAACCTACTGTTCAAAAACTCCTTTTTTTTCATGATCGTTACAACCGTGTTGTCGGATTCTATCAAAAATTTCTTTCCTAGCAGATAAAATCGTAACTTTTTCACTGCATACACTATCGCCAACATCTCCTTCTCTGCCGTCGCATATCTGGTTTCGCAGTCTTTTAACACCCTTGAAATAAATACAATTAGTACCTCAGCTCCGTCCTGGATTTGCACTAACTCAGCCCCAATCGCATATTTTGACGCATCCGTCCTCAAAATAAATTCGTCTTTGGAATTTGGATACTTTAACGACAACTCTTCATAAAATGTACGTTTTAAATCTTGAAACGCCTTCTCCCGTTCAGCAGTCCATTTCCATCATTCGTTTTTCCTTAACAAACTCACCAACGGCACACAAAACTCTGAATATCTCGGTATAAACCGTTTATAATAATTTAAAACCCCTAAAAATCCTCGCAATCCTCTTACATTCTTTGGTTGAGCAATATTTTTCAACTCGTCTAGCCTCTTATTACAAATTTTCATACCATGCTCACTAATTTCAAATCCTAAATACGTGACCTGGCTCTTAAATAATTCGCACTTCTCCACGTTCAACTTCAACCCTCCTTCGTCCAACCTTTGGATCACCTTTTCTAAATGCTCCATATGTTCTTGCTCGTTCCTGGAAAAGATCAATAGATCATCCACATAGTGCGAACAGAAACATTTATACTCGTTTAACAGCTTCTGCATGGCCCTAACAAGTGCTGCTGAAGAACTACTTAAACCAAATGGAACTACAGAAAACATATAAATCTCCCCTTCAATACTAAACCCCGTAAACTTCTTACTATCTTCATGCAACGGAATCAACCAAAATGAATTTATTAAATCTAACTTGCTAAAAATCTTCATCTCATACACCTTATATAACAAATTATCCAACCCTTGTGGTTGTTCGTACTGCGCTTTCGTAATTGAATTCAACTTCCTCGCGTCCAAACAAATTCTTATATCTCTTTTGTTAGGTTTAGGTACAATAACTACCGGGTCCACATATGGAGTCTTCGCTGGTTCGATGATTTCCTCTTTTAACATTTTACTAATCTCGGCTTTAACCCTATTTCTAACTGCAAACGGAATTGGATACACCTTGGTACAAAATCCGCTGTCTTCCGTGACCTCTAACTTGTGCGTATATCGCTTCGCCAATCTCGGCTCTTCATTAAATAACCCTATAAATCTATTAAATAATTCCCCCAGCTTCTCTTTAATATCAATACTCACTTTTCCTATCTGTTCATCATCCATTATTCTCGCAAACATATTACATAATCTCACTTCAACCTGTCTATAATTACTTGCCCTTTTCACTCCTAATCCTGACTTATCCATATCATTACCATCCCTATATTCCGAACTAACCGTAGGCACCACCCATAACTTATCTTTATCTAATATACGAATCGATCTATCATTTCCATCTATATTCAATCCAAAATCCTCTATAAAATCCATTCCTAATATAAAATCTAACTGTAACCCCTTTGTTATCAAGAACTCAGCATCCCCTGCCTTTTTATTCCCTACAAATATCGGTACACGGACTACCTTATAAATCGTCGTTAACTTCTTATTCCAAGCCGACCATAAATTAACCCCATCAATAGTTTTCATTCGTCCTTTTAATAATTCTGTATGTTTTATCACAATATTTTCATTAACCAGCGACAACTGTGAACCACTATCAACTAAAGCAACATATAAACAATCTCTTAAGCTAATATTAATAAACAACAAATTCTTTTTATTAACGGTATAATTATTCACTTGTACCACCTCGATCTTGTCCGTGTCCTTTATCGCAGAGCTAGTCGTTATGTGTTGGACGTTTATGTCCCTGTCAGTCCGGCTGTATCCGTCTCGCGTTCCGGCTCCCGTCGTACGGCCGTCATCCGCGTTGTCGCCGTGCTGGTACCTATTTTGTTCTTTGTACTCGTTTCCCCGGTATTTTCTGTTGAAATACTGTCGTCTATTTCCGTCGTGTCCCCAATGATTACGCTGTCCGTTGTTGAAACCTTCCTGTCTGTAGTTAGGTCTGTGCTCGTTGTGGTATACATGTCGTCGGTTTTCGTCCTTATAACCCCGATTCTGCTCCCAGTAAGCTCCACGCGTCTTTGTTTCTAGTGCCGTCGCTAAGTCAAAATTCCTCATCACTCCTAAAAATTCTCGCAGGGTTTTTATGTTCTGTACCACAACCACCTTTGTCACCTCCGGTTCCATATGTCCCGCAAGTAGTAATACTATGTCGTCCTCGCCCAATTTCGGTGTCAGATGTTGTGCCTGGTTATATTTGTCTATAGCGTATTCTTCGCGTGACCCGTTTATTTTACTGTAATGACCCGTGATTAAGTTCGTCCTTATGTTCGTCTGGTGCGTGTTACTCCAAAATTGTTCAATGAACAGTCGTCTGAATTCCGCGTATGTGTCGTACTGTTTCCGTATGATGTTGTGCCATTTTTCCGCGTTGCCCGTCAAAGTCGCCCCAACTATCTGTAATTTCGTCCGTTCGTTTTCTGTCTCCACAATTTCGTCTAATCTGTCCAAAAACCCCATCGGTTGTTCTGTCCGTCGTCCTTCAAATTTCGGTAGCGCGTCTCGGTTTAATTTAATCTGCTGTCCGTAGTCTAGTCCTCCGCGTCTCCTTTCTAGGTGTCTAACTTGTCTTGTATCTGTCTAACTTCGTTGCCGACCCTGTTCTTTAATATCGTCGCGTTATCTTTAAGTTTTTCGTCCAGTTGTGTCCTAACGTTAACATTTTCGTGTTGTAGTGTTTCCAGCGTCTGTCCTAAATTCCTGTAGTTAGTCGTATGCTTCTTGTCACATGTTTGTATCTCACCGTTCAAATTCGTAAATCCGCTGATCATAGTCTCCTCAATTGTTTCCACACGTGTCTTAACTTCCGCTCGTATGTCCGTCCTTGTTGCGTTCAACTCCCCCTGAAATTGTACCCGTGTATTTTCAATCTTGTCGTCTACGCGGTCTACCTTTTCTTGTAACTCAGTCTTGAGTTCGTCCTTTACCTTTTGTATCGAAGTGAGTAGATAGTCCTGGGTGTCGTCTAATTTTGCCGTCAGTTCGGCGTGCGCCGTTCTAAACTCATTTCTCAGATTCGTGTGTGATTCTGCAATTTTGTTAGTTAAATCCGTTTTTAGTTCCGTGTGTGATGTCTTAAAATCTGTCCGCGACTCTTCGATTTTGTTTGTTAATTCCGTATGTGACTCTGCAATTTTGTTAGTTAAATCCGTTTTTAGTTCCGTGTTTGATGTCTTAAAAATCGTCTGTGACTCGGCAATTTGGTTTTTCAAACTCATCAGGAATCGCATAATATCCTGACTTCCGACGGTTTCTGCTACTTTGCCCCCCTGTACCGTCGCCTGGTCCGTTTCTATGTTTATAACCTCCGGATCTACCTGCCTCACCTCCGTTTCCTGGACATCTCCACCTGCATCTAGCTCCTCGTCTTGTGCTATAAATTCTGCGTCAATTCCGTACATCCTTCCTGACCTCGTTATCCGTCTGGTGTCCGCGTCCGTCACCTCTGCTGCCTTTTTCAAACTCTTCTTTCCTGAAAAAATTTTAACTACGGACCCCACCTAGCCTCGGTGCCCCGTATTCTACTACTACTTCTGTCTAGTCCCACGTTGGGCGCCACCTTCTTATACTCCCCCCCCCCGCTTTTTATTTATTAATTTTATATTTGATATGAAAATATTTACTTTATATTTCGTGCTTTATTTACGTTTGGTCGGTTTATAAACCAAAACTGTATTAATATGCCTCGACTATTTGAAACTCAACTTTCCAGGGTGTCCACCTACTTACCGTGGGTTCAGTGGTAAGTAGATGTGCAATGCACCAACCAAACTGCACTACCTTTATTTTTTTGTACCTGTAATCTTTTACTTGTATGCCAAAATTTTATAACAGATCCACGTAGCCTTGTGCCAAATCAATTAATATTACCAATTTTGACTTTGACGCTCAAAACACACAGTACTCACCTGTTCTACACGTTGCTGTCGGCCTCTATGAATACTGGCTTAAAATCTCGCTCGCCGTATGCGTCTTTACAATGCGTGGCACTATCACTACGAATAATCTGCTGTCCAGACTCCAGGTTTCTTTAAATTAATTTTGATATCCCCCAAATCTAAAATAAATATGACCAAATTTAGAATTTTGATTAATTTCAATTTTACTTCCCCTGCGCTAATTTTCCTGATGTTATATCTTCTTTACTCGTACGGCTCCTGCTACTCCAATGTTTTCCTTTTCCTTAATCCGCTCGTTCCAAATCAATGCTTTCTTTTTCTTTTATCTGCTCTTTCCAAATCACTGCTTTCTTCTAATTACCATTCAATACCATTCTATCCATAATACTATATCCAAATCAATTCCAATAATATCTCCGTCAGTCTCATAAATCCTATCCAATACCTTTCTGCCTTTAATCAACTCGTTCCAATATCAAACTATTTATTCCGCCTGTTTCACTATCGCTCTAATTACACTCTTATCACTTTTCTACTCGTCGTTACTATTATTATTATTTATTACTCTCGCTTATCTGTACTCTTCTTTATATCAATTAAACTCGTAAACTTTTCAAATTCATTTATTTTTACTTTATAATATTCAAAACATAGCACAGTTTACAAAACACGTCTTACTACCAAAAAAATTATAAATCGACCCTTTATTTATCTTATCCTAGGTGATTATTATAATTAAAATATGCCTACTCTTTAATACATTTTATACATTTTTTATCCAATAAAATCATCCCAAGTTCGTGTCACTAATACCTTATAATCGTTCTTTTACACTTTCCTATTTCATATCTAAAGGTTCACTCATTGGTCCCTAATACTGCATCACCCTTCAATCATATTTGACAATACTTTTACTTATAATTTTGATATTACAGGTTTGTCCAAAGGTTGATTCTACTAAAATAAGTGCCGAAATGTTTCACATATAAACCTGGATCTGTGCGGTTAATAGTGGACTTTCTACAGACGCATCCGGTTTTCGATTAGCAAATGTACATTCTATGGCTCATTAATATACAACTCAGTGTAAATCCTTGAATACTGTGCTTTCTCACGTCATCAAGTCATTTGTTTTACGTTTTGGCACTTATACTTTGACTAATATTTTTCAAATACTTTAACATTTGTAAAGTACGGCAAACATAAAATTTTCAGTTACGGGATCTGATATTTGGCTTTCTTTGGCATACACTACCTTCATATAAATAACCTTTATACCCTTTTTCTTACTGACACTTTAATATATATATATATATATATATATATATATATATATATATATACGAGGGCCGTCCGGAAAGTAGTACCCGTTTGTACCGTGTGGAGCGTTGGTGAGTAGAGTAGCATCCGGACAAGTTATAACACGTTTATATTGCAAAGTTACGCCTCGCTGGTACTAACTGTGTTCTTTCTGTGAGTGTTTATAATGTTCAAAAAAATAGAGAACACCGCCAGTTGTGAAATTAAGGCTGTGATTAGATTTCCCAACGCAAGAAATGTGAAACCCTGCAATATTTATCGTCAACTAAAGGAAGTGTATGGAGACAATGTTATCGATGAGTCATCAGTTCGGCGTTGGTGTCGTAATTTCAGTTTGAGCAGAGACAATACCCATGATGAAGAGCGTTCCGGACGACCGTCAGTAATTAGGTGAACTGCCGAGTTTAAATAACGAATTCGTGAAAGCCGATCGACGCGTAACAATTGATGAGATTAGTGAAAATTTCAGCAATGTTTCACAAACAGTTATTCATGAAATTGTTAAGGAACACCTTCATTATCCAGATATTTGTGCAAGGTGGGTCCCTCGCATGCTAACTAACGAACACAAAACCACCCGTATGGCTGCAGCACTGACGTTTTTGGACCGTTATTCTCGTGAGGGAGACTCTTTCTTGACTCGCATAGTCAATGGTGACGAGACATGGGTTTGTTATGCAACACCTACAAGTAAAAGGCAACCAATGGAGTGGCATCGTGCTCATTCACCAAACAAGCCGAAAAAATTCAAAACGGCCATGTCTACTCGAAAACTCCTGACGACCATATTTTGGGATCGGCGAGGTGTACTGCTCATTGATTTCATGCCCCGTCTGGACACTATAAATGCCAATGCATATTGAGTGACATTAAAGAAATTACGGCGAGTAATTCAAAATCGACGGCGAGTTCTGTTGTCTAGCGGCGTCCTTCTCCACGAAAATGCCAAGCCTCATACTGATCGAATAACAGAATAACTTGTTCAACAATTCAAATGGGAAACTATTAACCATCCACTCTACAGCCCAGACTTGGCACCCTCAGATTTTCATCTGTTTACAAAACTCGAGGACTTTTTGGCAGGAAAGAAATTTGAAAGTGATAATGAACTGAGAGCAGCTGTGACTACATATCTCAATACATTGCAGGCAGAGAAGTACGAAACTGGCATACAAAAACTCGTCTCACGTTATGATAAATGCTTAAATATGCGAGGTGACTATGTGGCGAAGTAGTGTAAGATTTGTTCTTTTCAAATAAAATATTAAAATTTGTTAAGCTGTACTAGTTTATTTTTTATTTAAAAACGGGTACTACTTTCCGGACGGTTCTCGTATATACAGGTATTAGTTAGTAACATGAAATAATAACTCTGACTTTTATGCAAAGTCTGAACCCTTATACTTTCCTCTGTCGATTACCGGCTCGATCCGAAATAATCATTTGTGCTTTGCATAAAAGTATAGGTTATTAATTCATCTTATAATCTAATACCTACATACACACGTACGCACGCATGCACGCGCGCGCACACACAAACATTAGTAAGACTTTTTTTGCTAGTGGGCTTGGATTTTGATCTTATATGAAACTTATATAATTTTCTTGTATAATCTTTATTTTTTTATATCACAAAGCATATCCAAATATTTCGGCAAACTATCATGGTTTTTTCAATGGTTAGATCTAAACAACAATTTTCGTTTTAGTAACAATAATAATAACAATGAAGATTGTTAAACATCCTTTGAATTCGAATATTGGCCTTATACTGATTCTTACCAAGAAACAGACTTTAAGTAGGCATTTAATATGCTTAGTCATTTTTCTAAAAAAACTAAAAACACAACACCACTTATATTAATTTTACAAAGTTGTAAAGAAAATTTAAACGATAATTATGTGAAAATTATTAGGTTTGCTTATAGTGTACAAGATCGTATTGATAAGAGGTGGTTGCGTAGCGTAGTTGATATGCTTGTGACTACTGAGCGCAAGGTCTCAGGTTCAAATCCTGACACGGTCCGCTTTAAAAAGGTTAGGTAAGGTTTTTAAAAAAATTCGCCTTCGTTCGGGTGTGTGTGTGTGCGCGTGCGTGCGTGCGTGCGTGCGTGCCTGCGCGTGCACGCATGCGTGCACGCGTGCGTGCACGCGTGCGTGCATGCGTGCGTGTAGGTGTGCGCGCGTGCGTGCGTGTGCGCGCGCCTGCGTGGGTATGTTTACAACTGTTACGTTGTTTGCAATGTATATCATTCAAAGTTATGTACGGCGTTTTCTTCATGATTGGTTCGTTTTAATAAATTTATGGGCATTAAATCTTTCATGCATATGTTGAGCGCTTTACCCAATGTTTTTTGTCTTGCATTTACTTTTAGATGGAATTTCATACAATAGGTGTGTATTTTATTTTTAGGCGTTTTATATTTGTTTACAAAAATGAATTTTGTTAAATAGTGACTCTAGGCGCTATTTTTAAATTATATGTACTTAATGTTTTTTATAATGTTTGTGATAAATCTGGAATATAAAATATTGGAATGTAATTTGTATTTAATTTAATGATTTTATTTTGTTATCTAAAAATTATAGATCTGATTTTTAAATACATTACTAATTAATTTTAATGGATAGTTGTTTATTTCAAGTGTTAATTTGACTTTTTTTAAAACTGCTTTTCTAAAATTTGAACCCAACTGTTTAATGGCACTATCAGCAAGTACAATTATCGCTATTTTTTTTTTGGAGGTTGGGTGCTGTTTTGAATAATTAAATTTTTTTAGAGAAACTGTTATATAACTGCTTGATAAAGGTAGTAAATTTCAAAATGTTCTTAAGAAAAATATATATTATTTAGGTAGGCCTATGCTAATAACTGACAAATTTTAAAGAGCGAAGGTCATATAATAGATATTAAAAAAATTGTTTTTTTAGTGTAACTGTTGTACTGTGTTATATAACTGTCTGGTAGAAGTAGTAAATTCCAAAATCCGTTCGTAAGAAAAATATATGTTACGTAGGCTAGGCCTATGCTAATTACTGACAAATTTTAAAGAGCGAAGGTCGTATAATAGATATTAAAAAAATTGTTTTTTAGTGTAACTGTTGTACTGTGCTATATAACAGTATGGCAGAGGTAGTAAGATTCAAAATCCAGTCTTGAGAAAAATATATATTATGTACGTAGGCCTATGCTAATTACTGAGAAATATTTGAAGAGCGAAGGTTGTATAGAAGATATTAAAAAAAAATTTTTTTAGTGAAACTGTTGTACCGTGTTATATAACTGTCTGGTAGAAGTAGTAAATTCCAAAATCCGTTCGTAAGAAAAATATATGTTATGTAGGTAGGCCTATGCTAATTACTGACAAATTTTGAAAAGCGAGGGTCGTATAGAAGATATTAAAAAAATTGTTTTTTTTAGTGAAACTGGAGCACTGCGTTATATAACTATCTGGTAGAGGTAGTAAATTCCAAAATCCGTTCGTAAGAAAAATGTATGTTATGTAGATAGGCCTATGCTAATTACTGACAAATTTTGAAGAGCAAAGGTCGTATAGAACATATTAAAAAAATTGTTTTTTTAGTGAAACTGGAGCACTGCGTTATATAACTGTCTGGTAGAAGTAGTAAATTCCAAAATCCGTTCGTAAGAAAAATATATGTTATGTAGGTAGACCTATGCTAATTACTGACAAATTTTGAAGAGCGAGGGTCGTATAGAAGATATTAAAAAATTGTTTTTTAGTGAAACTGGATCACTGCGTTATATAACTGTCTGGTAGAGGTAGTAAATTCCAAAATCCGTTCGTAAGAAAAATATATGTTATGTAGGTAGGCCTATGCTAATTACTGACAAATTTTGAAGAGCATGGTGTATAGAAGATATTAAAAAATTTTTTTAGGGAAACTGTTGTACCGTGGTATATAATTGTCTGGTTGAGGTAGTAAATTCCAAAATCCGTTCGTAAGAAAAATATATGTTATGTAGGTAGACCTATGCTAATTACTGACAAATTTTGAAGAGCGAAGGTCGTATAGAACATATTAAAAAAATTGTTTTTTTAGTGAAACTGGAGCACTGCGTTATATAACTGTCTGGTAGAGGTAGTAATTTCCAAAATCAGTTCGTAAGAAAAATATATGTTATGTAGGTAGGCCTATGCTAATAACTGACAAATTTTAAAGAGCGAAGGTCGTATAGAACATATTAAAAAAATTGTTTTTTTAGTGAAACTGGAGCACTGCGTTATATAACTGTATGGTAGAGGTAGTAAATTCCAAAATACGTTCGTAAGAAAAATATATGTTATGTAGGTAGGCCTATGCTAATTACTGACAAATTTTGAAGAGCGAACGTCGTATAGAAGATATTTAAAAAAATGTTTTTTTAGTGAAACTGTTGTACCGTGTTATATAACTGTCTGATTGAGGTAGTAAATTCCAAAATCCGTTTTTAAGAAAAATATATGTTATGTAGGTAGGCCTATGCTAATATATGGTTGTATAGAAGATATTAAAAAAAATTTTTTTTAGGGAAACTGTTGTACCGTGGTATATAACTGTCTGTTTGAGGTAGTAAATTCCAAAATCCGTTCGTAAGAAAAATATATGTTATGTAGGTAGACCTATGCTAATTACTGACAAATTTTGAAGAGCGAAGGTCGTATAGAACATAATAAAAAAATTGTTTTTTTAGTGAAACTGGAGCACTGCGTTATATAACTGTCTGGTAGAGGTAGTAATTTCCAAAATCAGTTCGTAAGAAAAATATATGTTATGTAGGTAGGCCTATGCTAATAACTGACAAATTTTAAAGAGCGAAGGTCGTATAGAACATATTAAAAAAATTGTTTCTTTAGTGAAACTGGAGCACTGAGTTATATAACTGTCTGGTAGAGGTAGTAAATTCCAAAATACGTTGGTAAGAAAAATATATGTTATGTAGGTAGGCCTATGCTAATTACTGACAAATTTTGAAGAGCGAACGTCGTATAGAAGATATTTAAAAAAATGTTTTTTTAGTGAAACTGTTGTACCGTGTTATATAACTGTCTGATTGAGGTAGTAAATTCCAAAATCCGTTTTTAAGAAAAATATATGTTATGTAGGTAGGCCTATGCTAATTACTGACAAATTTTGAAGAGCGAAGGTTGTATAGAAGATATTAAAAAAAAATTTTTTTAGTGAAACTGTTGTACCGTGTTATATAACTGTCTGGTTGAGGTAGTAAATTCCAAAATCCGTTCGCAAGAAAAATATATGTTATGTAGGCAGACCTATGTTAATTACTGACAAATTTTGAAAAGCGAAGGTCGTATAGAACATATTAAAAAAATTGTTTTTTTAGTGAAACTGGATCACTGCGTTATATAACCGTCTGGTAGAGGTAGTAAATTCCAAAATCAATTCGTAAGAAAAATATATGTTATGTAGGTAAGCCTATGCTAATTACTGACAAATTTTGAAGAGCAATGGTTGTATAGAAGATATTAAAAAAAAATTTTTTAGTGAAACTGTTGTGCCGTGGTATATAACTGTCTGATTGAGGTAGTAAATTCCAAAATCCGTTCGTAAGAAAAATATATGTTATGTAGGTAGACCTATGCTAATTACTGACAAATTTTGAAGAGCGAAGGTCGTATAGAACATATTAAAAAAATTGTTTTTTTAGTGAAACTGGAGCACTGCGTTATATAACTGTCTGGTAGAGGTAGTAATTTACAAAATCAGTTCGTAAGAAAAATATATGTTATGTAGGTAGGCCTTTGCTAATAACTGACAAATTTTAAAGAGCGAAGGTCGTATAGAACATACTAAAAAAATTGTTTTTTTAGTGAAACTGGAGCACTGCGTTATATAACTGTCTGGTAGAGGTAGTAATTTACAAAATCCGTTCGTAAGAAAAATATATGTTATGTAGGTAGGCCTATGCTAATTACTGACAAATTTTGAAGAGCGTAGGTCGTATAGAAGATATTAAAAAAAATTTTTTTTAGTGAAACTGTTGTACCGTGTTATATAACTGTCTGGTTGAGGTAGTAAATTCCAAAATCCGTTCTTAAGAAAAATATATGTTATATAGGTAGGCCTAGCTAATTACTGACAAATTTTCAAGAACGAAGGTCGTATAGAAGATATTAAAAAAAAATTTTTTTAGTGAAGCTGTTGTACCGTGTTATATAACTGTCTGGTTGAGGTAGTAAATTCCAAAATTCGTTCTTAAGAAAAATATATGTTATATAAGTAGACCTATGCTAATTACTGACAAATTTTAGAGAGCGAAGGTCGTATAGAAGATATTAGAGAAAACCTTTTTTTTTTGTGAAACTGCTGTACCGTGTTGTATAATTGTCTGGTAGAGGTAGTAAATTCCAAAATTCGTTCGTGAGAAAAATATATGCTATGTAGGTAGGCCTATGCTAATTACTGACAAATTTTGAAGAGCGTAGGTCGTATAGAAGATATTAAAAAAAATTTTTTTTAGTGAAACTGTTGTACCGTGTTATATAACTGTCTGGTTGAGGTAGTAAATTCCAAAATCCGTTCGTAAGAAAAATATAGTTATGTAGGTAGACCTATGCTAATTACTGACAAATTTTGAAGAGCGAAGGTCGTATAGAACATATTAAAAAATTGTTTTTAGTGAAACTGGAGCACTGCGTTATATAACTGTCTGGTAGAGGTAAATTTACAAAATCAGTTCGTAAGAAAAATATATGTTATGTAGGTAGGCCTTTGCTAATAACTGACAAATTTTAAAGAGCGAAGGTCGTATAGAACATACTAAAAAATTGTTTTTAGTGAAACTGAGCACTGCGTTATATAACTGTCTGGTAGAGGTAGTAATTTACAAAATCCGTTCGTAAGAAAATATATGTTATGTAGGTAGGCCTATGCTAATTACTGACAAATTTTGAAGTAGGTCGTATAGAAGATATAAAAAAATTTTTTAGTGAAACTGTTGTACCGTGTTATATAACTGTCTGGTTGAGGTAGTAAATTCCAAAATCCGTTCTTAAGAAAATATATTTATAGTAGGCTAGCTAATTACTGACAAATTTTCAAGAACGAAGGTCGTATAGAAGATATAAAAAATTTTTTAGTGAAGCTGTTGTACCGTGTTATATAACTGTCTGGTTGAGGTAGTAAATTCCAAAATTCGTTCTTAAGAAAAATATATGTTATATAAGTAGACCTATGCTAATTACTGACAAATTTTAGAGAGCGAAGGTCGTATAGAAGATATTAGAGAAAAACTTTTTTTTGTGAAACTGCTGTACCGTGTTGTATAATTGTCTGGTAGAGGTAGTAAATTCCAAAATTCGTTCGTGAGAAAAATATATGCTATGTAGGTAGGCCTATGCTAATTACTGACAAATTTTGAAGAGCGTAGGTCGTATAGAAGATATTAAAAAAAATTTTTTTTAGTGAAACTGTTGTACCGTGTTATATAACTGTCTGGTTGAGGTAGTAAATTTCAAAATCCGTTCTTAAGAAAAATATATGTTATATAGGTAGGCCTAGCTAATTACTGACAAATTTTCAAGAACGAAGGTCGTATAGAAGATATTAAAAAAAAATTTTTTTAGTGAAGCTGTTGTACCGTGTTATATAACTGTCTGGTTGAGGTAGTAAATTCCAAAATTCGTTCTTAAGAAAAATATATGTTATATAAGTAGACCTATGCTAATTACTGACAAATTTTAGAGAGCGAAGGTCGTATAGAAGATATTAGAGAAAAACTTTTTTTTGTGAAACTGCTGTACCGTGTTGTATAATTGTCTGGTAGAGGTAGTAAATTCCAAAATTCGTTCGTGAGAAAAATATATGCTATGTAGGTAGGCCTATGCTAATTACTGACAAATTTTGAAGAGCGAAGGTCGTATAGAAGATATTTAAAAAAATTTTTTTTAGTGAAACTGTTGTACCGTGTTATATAACTGTCTGGTTGAGGTAGTAAATTTCAAAATCCGTTCTTAAGAAAAATATATGCTATGTAGGTAGGCCTATGCTAATTACTGACAAATTGTGAAGAGCGAAGGTCGTATAGAACATATTAAAAAAATTGGTTTTTTAGTGAAACTGGAACACTGTGTTATATAAGCATTTGACCGAAGTAGTTTGTTCCAAAATCCGTTCTTACGAAAAATATATTTATTTTGGACCTAAGCTAATTGCTAAAAATTTTTAAAAAGCGGAAGTCTTATGTAAACTATGAAAAAAAACTTTTTTTAGTGATACGTATTATAGAAGTGTTCGGCAGAAGAGTAAATTTTCAAATCTGTTTTTAGGAATATTATATGTTGTATTGGAAGGCCTAAGATAATTACTGATCAATTTTATATATACATTATGGTGGATATTCAAAAGATGCGGTTTTGTTAGCAAATTCTTAGGTACGTTTTTTCAAAATATGTTATATACAAACGTGGAACTTTGTTTGGAAAAATTATTTTATATATGTTTTAAAGTGTTTAAAAAAACGTTAACTTTTGATTGTAATGTTAGGCTTTATGTGTACTTATGCATAAAATATGTCCTTCTGCAATGTAAATAACGAATTTTAATAAAATAATTACTTTCTGCCGATATTATTCTTTTATTGTCATATATAGGTACTGCAGAATGGTATTTCTGTAATTGAAAAATTGAGAGGATATTAATAATCTATAAAGAATATAAAGCAGACTGAAATAGCGTGCAAAATGTACTGATTAATAAAACTACACCTATAATGCATGGAGAGGGTAGTAGGCGTGGCCTTACAGAGAGGAGGCGTGTTCAAATTTAGTGGCCGCTTCGTAACGGCCGGTAACTTCACTGATGTCAATATTAAACCTGAAGAGGATGTCTTGTATTCCCGGTCTCTTTGCACACTTATAAGATTACTTAATTATCCAACATCTTTAATTATGCTAATGGTGGCAAAGATTATAGAAATGTTTTATATCGGAATTATCATTTTAGTACAAAAAATTTCTAATATAGAAGTTTGTCCAGTAAGTTTGTGGTAGTCTTTTTTAATTTAAACTTTATGTTTGTTTTACAGATAATATTTAAACAAAATGGATCTGAGTAACAACCACAAACCTAATTTTTTTAAAGTTAATAAAACTGCATGTACATAGACTCACTTCTGGAAAATTTAAGGAATGCTATTCTACAATCCATTATCTTTTACCTGCAACAACAAGTATATTAGAACCTGCTATTTTTAGAATTCATTCTTTTAATTTAGGCGTTGAAGTTTTGGCAAACTATTTTTGTTTAAACAATAATATGATCATACCAAAAATCAGCTTTATCGACCTTCTGGAATATATTGTGGAAAATAAGAATCTTTCTGTTTTTGAAATAGATGATTACATTTGGACGGGTATGTCATTTTACTCTATGTTTATTGAAGACCAAGATCTGTTTACTTGAAATATAATGCCCGTAAGTATTCCTACGCTCTGATTAGTTGGCGATTCAGTTAACGGTATTCTAAAGTTAAAAGTTATATGTATCACAAAATAAATTCAAAACATTTATGTTACCTTATTGTCAAAAAATGTTCCATTAAATATGATATTAATACAAATAAGGTTATCTTTCATTTCTAAGAATATTGATTATTTAGGTACAAGCTGATATCGGCTCGATTTAACATACATGTCAAGCAGCTTTGTACAAGTATTAATTTGTAATACAATAGGTAATGTATTTTAAATATTGAGATGCCATTGTAGTTTTAAATCTATTCATTTATTTTGTTGGTCATTTCTGCACCACTGACGTGGATGGACCACCTTGAAATTTAGAATTCTACTCAACTTACTGTTTCAAGCAATCCCTCGCTTAACATCTTATTTGAAAGGTTATATTTTTAGGAGACTGTTTTGTCTTATTTCTTCAGAGGAGTTGTCTGGGAATCCATTTCAAGATTCATAAACCAAAAGTCATATACATACTCCATTGCACAATTGACACCTTGACCTTTTTGTATCAATTGCAAGTATCTAATTGGTACATTGATTGACTTATTGCAAAAATATATTAAAGCATTTGATTAGATGCTTTATTATTGACTTGGTTTTTTACATGGTTAATATGAGCAATGTGTCCTTAGTATAAGGCAAGGTAAAATGGACTATAATTAATTGTACCAAGCTTATCAATGGCCTAAATGAAGTGTCTCGTGATGTTTAATTTAAATAAAATTGTCACACTTCTTAAAAATGATAGCTGTTCAATTTTTTGGTATAAAAATATGACATCAATAAGCAATAATTTATTCTAACATTTTATTGAAAACACAATATGAATCACATTATATCTATTAAACAAACATAACCCTACTTTTACATTCAATTACTGAAGAATTTTTTTTAGCTAATTATTTAATACTTGACCACTAAAATATCAATTAATTCATTAAAGCTCTTCGGTATTTGTTATTATTATTAATCATTGACTTCATTTAATATTACTTATGTAACTAACACCTGAATCCTCAGTGTGAATAATAAAACCACATGTTTAAAACTTCAAAGGTACGTAATAATTTTTCCACATTTCATCTCAGTGTTATATATTAATACCTAGATTTTTTCACTCAGTTCAAACTATTTCTGCAACAAAATTTATAATTTTCTCAAATTTTATGGCAGTGCCGGTCCTTGTAGGTATGGCGCTAAGTAGAACTACACTTGATAACAAACTTTAAACATTAATTCCATATTGTAAACATATTCTATTGCTTTGTTTTTCAGCAAACCAAATCCGTTAAATCTGATAAAATTTGCAAAAGTTGAAAGGAAGGCATACAATTGTATGATCAAAGTTTTGTTAATTCATAGATCATATGTTGTTTAACTCAGAATAGGGAACACGGAGGTACGCATTTAAACAGTTCAAGTCCTGAAGACCTAATGAGGATGAAGATGCATGCACATTTAATTTAGGTACAGCTTTTTTGTCTATATCCAAATTATTACTTAAACTCGTAGTCTGTTTGAAAATCACCAACTATCTGCTATTTTCTGCTTGACGTTTGTCGCATTGCAAATGATCTTGTGCTTCCTTCAGTACAAGCTGTCCAAAATTGGATGTGGTTAATTATTAATACAAAAAAGTGTTTGGTTGTTTGCAGGTCACTTTTTGCAATCAATTCATAGACAAAATCAGAAATGAGCGATCTTTAGTTTTCAAATTACAGCCAAATCTTTTTAAAAACTTTTCAGGAATATATTACGGACACTACCCTACAACGAATTAATTGGTTAAAATGGCGTACTATAGTGTCTTCATAAAGAGATTCAATAACTAAAATAAAACGTTTGGTTTTAGGTGCGCAGTACAAACTGAGCATAACCTGATTCACAGCAAACTATTACCACATTGCGGTACGACAAATAAGTGTGTTGGTTGAATAGCAATTTCAAAAGATTGTAAATATATTTCCACTGTTCCGATTGGTTGCAGGAATGGAATAAATCGACCAATTTAAAACCAGAACTATATTAATTTTGTAATCTAAGTAAAAGACTGTAAAAAAAGCACCAATTTCGGTATATTGACAATCAAACAAATTATACGAATTAATAAAATTGTTAAAAATATCAATATTTGATTGTAATTTGAAAACAAAAGAAAATCGATCATTTCCGATTTTGCAATTAAATTGATTTCATAAAAGTGGCATGTAACGTACAAACATTTTTTGTATCTTCACCCCATTAACCGCATTCAATTTGAAACATGCTGTACTTATTGTAGACTATACAGAAGAACAATAGGGTTATAACAGTAATAAACATAAGATGAGATAACAAAATATTACATATGCTTAAAAGGTGTACCTTAATTTTATTCCTAAACTATTAATTGCAAAAAACAAAATAGAAGTTTTTTTAGAAAAAAACTGTTTATAAATAAAAAAAGGTGAGAAACTAGAAAAGAATAGTAAAATTAACAATAAGAACAACTGTCAATATATCTACATGTCAACAATGTGACAGATAAGTATTAAAACAAATAAAAATTAAAAAGTGTGTGGCACAATATAAAGACATATTAGATGTATATCTCGACTACTAAGTAATCATCATCGATAAAAAAGATGAACGCAATATAAAAAGTGGTTCTGGTTTACTTCTGAGAATATTCTCAATACCACCTTATCTGAAGCAAAACCTTTCAAGGACAATTTGGTTAATGTGAGTTAGAACACTTTACCAGATTTTATTCACCATGCAGACTAGTGAACAAAACTACAGAAAATGTATTGTTTTATTAAACATAAAACAATGGAATCCAGCCATCACGTGGGCTCAAAAAATACTAAATAAGCATATAGAAAATCGAATTGTAGAAAATTGCAATATAGTATTTTAACATTCAGAAATGCCAACACATTTATTCTATCTTATTTTAAGAAAAGATTCATTTAATTAATTGCATTATGACATCAAACTTAGAGTGTTCCAATTTAATCAATAAATAAATTCAAGTCAAGTTTGTATGTATCATTGGTTGCTACATATTCAAGCAAATAATTGCTTATATTTGTTCACTGTGTCGTTCTAGTTATTATTTATATCTGAATTTTTTGTGACCGTGCATGAGAAGCGATCCGATCGTAAAACGAGGTAATTGCAGTTCATCTTCCAAGCTTTAAACATTAGTCAATTTTATAGAGTCTGCAATTTATTAATAGCCTCGTAATGAATTCGATTGAGTTTATGTAATTCCCAAAGTCTTTAAAATGGTATGGTTTTAAATTTAATTTATCTTTATTAAATTAAATATTTTCCGCGCTAAATGATTTGAGCATCAAGATGTAGGTATCAGGGGTTTCCTTTGTGTGGAACTGCAAGCATATGTTTTAATCACGGCATCCCTTATTGATTGGAAAGTGCTCGTGTAAATTCTTTGACGATGGACGATATTCAAGTCGCAATTATGCTTTGGTTGGGAATACCGTGTGGTGGTGTAGTTTGGGGATGCATTTGCGTAAGGTGAGTACACCTTTGTTTGAATTTGTTTGGACAAACTTCGTTGGTTATTTTTGGAGTTTTTTCGTTGATAAATAGGGCGTCTGTTGTGTTTGGCGGGTCGTCGAAATGAAAAGTCAACCAAGTTACATCGGTTAGAAAGGTAAAGTTTGACTTTTTTTTGTTGAGGAGTAATTTTTGTAATTTAGAATACTCGTTTTACGTTGTGAAGTCATTTGTTGGATTTAATATGATTTGTAATTGATGTTCTTGTGTGATGTAGTGTCGCCACATGTCCAATTTTGTGTTTCGAATGGTTGGGGGTTGATTTGTATGTGAGAGTAACTATTTTGTCTTTTACTTGGTTCATTCCTTTTGAAATTATAAGAAATTTATCCTGCTTTGGGAAAGCCTTGCATGTTTGTGGTGCTGGAGGATCTGGTGATCCCTCGGTTCACGGTGCGACTTGTAAAAATGACTTACTTGGGAGGGGTTTTAAGATATGAGGCTAATTCCTTGAAACTGTGGTTGGGTGACGTGATGCACTTTTGTGATTACTTGTGAGAGGTACATTTGTTTGAAAAGAGGCTTATTCGTTCTGAATGATAAAAGCATCTTATTGAAGTTTTTTTGTTGTTTTTGGTTGTTTTACAGTAAGGAGCTGTTAACATGCTTTTGTGTTTGTTGTATTCCTTTTTTTGGGTTGCAGGTGGTGATCTCAATATGTGTGCTGACTGTGGTTTCTCTTTCAGGTGAGGTTTTTCTATTTGTGAATAGAGGTTGTGAGTTTTGGGTGCGTTCTTGATGAGGGTTGTACTGGAGTTTCTGCATCTTTCCTTGTGCGTGGTTCCATCTGGATGTTGAGTAGTTAGATGTAGTTGCATCTTCCTCCTTCCTTTTTGTATAGTTTTTTCTAAACTGTGTTAACACATAATCTACGACCGCTTTTGTGCATCTGCAGAGGTCAAGCCCGAGCTGTGCCACAGTCACGCTTCTTCCATATTTGTTAATTGAAAAAAATATATTACACTTGTGCTTTTAAGCGTGGGACAATAAAAATTATTTTGTTTCACTGACATCCTAACTTGGGCTAACAAGAATTTTAATTATTATAGTGCAGCGTCATTTAAAAGTGAAATAAACAATTATAGCAAGGGTTAACCTTGCAAAAGAAATTGAATAACTAGTTCAATTCAATTAATATTAGAAAAGTAATAGAAAAAAATGCAATACAAGTGCAATAGTGTTTTATAGTCATTCATTGGGCACAAGAGTTTATTAAAGTAATAAATATACGTATACAAATAGAAACGTTATCGAATGAAAACATTAACCTGTAAATAGAGGAAATTCGTTTAAAATGGCATACCCGGATATAACGGCATACTGTTATTATTTGAACTGCGTGCCTTCTTCCGAGCTCGACGACTATTAACGTTTTCAATTTAGTGTCCCGAAATCGGTCGCAAATTTCTTGGTGACGTCACTGCTCCGTAAAAGTCCAACCGCGGATCGATCTGCGTTGTTAAACCGAACACGCTTTTATGTTGACGTTACGTCACTTAACCTCACTTGTTTATTGCGTAATGAGAATTATACGGATCACGTAAACAAAGTTACAAATAAATTGGGGAGGCATTTACTATAAGAAGAACCCAACGTCATTTGACAGATTGCGCAAATCTTTAACATCAGTGGCGTAGTTGAATTATTACGGTAATGGGTAGTGTTTGCGCGAGAAATACTAAAAATTATATTTCAATTACGTTTAAGTCGCGATCGTGTATTTAATACCTAATCGTCGTTCTCCAGCTGATACAATAAGCAAATATCTGTGCGCATATGTAGATGCGAGAGTCGCTTTTGTGTTCCCGTGGAATAAAGTCGTGTTTGTTTTCGACATTTACGTTCAGTTATCCCAAATCTATGTTTGCGTTTTGCTGTTAAATTATGTGTTAGTGTAAATATTCCTGTCCTGTCTTTCCTATTTCCCACAACATTTTAAAAGATCCGATCAATTGCACATGTGTTGCGTCAGTTTCGTGAGTGACATTTTTTTTTACCTGTGACTTTGTTAAATTTCCGTACATTAATACCACTCCGTTGTGGGTGGTCCGCTACGCTATCGAAGGAAAAAACATTACATTTCGTCCGATATCGGGATTGTATTAACAGGTAGAAGGGCGTGTTTTATAAATATTCTCACATACAAAGATACATTTCTTTTTACTAGCTGCAGATCAAAGCAGAGTAATTAGATTTAGTGACACGATATATAGTTCTGTGCGCTGATAGTATAAATGAAAGTTAATGGTGTTATGGTTGATCACAAAACTCAACACCACTTATGCTTGAAAACTGTAATACTTAAATATATATATATATATATATATATATATATATATAATAAATATATATATAAAAGAACAACGTCATCATGCGCACAAAACAAAAATCGGTTTGGAAGAATTCCTTATATATATATATATATATATATATATATATGTATATATAAGGAATTCTTCCAAACCGATTTTTGTTTTGTTATATATATATATATATATATATATATATATATATAAGGAATTCTTCCAAACCGATTTTTGTTTTGTGCGCATGATGACGTTGTTCTTTTTAAAGTGAAATGTCTCTATCTAAAATAAACAATTTTGAATAAGAGGAAATAATAATTTTGAAGGTAGCATCGAATGATAGTTGGTGTAGGTTCCTGCAAAAAGGTATGAAATAATTTATCAATGTATAGATTTTTACTTGAATTATTAATTAGGGTCAATGTTAATATTAGAACCAAACACGTTAATAGAATGTGACATTAACCTACTTGGGACCCAGATTACAGAAAGTATCAGTAATTATCCAGAAGATAATCAAGAGGAACGTAAATCTCAAGTAAAATAGGGTTTCAATAATAAAAAGTTACTATTAGGTTTATATTAAAAATTTTTTCCTGAGATTAAGACCACTAAAAAGATTTAAAAATAAAAGAGTCGCGTGGAGTCATATTGCTGAAAATATTCTTATAACGTTCAAATGATATAGAATATCTACATAGAACGTTATAAGAATAGACCCAGTGATACTTGCATAAATACGGGCCAACATAGTTCGGAGCTACGTTTACTACTACTTGCTTTTCTAACATTCCTAAAATATATTTGGACGAGGGGTGACTCCTTAGGCCTCTGATATGGTTCTTCAGCCTTGGTTGGAGACCCTTCTTGTAGTGGACCAAGTTCAAGAGGTTTGCTTGCTATCGCACTGGTAGGATATCATATCCAAATAAAGAAATGTGCGGCTAATTTTATGCCTTTATTTACGGGTAAAATCACAAACATTGTAGCACACAAAAAAAACAAATATATAAAGTATAGTAAGGAATCGCGGATTACATAAATCTCGTGTTACATACTAGGTTATCATAAAGTAAGGGATATATTTTAAATCATTACAACTTTTTAATAAATTAAGTTAGTAACATAAAATAAACGAAATCTAGTTGCTTAATGAATGGGATTTTACCGTATCTATGAGAAACAAAAGCGTTGTCATAACAATTGTTGACACTAGTGTCAAAACGAAATTATTCAATTTGAAGTTTTATTTTGAAATTAAAACTCAAGTAAACGCTGAGTTCAAACGACTCAACTGTAATAACATGGATTTACAAACAAGAGTTGGTTTAGTTCAGTGCTATTATGAATCCGGCAGAAATTACACCGCTGGATTACGAAGATTTCGCACGAGAATGGGTTTGAGAGCGGGACCCTGTCAAATGAAAGCGTACCGCAATTTGATACAAAAATTTGAAAGAACAGGGTCTGTAACTGACTTACCAAGATCAGGAAGACCAATAATTAGTGATGTCCAAGTTGCAGAGGTTCTTCATGAAAATCAAGACATAGCCAGAAGCAATTCACTCGCAATCAGCAGTGCAAATGCGATATCCAAGCGATTGCAAATGCCGTATACCACGGTTTGGAAAATTTTACGCAAAATTCTAAACATGTATCCATATAAACTGAAAATGCTGTTTGAATTAAAGGATGCAGATTTGGCTACTAGGTACGATTTTTCTTTGCGAGTAATGGCTCAGATGGAAATTGAACCCGAATGGTTATCCCGTATTTTATGAACAGATGAGGCACATTTTACTCTGAATGGTGGAGTCGATACTCAAAACTGTAGAATCTGGTCTGCAGAAAATCCGCAACAAATCGTTCAAAAAGGTCTTCATGACAAGAAAGTCACCGTTTGGTGCGGTTTTACAGCTGATTTTATTATTGGTCCGTATTTCTACGAGGAAATGCAGAATGGACAAGCCGTATCTGTAACTGTAAATGGTGAACGATACTTGCAAATGTAACAAAATTATGTTACTCCACAGCTGCAAAACGAGCACTACGGAATTGAAAACATCATTTTTATTCAGGATGGAGCATCCCCGCACATTTTTCGACCAGTCAAAGAATTGTTAACCAACGTTTTACAAGATCGCGTGTTAAGCAGACATTTCGTAAATTCATGGCCACCAAGATCGCCTGATCTAAACCCAGCGGATTACTGGCTGTGGGGTTATTTAAAAAGTTTAGTGTTTAGAAGACGACCAACTACGCTACAAGAATTAAATGACAGTATTACGGAGCAAATTGGTACAATTCAACCAGAAATGTTACGAAATGCTGTGTACAATTTGGAGGTAAGGATGGTGATCTTACAACAACAAAATGGAGGTCATATTGAGCAATTGCCGTAACCTGTTTTGGGCATACTAAATCCCATTTCATAAGCAATTAGATTTCATTTATTTCTTGTTATTAACTTAATTTGTTAAAAAGTTATCATAATTTAAAATATATCCCTTACTTTATGATAACCTTATATATCGATAAAGCACGCTGGGGTGCATCAATACTAAGAGCGCGCAGCTCATCATACGAGTGCCTGACGACTACTACCATAGGTTAGATAAGTTAATATAGATGTGCCACTTCCTGTTTATAAATTGTTGGCGTCTTTTTTCGCATTCTGGGCGGATAGTGTTAATACTAACTATGAAATTATAGAAATGGTTTGCATCTACATTGTACTTAGAACGTAAAAAACCCGGCTATAGTTCATATCTAAGATAGCACTTAAAATTGATTTTAAAGCTTATTGATGCAAAAATTTATATTTTCATATTTCATTAAAACAAAAACTACATACATATTTTATGTATGCATGTAGGTTTTTAATAAAACTGAAAATATAAACTTGTGCATCAACTAGGTATTTTAAGAAATGAAAAACATAATTTTTCCAAAAAATATATTATTGGTTTATACATACATGTATGGAAAAAACTGATTTAAAGTATGACAAATGCAAAGAATACAGGTCATGGATATGCAAATTTAAAAAACTAAATCTGTCCTATGCATTGCAAAGTAATAAAACTTAAACCTAATGCTTGTTCAAACAATCATCGAAGATTCAAGTATTACAAACAAAATTCTTAAAGATTACATCCAGTAGGAAAAACATTCTTCAGATCAACTATATTAACTATTAAATCAAAATGCAGTAGATTTTATGTTTTAGATTGATACACCTAGAATTTTTAATTTTTTCCCAAAACATTTGCATAAATCTGTAAATTTAAAGATATTTAAGACCTTAAAACTATGTTTAATAAAATGCAGAACGAAGTGTAGAATTTCATGATTTTGTAATCTTGATACCTATCCTATATCTACCTATTACTCAACATTATACACTGCATTTCATAAGTTAGGGATATTATTAAAAAAACCGCATATCCAGACGAGAAGTACAATAAATTCATATTAAAAAAAAAAGGTTGACATGTTTATTAAATAAACCTAACAAAACAATAAATTATTTCTTATTACTTTAATTAAATGAGCAACATCATAAAGAGGTATGATTTCGCAGTCATCGATTAGGATACGTCCTTTTGGAATAACATTCTTCTTTAAGTAGACTGATCGAGCATCAGCAACCATTCCTTCTATAGCAGACCTATTTGTTGTTCCTTGATCGCATCAGTTGCACCTGCAAATGAAAAGCAATGAAATAGTAAGAAATACTAGTTTCATAAAGCTATATGCTATATATAAACGTTTTCCAAGACTAATTGTAATAAAAAAACATCAGATCCGCATGCTCTTAAAAAGTTCAAAACAAAACTACTTCAAGTGTTTTATAACTAATTGTTTCATGTTCTAACAAATTTTGCACAAACAATAATCCATGCTACTCAATCAGAAAATATAATTTCCATATTAGGCATTAAGTATTTACTTATCCCAGTCATCAGTAATAGATAACAGATAATAAACGTAAAGTTGTACACAAAATTTTGTGACATTCGATATAAAATTGTAAATAATTTTACTCTTGTTGCTTTGCTTGATATTGAATTATTGAACAATTCCATACCAAATTTCACAATTGTATTTCAGCACTTGACTATACCTTATTAAAACTGTCAAAGCTTCTCAGAAATTCGTGTTTTCTGATTGAGTAACATAAACAACATTTTATCGGAAAGCAAGGTTTTACAACCCCATATAAAAGCCAAAATACATTTATGCCAAACTAATGTCTATGTTAAAAGGACTCATATTAAGTCCAAACTAATACATGTCCCACTATTTTATACAAATTGTAACAACATATTAGATAATGTGAAGAATGAAGGACTAAATTATTATGTTTTTTCAATATTGCTTAATAAATCCTATCAGTAATAATAATTACCATTTTGAGCCATGATGTTAATTGTTGCAGCCATGGAATAACTAAACACTTGTGAAGCATAAGAAACTTTCATCTTTTTCATTTTTGTTTCAATAATGTGGAAGTCTGTTATTTTGGAAGACAGCAAATATCTTCACTACATGCATCGATGTAGTATGCATTAACAATATCCTCCCACTTTGCAGTAAGAATGCCATCATCAGACTTCCAAAGTAAATTTTTCTTTAATAAATTATTTCTTATTCTTTTAATTAAATGAGGAACATCATAAAGAGGTATGATTTCGCAGTCATCGATTAGGATACGTCCTTTTGGAATAACATTCTTCTTTAAGTAGACTGATTGAGCATCAGCAACCATTCCTTCTATAGCAGACCTATTTGTTGTTCCTTGATCGCATATTGTGGCCAGGACTTTTAAACCTGTAAACATTGTACAATAAGAAAACTAAAACACACATAAAAACTGTAATTAACAAAGCAATACGACACAGATTTGAATACTGAGTTACTATCTAAAAAAATTCAATTACAATTCACACCTGTTTTGTTTAATTCCTTTATTAAGGCTGTAAGCAAATCCTTGATAGCTTGCGGTTTTGTTGTCGACTTACAGAAAGTAAAACAAACCATTTGCTTCCATTTCCATTTTATACCACGCACCATAAATACCAATGCATGATCCATTACTTGCCCATTTTGCACTCCTACAAGCTCATCTTCATGCTTCTTATATGTAACATATGGCATAAGAGATATTTCATCAAAAACTAGCATACAAAACTTTTCATGCTTTTTGAAATGCACAATGGACATTCTTAAATTCTCCATCAGAGTTGGATGAATGCCATCAGCAACGAGTATTTTCTGCAATAACCTTATCAGTGTTCTCTTTGAAGGAAGTTTAAACCATTTTGCTAACATTCGGTAACCTGGACCCGATGTCTTATAAAGAGCTAACGACATTACTTTTTCATTCAAAGTGAATCTTATTCCCCTGGGTTTTGTTACCTTGCGTGTCAGCTGCTGGATACAGAAATTGAAAGCTTCCTTGTGCATTCCCAGATTTGTAGGATCAAAAGAAAGCAAATGTTTCTTCGCCAATTGCAATCGTTTTCTAAGAGATGTGTTCCTATTACGGTACACAGATGCCACATTTTTTAAAATTTTAGCTGTGCGGTATAAAGTTTTTGCTTTAGGTGTTAAGTTAATCGCACGAGACATATTTACAGAATGGAGAAGACTACTACGAGTGGCTGCAATTAATTATATCAATTAGAAATCTACAACAACAGTTTTCAGAAAATGTCTATATTCTAGTGTGTGAGTGAATGCAATAAATATCCACATGCACCACAACATAACAACTACTGTTTCTGAATTGTACTAATTATACAAATTCCTGTGAAGAGTGCTTGTAAATATCAATCTAACCCCATAACTAAGTGTAGTTTACAAAAATTTCAATCTATTAACTTAAATTATAAGTAGTTTAATGACTTACGTTTAATAGCAACAGGTGTAGTGCATCGGCTTCTTGTAGGACTACAAGGCAGTTCTGCCATTTTAGTATAAACACGATCACCTGCAAGAAAACATATATTTGCCGAGGAATTTATACAAACAGTTACAAGTTTTCTGAAAATTTTTCTAGGTTTTTTTTGGACAAACAGTAAAGTTTTGGTAGACACAATAATATACATAAAAAAGCTATCTCACAAACTGTACATACACGTTCATGACACATGCCCATAATTTCTATATAAATTTAGTAAGAGAAACTGCTCACCATCATGCACAATAGCTGCAGGAGCTGTGGATGTACTTGCAAGACTTGCATTATATTGAATTGACGATTTAACTGAAATAACAAACTTTAATGATATTCTTATAGTACTGCTAATTTTAGCATTCCACGCAAAAATAAAAATTAAAAAGATATGACTACAACTTTAGTAACCAACCTTCATTTTGTGGTAAATTCCGTGATGTATTGCGGTACGTTTAAGAAACATATTTGATCAACTGTAAAATGTTCATGGCACACGCGATAGTTTTGATAAACTTGAGCCGGATCTAGTTTAAGTAGCTTTGAGTTTGATGTTACTTGTAACCAATCATCAAAACGTACTTTGTTCTTCTCAGGATTTGGAAACCTATGTCTAGTGACATTCTTATTTCCACAACCCCTCACACAGCAGGAAACATATCTATAATCCATGCTACAGCTAAAAATAGTTAACCCATTATTTTACTAATATGTACTGCAGTAAAATGAATAAAATGTATCTCCCATAAAAAAGTACTTTTCACAGAAGCCTATATTACCAAACACAAAAGCTTAAACTTTTTAAGATATTAGTTCTTGAAGTAAATTTTTAAGTTGTGCAATAAATATTTGCCAATTCCATTTCAGAATTTAATAAGACATTAAAAATGAAGCTTAAACACAAACACTAATCTAATTTTAGATAAATTTAATGATATTTTCTTTTTAATCACACACCTGCTTATATTTAAAAACTTGATAATCAAGATCACAATTCACAATGAATTTTTTTTAATGGAGCAATTGTAAAATTGAGTTAAACAATCTTTAAATAACGACACTATAACTAAACTATAACTAAAGGCGGGTTTACATCATAACAAGAAATTCGCCTTAACAATATTTTCTATCATCTGGTTCTTACCAATAGCAATATTACTTAAACATAGAGGTAATTTTGAAATCACTAATGTTTACTTACTGCCATTTGCACCGTCTATACTCACGGGTAATACTTAACTAAGTGCACCTTAGCTTTAAGGTGAACCTTGAACACATCCCATTTACACAAATTACAAGATATGGTATCTTAGGTAAGTTTTAAGTTTATGTGACAACAGTGTATTTAAACTAAATATTGAGAGTATGGTGAAGTGACAGTATTCAATAAACAAAACGAGAATGCTATAATTGTAGCAAATATTAACACAGTTTTTCCACGAAAATGACATAAAAATAAGCGAGCGCCGAATTTTTTTTAACGGAAAAAGCATTGTTGTTGCACATTGTAAATAATTTTAAACATGTAATCGAAAATAAACAAACAAACAGCCAAACACGCAGAGATAAAGCAGAAACATGGAAGAGAGTAAGTGCAATATTTAATTCACAATCCGATTTTCCTAGAACTAGTAAGGCCTTTAAGAAATATTATGATAATATTTAAAAGACGAAAAGAAAGGAAGTAGCAGATGATAAAAAGAAATCACGGAAACTGGAGGAGGCAAAGCAGTTATCGAAGACAAACTGATAAAAGAGCTTGGTCTGGGAATAATGACTGAAAAACAGTGTATCGGTCGAAAAACCTGTATAATTGTGTTTAATGAAATTATACAAAAATTAGACAAAAGTGAAATGGAGAGAAGAAGAATTGTTTGGATTACAAAAGAAAAAACTGTTACTAAATATAAAACTTTGAGAATTACGGCTAAAGAATGCAGAAAAATTAGATTAATAATAATAATGATTTTTATTGCAAATTTAACAATTTACAAAAATAATTTTCCATAGCATTTAAAGGAAAGGAAAAAGAAAGTTGCAAAAGGCGAAGTTCAGATGCTTTCACATAGGTGAGAGACCTGTTCTTCCACTTAACCTAGCGTTCGATGTTTAGATATACATAATTTGACATAAAGTAACGTAGCTGAGAGCTAAATAAAAATAAAAATACATTTTATGAAATTTACTATCATGTTCTAGCATTATATACAGGTTCCTGACTTAATGACTCTGATTTGCGAAAAGAATATTTTATACAGGGTGTTTTAAAATTGCACGGCACTATTTTAAGGGAGTGTTTTTTAGCACAAAATAAACATGAAACTTCTAATAAACATATGCGCTAAAATGTACCCCTATAGAGTTATAACCCCTTTAAGGGGGCTAGGTGAAATTGAGTTTTTTTTAATTATCTGAAGAACTACAAAAGATATTTTATTCAGATTTTTGTTGCTTACCCATGTTTTTATGCCAAATAAGATAGGCTTATCCATTTTTCGATAATAAGATCAGGAGCGTCCCATTCGTGGGGGGGGGGACAATCACATTTAACCCTGTAATTTTTTTGTGTGTAAGCTTTTATAAATTATAATGTCAGAATTAGAATCTTTTGACATTTCTGAGTAAAAAAGTTACTCTTGTTTGCAGTTGATATCTGTAGCCGTTTTCGAGTTAATTGAGGTGAAGCATCCTCCATATGATACATACCTTATTCATTTAGTTTTAATATGAACTTCCCATATGTATAGGTATAAACTTAATAAACATATGCCTTCAATATCTCTGTAACAACTTGGCATATGTATAAACTATACATATGTCTCAAATTAATCAATGTATTACTTAGATGTTGAAGACTAAAGCTAAATGTCAAAATGCGATGTTAATCAAATAGCCTTGGATATTAGAAGCTCTACATTATATCAGTTGCATATCGTTTATTTGTTTGACAGGTGATTATGTACGTACTATGTATTACCTTTGTTATGTTTAAACACTGTGTAAGTTACTAATATGTGTTACTAGTTCTGTTAGTTTTTGTGTAAATTGGTACTTTGAAGACACTTTAATTTGTTGTATCATGGGAGACACGACAAACTTGTTCACATTTGTAGAACAAACAGACATGCTGTTAGTTTATGGTGAAGTACAGAGAAATGGCGCTGCTGCAGTTCGCAGATACCAAGAACAATTTCCAACTAAAAGGATACCAAATCGTAAAACATTTCAATCCATTGAAACACGTTTTAGGGAAACTGGTACGCTAAAACCTACACGAGTAAATGCTGGTCGACAAAGATTTCGACGGGATGTAAATGTTGAAGAACAAATACTCAATGCTCTTCAGTTATCTCCTAGTACTAGCACCAGAAGATTGTCTCTTCGTTTTGGTGTTTCATCTACAAGCGTTTGGCGAACATTGCACGAGCAGCAACTGTACCCATTTCACGTGACATCTGTGCAAGATTTGTTACCCCAAGATCACATCAAACGAACCAATTTTTCGCAGTGTTTAATTCGAAAATGCACACGACATCGTAACTTCTTGACCCGCTTGCTAGTAACTGATGAATCTACCTTTACAAGACATGGAATTACTAATTTTTTCAATACCCATACTTGGGATGAAGAAAACCCCCATACCACTGTCACAAATCATTATCAGCATACATTTTCCTTAAATGTCTGGTGTGGATTTCTTGGTGACAATCTCGTCGGTACTTACTTTTTACCACGAAGACTTTCAGGAGTGTTTTATTTGAATTTTCTGCAAAATAATCTTTATGAGCTGTTAGAGGATATTCCAATTCCCGATAGATGTGGGATTTGGTTTATGCATTACGGTGCCCCAGTCCACTTCTCTCATATTGTCACTGACTATTTAAACGCAGAATATGGCAACCGATGGATTGGCCGAAATGGACCTGTTAAATGGCCACCTCGATCTCCCGATCTAACACTGTTAGATTATTTTGTGCATCATGGCACCCAACCACAATTTCAAGGAATTGGCCTCATATCATAAAACCCCTTCCAAGTAAGTTATTTTTACAAGTCACATCCTGAACCAAGGGACCACTATATCCTAGCACCACAAACATGCAAGGCTTTCCCAAAACAGGACTAATCTCTTATAATTTCAAAAGGAATGAACCAAGTAAAAGACGAAATAGTTACTCTTACTTACAAATCAACCCCCAACCATTCGAAAGACAAAATTGGACATGTGGCGACGCTACATCATACAAGAACATCAATTTCAAATCACATTAAACCCAACAAATGACCCCACAACGCAAAAAGAGTACCCTAAATCACAAAAATGACTCCTCAACTGAAAAAGTCAAACTTCACCATTCCAACCGATGTAACTTGGTTGACTTTTCATTCCGACGACCCGCTAAACACAACAGACGCCCTTTTTATCAACGAGAAAACTCCAAAGATAACCAAAACGAAATTTGTCCAAACAAATTCAAACAAAGGTATCCTCACCTTATGCAAACGCACCCTCAAACTACACCACCACACGGCATCCCCATTCAAAGCGTAATTGCGACTTGAATGTCGTCCATCGTCAAAGAATTCACACGAGCACTTTCCAATCAATCAGAGATGCCATGGTTAAAACATATGCTTGCTGCTCCACATAAAGGAAAACTTCGATTCCCACATCTTGATAATCAATCATTCAGCGCTGAAAGTACTTAACTAAATAAAGCTAAAGTAAATTTAAAACCATACCATTGCAAATGACTTAGGTAACTACATAAACTCAATCGAATCTATTACCAGGCTATTAATAAATTGCAGACTCTACAAAATTGACCTATGACTAAAGCTTGGAAGATAAACAACAATTACCTCGTTTTATAATCGGATCGCTTCCCATGAGCCATCACAAACAACTCAGATATAAATAATAACTAGAACGGCACAGTCAACAAATTTATGTAATTATATGCTTGAATATATGGCAACCAATGATACACACAAACATGTCGTGATTTTATTTATTGATTAAATTGGAACATTCGAACTTTGATGTCATAACGCAATTAATTTTTCCTAAAATGAGGTAGAATAAATTTGTCGGCATTTCTAAATGTTACAACGCTATATTGAAACATTCTACAATTCGGTTTGCTATATGCTTATTTAGTATTTTTTGAGCCCACCTGATGGCTGGATTCCATTGTTTTTATGTTTAATAAAACAACGCATTTTCTGAAGTTTCGTTCACTAGTCTACATGGTGAATATAATCTAGTAAAGTGTTCTAAATCACATTAACCAATTTGCCCTTGAAAGGTTACGCTTCAGACAAGGTGGTATGGAGAATATTCTCAAAAGTGAACCAGAACAACTTTTTGTGTTGTGTTCATTTTTCTATCGATGATGATCACTTAGTAGTTGAAATATATTGTAGCGGGCTACTACTACCGCGTTTCACTAATTTAAAACAAGTAATAACAAAGGTCTTTATTACTCACTGTCCACAAGTCTAATTAACAGTATATGCCTTATTTATAGATGTTTTCAGTCCAATTAACAATGAAGCACTATTACACTTATGAATTTACAAGCACTGATAGCTTCTTAAACTAACTTCTTAACCATAGGTCCATTAACAGCACTAACACAACTAGTATTTATTACACTTTTGTCTATTTATGTATTCTACAAGCTGCATGTATATTAGACACACAATATAACATTTATGTATACTCTTGGACTTCTAAAAGCTCAACTATTTTTACTTTACACAATATAATTTATATTCGACATTCTGATATAGACTGATCTTCTTACATTTATTAGCGATCTTATATATACTCTGAATTAAAAAGGATGACTAATTCTCCAGTAATTTCTAGAAGAATTCTCAATCCCTAGAGAATATACAGTGCCTACGGCGCTTGTGTGTGTTTGACGGGTTGCCTAATAGTAGCTCGCAACACTGCCTCCTCTTTAAAACCGCTACGTCTCGTAACTGTAAATACATTTTGACGCCAATTCGATGACTGATGACGGTATCGGCAGCTATCTCCTCTGGTGCATCCACCGCGTCGTTTGAAATAACAGTCAACACTCTTTTCTTGGTCTTGGCAAGCAACCGGTTGATAACAACAAACAAGGACCTGGACGTTGGTTTCCTGGAAAACTACTCTTAGCATATTTCGGACTATCGTCCAATCTAAGCGATCCAGTCCACAGCCTAAATTGAGAACCGCTAGTTTTGTTACTCCATTTTCCATCATCTGAGTCTTAAAATTTAGCAAAGCATAACTAGGTCTCTGCCGTGAAGAATTTTTGGTGACCAGGTAGTAAACATAACGATTTTTATCCTGAAGAACCAAAGCTTTTTCTACATTATAATTTAAATAAGGGCCGCTATACTTGCGGCCACGTCCCCAATGCTCCACCCGGAGGTACTACATTGGGTTTAAACGCGAAAATAATCGTGCTTCTAATTCATTCTAACTTCATAGTTAATCACCATAAATAAAAAACTAAATAAAAATCTAACAAACCTAACAAACTCTAACAATCTAACAAACCTAAAAATCTGACAAACTGAAACAAAAACTAAAAACAAAAACTAAAAACAAGATTGTAAATAATGGTATCCCTAGCGCTGACTTTGGAGTGTACCCGATCAACAAAACACACGCAAAAATGAGAGGGGGAGGGATCCGTAATACCGGATAGCAGACGCCGGCTCTGCTTACCAGTGCGACCTAAAGGGTCGTCTTAAAACTATCCAAATCTAGCTAACTAATTTAAATCCATCCCTAGCTTTCCCTATCATTCCCCTAACTGATTTATATTATGATTACAATCTTCACAATTTTACTCTTCCTTCCCAAATATATACTGCAACCAAAATGGCGACAGAACGTCAAACAAAACAAATATGCCATAAAATACTACAATACATGCTAATAAATATAAAGTGTAAATATAAATAAATATAATTATATAAATATATAAATAAATGTCTAATACGCGTTAAGCATATAGCAGTGCACAAAATAGCAAAAGCATCACTATATTTATCAGGTGCACTCGCACAAGCATTATGTCGGCCAGCGCCATTACGCACAAAACGTGCTTGTTAAATTATTTCAAAAACTACTAATTAATGTAAATCAATGCTTGTGCGAGTACAGCCGCCACAATTTAAGTCTTACCTCGATAATAAAATTCTCCAGCATCCGAAGATCTGGGCGTCTGCCTACATCTAACTGTAACTTACTTCTAAGGGGAAGATGTGGTGCAATGCTAAAGTCCTGGTGGGTATGCACTAAATGTTCTGGGGGGGGATCACAATCACTATCACTATCACTTCACTTTCAAGTCTTGGGGGGATGCGCGGTTTCACTCTGTTTTATTATCTTTGTTTATTTTATTGATTTAATTTAATGAGGGTTTCTGATTTATTTGTTATTGTTTATTTGTTATTATTTATTTTCGATTTCCCGATTTTCCGCACATAATTATGAAGATACGCAGTGATTGTATTAATGGTGTGGGGGTTTCTCGTGCATATTGGACATTTGGGTATAATTATCATGTTTTTTTTTGTTTTTTTTTATATCAGGTTTTGGTTATATCTATGCTCGATCCTTACTCACGCTATGTCAATCTAAAATTTTCCAATCCTCCCACCAAGCCCACCGAATTTTACACGCGGTTGTCATTGTCTAATCTCGCGACCCTTCCCGCAAATTCTTTTAAGGCTGTCCAGAACGCCTTCTGGTTAACCACTTCCCCGACTTCCTCTAGGCTCTTTGGCCATGCCAGACCTAGGATAGCTAATTTGCTATCAGCGAACCCTCGATTTTCCGCCTCAAGCGGGCAGTCAAAGAGCACGTGCTCTGCGCTTTCCGAACCCTCACCGCATTCGCAGCGGTCGCTGTTGGTTAAACCGAACCTTTGTAAATACGCCTTCAGGGCGTCGTGCCCTGTTATCAACTGCACCATTTTGTTATCGAGCTTAACCTCGATCCTACCTCTGGCTTCTATGCTCGGTATGAATGTGTGGGTCAACCTGCCCGTGGCAGCGTTGTTCCACCTCTCTTCCTATTGTCGAATTGATTTTTCGCGCAGCTTTCTTTTAATTAAAGACCTCGGTATCGACGAATGTGATATCCGAAAGTCGCCCGTCGCGGCCTCTTTAGCTAATTCGTCAGCCCTATCATTTCCTACGTTACCATCGTGTGACCTAACCCAACAGAACTTTAATCGTCGAAACTCGAGCGCTGAATGCGCTATTTTCCAGCCGTCCGCCTGGAGGTCTGTCGAGGTGATCATGTTAGTTAATGCCGTCAGCGTTGATTTACTGTCGCTGATTATATAATAATCGTCTCTGCCCGTGTGATTTATTACGTAATCGATAGCCTCTCGTAAGGCTACAAATTCGCACTGGAAGATAGTGCTCCAGTTCGCGAGTTTGGTTTGAAACCGAAACACCTCCCTTTCCTGCTTAAACACGACAAACGCCGCGCCTGATTGCCCGTCAACCATACGTGAACCGTCCGTGTAAATTCTGATACCCGTCGCGTCCCGATCACCTTCGACAAACTCGATTCCTCTAATATCGGCCGGGTGCCCTAACTCTGATACCGCGATCTTTCTTGCAACGTCTCTATTTTCAAGATTAATATCTTCGATAATTTCACGCCCTTTCCCTATATCTATAAGTCTCCTATCTCTAATCTCCCTAACGACATATTCGATAGGTAGAGTCCTACTGATCACCAGAACCGCCTCCGTGGAGGTGGTCCTGTATGCCCTCGCCGCCTTTACCGCGGTTATACGTTGCACGCTCATTAATTGACGCATCTCCCGGACTGTACAACCTTCCGCCCATACGGATGCTGAGTACAGCATTCGCCCCTGAAACCCCAGTTTATTTTTGCCGTCGCCATCATTTTATTTGATATTTCGCTTTCTTTGCTTTTGACGTACTGCACGTGAGCTTTCCAATTTAACTTATCGTCAATTTTTACCCCCAAGGTATGTAATAGCTTCCTTGAACGGTATTTTCTTCCCTCCTAGCTATAGCCTAGGAGGTCGCTGTCCCGGTTTTATACCGAAATAAAGCGCTTCCGACTTCGACGTGATAAATTTTAGTTTTACGTTCTGTGACCATTCGTGTAATTTATTTATTCAGAGCCTCGTTTGGTTTTGTACGCATTTCCATTAGTAATCGCGATCTGATAATTAGAAGCATATCGTCCGCAAACCCGACAATTGAACATCCTGTGGGTAATTTGACCCTAAAGATGCTCTCGTATAACAATTTCCAAAATGTGGGACCAGAGCATGACCCCTGCGGGCATCCCCTTTCCACCTCGCGCGACAAAACTTTACCCGGTATTTCAACCTGTGCCAATCGTCCCGAAAAATAACTCTTGACTAAAGACATCAAGTTCCGCGAACAACCCCTACGATCTAACTCGCTAACGATTAATGGCAACCAGGCAGCATCAAATGCTCATGAAATGTCCAAAGCAACAACAACACAGTACTCTTTAGCATCTCTCGCCTGCTTAATTTCACCAACAACGAACCCTAATGCGTCGATAGTCGACTTTCCCTCCATAAAACCGAACTGTCGTTTATTAAAACCGTCGCTGTCTCGCACTAAGTGCTCAACTCGCGTAGTCATAACGCGATCTAAAGCTTTCCCCAGCACCGGTAGCAAGCTAATTGGACGATAGCTGCTCGGGTCTGACGCATCCGCCTTTTTGGGTTTCGGGATAAATTTTACGTTTTGGATTTTCCACCAACGCGGAAAGACGCCCCTCTCTAAACAAAGATTAAACAACCCGGCAAAGACACACGGGGCTAACAGGCACGTCTCCAGAGCTGCGTCTGAGGCGATTCCGTCATGCCCCGGCGCTTTCTTAGGGTTCATCCTCCTAAGAGCCCTGACAACCTCGTGAACTAGGATTGTCTTATCGACACCTGTTCCTTGCGCCTCTGCAGCTTCCCGACGAACTAAATTGTGCGACTCTTCATCCTCCTCGGGTTTATCCGAAGGGAAGAATTTTTCTAATAAATATTCCGCCATGGTTTTAAAACCGTCGGTGTATTCGCCATTTGTTTTCTTTATATTAACGAGCGCGATTTGTTGTTGTTTTCTTCTAATTACGCGGTTCCCCATGGTTCTTTCTCTGAGTTTCGCGTGCAAAATTCTTTAAATTTATGCGTTCGGTTTTCTTCTATTAATATTTTATATTCGCGGTAACTTTTATTAAATTCTATTCCTCGTTGTTCTCTTATATCTCCCGAGGCGCGTTGATAGCGGCGCCTTAGGTTACGCGTTTCTGCCCGCTTAGCGGTTAATTCCCGTGGCCACCAGGGTACGCTATCTTTAAATGCTTTCTTTCGCGGCATTTTTTCGCGAGTGTTTCTATTTCGTCTGCTTCTCGGCAGTTAAATAGCTCATTTTCGAGCGCAGGGATACTTTCGCCAAATTTTTTTTTAAACCGTTCCAAATTTGCATTTTTATTACAAAACCGCGGAAATATAGTTAGCTGCTCGTTTGCGCTTGTTTTGATTTCAACGTCCCATGTTATTAATTTATGGTCAGACAGCGTTTCCTCGTCCGACCTTAATTTTCAATTACAAATGATTCCTAGCATCTCGTGCGAGGCTGCAGTAATATCTATAAAACTGCTGCCTCTATGCTCCTCGAACGTAGGTGAATCATTAGTGTTTATCACACTAAGATCAACAACCTGCGAGCCCCTATCGTCTTCGATAGGGCTACCCCATAGTGGCAATTTAGCATTAAAATCTCCCCCGATGATTAAATTTTTATTCCTACCCATTTTGCGCAAAATGTCTTCGACTTGGTTTACTAAGTCCTCAGTTTGAGGATTTTCCCGCCGGGAATCGACCGGCGGAAGATACGCGCTGATCACCTAAAATGTATTTAGCCGTGATTTGATTTTGACCGTTGTTAAAAATTCGTTGGATAAATTATTTAGAACTATTCCGACGCACGTCCCATTATTAATTGTTATTCCGCTACGCGGTCGTTCGCAATCCGTGTTTAATACGGTAACCCCCCTCCCAAAACCTGTTATTTTATGGCTATACAGGTGCGATTCCTGTATAAGCCCGATGTCGATATTATTTTCGGAGAATAACTTTACGAAGTTATTTGTTTGCTCCTTTTCCTTTTCCGAGATTTAATTGCGCGAATTTAATCTTCTTGCTTCTTTTAAATCTTTCTTTTTCTTCACGGTCCATAATCGATGTTACGTGTGATTGCGTTCTTCAATCTCAGCATCGTGGGGCATCTACTCGACTTGGCGTCGTGGCGCGTATCGACCTTCGCGCCACCGCCAGTTTTGTCGTTTGCCCTAGCGCAAACCACACAGCAGGGGACTGCCCTCCGGTAATTCTTGAACTCGTGTCCGACTTCGGCACAGTTACCGCACCACTGTACCTTCTCCCTGCACTCCATCGATCTATGGCCGTACTCGTAGCACCTGTAGCACTTGGTCATCGAGAAGTGGTCCCGGGCCCAAACTCTTCGCCACCTGAGGTTTATAACATCAGCTAATATACGTCTCTAAAGTGTGGGGGTCACTTCGAAGACTACGTTGACGAAGGGATCTCGATCAACCGCACCAGCTCTTCCGCCTTCATCCCCGCTTCGACTCCCGGAAGAACGACCCGTTGTCGTTTCTTCTCGATGGTCTTCGCTACGAGCTCTTTGCAGTGACTGCCGACCTTCGACCTTCTCGGCCTGCACATTCGACTACTACACCGCCCCTGCGAGTCCTACGAGCTCCGACCACAACAAAACCATCGCGAGCGGGATCGACCTTCTTCTTCAGGGTCGACATGACGTCATCTTTCTCCCCTGGCCTGGCGTCGACCCTAACTGCAAAGGTAGGCGTTGCACCTGCAGCAGCATACGACGCCTTCCGCGGCATCGGCACTTCCTGGCCCCGGGAACACTGCTGCCCTGAAACGGAAGCTACCACAGCTGGATTTGCCCCGACAACACAAGCTCTCCAGGACTATCTAAGCAAAGACAAAGCGCCCTAACCATGCCTATAAGTTGGTTCGTAACATCGCGGATATCATCCACGGCGTGCCAAACCATCTTCCTGTCCTCCACGACGATAGTGGCGGAGGTCGTCGGCACTTTCCCATAGAAGGCAGCGTGCGCCTTCCTCACCCTGAACTTCAAGAGCTCCAGCTAATCGAGGTCGCTAGCATCAACGCTAACGTTGCTGCTAGTCGACATCGTGCGCTGGGCTCTCGAAGTAGAGGGCAATTCTGGCGCCGCAAATACCACGGGAGGCCCCGACTCCCCCGACACGACCGCCGCAGACACAGGCTCCTCTACCTCCTCCTGCGTCTCTAACATGACATCCTTAAGCACTACCTTCAGCTGTTTCCCCCCAACAGCGCCCTCAGCCTCCGACCTAGCAGACTCCGACCGATCTCTCCTCTTCCTCCTGGGCAGCGGCTCCTCATCGCGGTGGATCACCATGCTGACAAAACTAACAAAGAATGACACCTAAAACGCAGCTCAAAAAACAACCTGACCGTTACGACGCTAAAAGAACGACGCTAGAAGAACGCAAAACGTTGGTTCAATAAAAATGTTTTATTTAAAGGTGAACCGTAAACAACCTTGTATTTATTTAAACTTCAAGCCGGCCAATTAAATATCAAATTTTAACAAAAATACAACAAGCACTAAGCGTCAAAATAACAACTAGAATCAAATAAATTCCGTAACGCAATAAAAATATCTGGATTTAAAATGTACCGCCAAATCAAATTTAAATAAACTAATTACTTCAAAATATATAATTTATAAATAACAACACTTTATTTTAACTTTGTAATTAAGAAATAAGGTCGAGCGCTATCGGAATGCGGTTACCGGAAACGGCCTTTCACTTAATCACTTGGTAACTAGCACAAGCTTTAACTGTTACACCGCTTAATTACACAAAAAATCGATTTTAAAGGAACTTTTAAGTAGGTGTGTACTTATGTTACGGAAAATTTATATTGAAATTGTTTTAAAATTTACAGTTTTTGAGTTATTTATTTGATTTAAAAGGGGCTAAATTTTTGTTTTTAGGTTATTATTTGATTATACGCGCACTATAAAAAATTCACACACTTTTAATTTGTTTTACCCGGCTTTTTAACTCGATTTACACTGTTTTTATTTTAAATTTATTATTAAAAACCCCTTTTTAAGTTATTTCGAAATTATTTTTGAGTATTAGTTTAGTAGATTTTTGTTTTATTAACCCGAAATTTAGTTAGTTTATTTTAAAACGCGGATTTGGTTTAAATTACAAAGAAAAAGCGATTTATTTTAATTTAAATTCTGTTTTTTAAAATTTTATTTTGCTGCCCTGTATTTAAAATTTAAAGCCACACAATTTAAAAAAAAATAAAACACAATAAAAAGCAGAGCTTTAAATAAAATAATTTAAAAATAAATAGCAAAAACCCTAGATAAACACTTACTTGTTATTGCTGAAGCGGGAGCTCTGCAAAAACACGTCCGCTCGCTTTAAGCGGCAACTAGAAAGTAGTTTTTTTACAGCTGGCTGCTGTTGTACTAATTCATCCACACATCCAAACTTTTTCTTGAAAACAACAGCTATTCCCCTTGACATTTCCAAATCTTGAGCTACGCAATGGGCAAGGGAATACTCTTCTGGTGCTCTAAACAGATCTTGCTGTTTTTCAACAACAACGCCAAATCTCGCCTTAGCGGAACCACCATACGCCGCCATAAAACTCTCAAAATCTACATTTGGCTCATGATTAATAACTTGTCAAACACCATTCTTATTATTCGAGCCTTGCTGGTTGTTGCCAGCGTAGGATGTTAAACGGTCAAAGTGTACCACTTTCAGTTTATCACGGGGAGATCTTTTGATCCGGTACACTACATCATTAATTCTTTTCATCACTTCGTACGGGCCTTTCCATTGTCTTTGTTATTTTGGCGACAACCCACGTTTTTTTTTGTGGATTATACAACCACACTAAATCTCCAGGTTGATTACCACCTTCTTGTGCTCTTGTGTCATATTGTGATTTCATTCGATCGCTTGCTGCTTGGATATTCTTTCGGACGTCTTCGTGAATGCTATTTGATCTTTCACGAAGCTTACTAACGTAATCTTCACTTGCAATCTCTTCTCCAGGTTTAAATCCAAACTGAAGATCACATGGTAGCCGCAATTCACGTCCTAACATCACGCAAGCGGGAGAGTATCCTGTGCTATCATGTACCGAAGATCGGTACGCCAGTAGGAACAAATGTAAATATTGATTCCAGTCTCGTTGATGTTCAGAGACAACTTTGGCTAGGTACGTCCTATTCATTCTTTCAACCATTCCATTCGATTGAGGATGAAGTGGCGTGGTTCTAGTCTTTCTGATCCTAAAATGCTTGCAGACGTTTTGAAACAACGCTGATTTAAAGTTCCGACCCTGATCGGAGTGTAATTCCAACGGAACTCTAAAGCGACAAAACAAATTCCTCACTAGTACATCTGCAACCGTCTCGGCTTCTTGGTCAGGTATAGCATATGTCTCCTGCAATTTTGTAAAATAATCCATTGCAGCCAAGATGTATTTATTTCTTTTCTCTGATTCAGAAAACGGACCAGCTATATCAATGGCTACTATCTCAAAAAGATTCCCCACGTTATACTGTCTCATTGGGGCTTTCCGTTTTGTGGCCGGGCCATTTGCAGAGGCACACAACTCACATTTCCGGCACCATTCCTTCACATCTTCTTTGCAGTTCTTCCAATAGAATATTTCTCTCACCCTTTTGAGAGTTCTTTTCACGCCAAAGTGCCCTTCGGAAATACCATCGTGTAAGTGCTGCAACACTCCCGGCACTCTGCTTTACGGCACTATCACTTGAAGTCTCTCAGTGCCATCTTCACATTCTAGGCGTCGTTTCAAGATTCTATTTCCAATCACCAAGGAGTCCCACTGTGCCCAGTATGCCTTCAGGCTCCTACTTGAAATACTAATTTTTTCCCAAACTGGCCGTTGTCCTTTACTTTTTCACTCAATAATACGTCCCAATTCGGCGTCATTCTCCTGGTCTTCTCGTATTTTTTCGGGTTGCCAGTATTATCGATTACTGTCATTCTATGGATGACACTTATTTTCTCTTCCATCTTGGAGCAACGATTGCAGTCTACCGGACAAGATCTCTTTGATAGAGCGTCTGCATTCCGATGGCTAGTTCCTATACGATGTTCTGTGTCAAAGTCATATTCCTGCAACCGCTTTATCCACCTTGCAAATTGCCCTTCAGGATTTCGAAACTGCAGTAACCATTTTAGTGCAGCATGGTCTGTTGTCAATAGGAATTTACGGCCGTATAAGTACTTATAAAAGTGCTCTACGGATTTGACGACAGCCAACAGCTCGCTTCTTGTCACACAATAGTGCCTTTCTGGCCGCGACAAGATCTTGCTGAAACACCCAATAACTTTTTCTTGTCCGTCCTGCACTTGAGAAAGAATGCTTCCTACAGCTGTGTTACTGACATCGGTATCCAATACAAATTTCCCCTCTATCCGTGGATAACTTAAAATTGGTGCTGTAACTAGTAGCCGTTTCAGTTGTTCAAATGCACTGTGGCAGTCGTCATTCCAATCATATTCTTGTCCATCTTCGGTTAATTTCGTCAAACGTCGGTAATATGTGCATAATTCTAGAAAACTGCGTAGTTGGTGTATATCTGCTGGTGTAGGCCACTCTTGTACCGTTTTTATTTTGTCAGGGTCAGCTCTTATTCCGGTCTCCAAAACGACATGTCCTAGGTATTTCACCTCTTTTCCAAATAGGTGACACTTTTTGGGGCTTAATGTAAGGTTTGCCTCGTGTAATCTTTGGAATATCTCCTCTAGGTTATTAAGATGTTCTTCAAAAGACCGGCCTAACACTATCACGTCATCTAGGTACACCAGGCATGTTTCCAGGACAGTCCAGCAGTATCGACTCCATCAATCGTTCAAAAGTAGCAGGGGCATTGTATAATCCAAATGGCATGACCCAGAACTGCCATAATTCAGTTCCAATTGTAAACGCAGTTTTTTCCTTAACGTTTGGCTCTAAGCCTACCTGCCAGTATCCGCTTTTCAAGTTCAAGGTCGAAAACCATTTAGATTCAGATAGAATATTCAAGGTGTCATCAATTCTAGGCAAAGGATAGCTGTCTTTCTTTGTCGCATTGTTAAGCCGCCAGTAGTCTACACAAAACCTTGTCGACCCGTCTTTTTTCTTGACAAGCACTACCGGGAATGCCCATGGACTAATCGAGGGTTCAATCAACCCTTGTTCTTCCATATCGGTGATAATTTGCTCGGCTTTTTTACGTTTTGCCAAAAGAAGCCGCCTGGGGTGTTGTCTTATCGGTTGCGCATCTCCAGTATTGATCTTATGTTGCACAACATTTGTCCTTCCTTTCTTACTATCATCCAGTGCAAACACACTTCGATATCGTCCGACCAGTTCTTTTACCTTGTCCAGTTGGTCGTCGTTTAATCCTTGACACGAAGGTATAAACATATCCAGCAATTTCTGTGAGCAACCGTTGGCTGGTTTATCTTTCGTGTCGTCCACACAACGTTTAATATGGCACACTGAAATGCAACTTCCCACAATCATGTCTTTCTTCAGGGTCACCGTATGCGGGTTAATGTTTAGCACCCTTACTGGTATCATATTTTGAAACTTTACCAGCGTTCTTCCAATCAGTAATCCCTTCTGACCCATTCCCGATTCAGTTGCTTCCATCATGCATATTTGTCCTTCCCGGAGCGTATCATCCGGCCGTCCCATTACGTACATTTCCGCCTTCTCAGGTATTTTCATATCACAAATCATTCGAACTTGCATCGTCTGGTTACTCGTCCCTTGAAATGGAATCTTATCGTTATCTATCCGTAGCACATCTTCTTTCATGTTCACATGAAACTCATATTCTCTCATGAGATCCATTCCCAAGATCACTTCTTCTGTGATCTCAGCTACCAACACCCGATGATTAATTAGTTTGTCTCCAATTCCCAACGTTACGGTAGTCTCTTCGTGAGTAGAAATTTTCTCACCATTTGCCGTTCGAAGACATACCGATACAGGTAGCACTTTTCCACGACTAACCAAATCTGGTCTCATAATAGTTCTTGTCGCTCCTGTATCCACAAGTAATCGGACAACCCTACCATTAATTCTACCATCAATACAGATGCGTCCAGACTTCCCATCGAGGATGCAGCACGGATGATAATCCTCGAGGCACTACGTGATGTCGACGTTTGCCCCATTACGTCGACCTGCTCTAGTTTTCCTGCTGCTCAACCGGTTGTGTTTTTGGTTGAGTACAGCGTCTCTGTATATGACCAACTTTACCGCAGTTTCAGCATCGCAGACCCCATCTCCGCGGTCGTTGTCTTTCCAGCCTTTCCGCCTTTTGCTTTTCAAACACACGGTTGATTATTTCTTCTATGCTGTTTTGCGATTGCTCAGGTTCTTCTAAGGCAGACCGAACTTTGTGACTCATCCTGTGTGATGTCTGCTTAGCTGCTTCAAATTCAAGCGCATGAGCCGGTGCGTCATCTAACATTTTTGGCTGTGCTAATCTTAGCGCTTGCTGTATTTGGTTGTTTTTAATGCCATCCACAAATGTTTGAACAGCCAGTTGATCGAGGAAACTATCTGGTATCGTTGGATATGCCAATCTAACTAATCTGGCAATGTCAACTTCGAATTCTTGCAGGCTTTCATTTGTCTTTTGCGAGCGGTTCTTAACTTGTGCATGGTAAACCTGTTGAAGATGAGCGTCTCCATATCTCATCTCAAGCTTCGATGTTAAGAGGCCGTAATCGTTCTGCTGGTGATCGGGAATCGTTTGTAAGATGTTAAGGGCTTCCCCGTAGGGCCACTATTAAGGAGATAGCCTTTTCTTTGTTGCACCAACCGTTGGCTATTGCAGCAGCTTCAAATTGTTTCAAATATGTGGGCCATGGTGTTTTATCATCGAATGTGGGTGGTTTTACTTTAAATTTTGACGTTATTGACTCACTTGCTACCATGCTTCTTATTTCTGGAATGTTCTGATCTACAATTTGGTTTGCTAATTCAAGTTGCCGCGTTGTTAGTGAAATCACTTGTTCTTGCAGCCTCATCACATCTTCTTCCATTTTTATCAATTTACTGTCCAACTTTTGCTCAACTGTTTTTACCTGTTTAGTGAAATCTTCTTTCAATGCAATGGAGCTTTCCATTAATCTTTGTTCTAACGTGGCTGTCTTTTCATTTAACTTTTCCTCTAATTTCGCAACATTTTCACTTAACTTTTGACTATTTTCTTAGCATTTTCACTAAATTTTACTTCCATTTTTGCCGCATTTTCACTCAACTTTTCCTCAATTTTCTCAGCTTTTTTACTAAGTGTCACTTCTAGTTTAGCCGATTTCTCTTCCATACCAGATTTAAAATCCTTAAGGAAATTCATTAAAGTTTCTGCGTCCATTTTACTTTGACCTCTTGTTACAGTCATATACAAACTACTTAAATATCTTTAGACTTGTGTTTTAAATTAATCACTATATACCCCACACAGGCTGACACCAGTGTAGCGGGCTACTACTACCGCGTTTCACTAATTTAAAGCAAGTAATAACAAAGGTCTTTATTACTCACTGTCCACAAGTCTAATTAACAGTATATTATTATTATTATTATTATAGTGCCTTTATTTGCATCGTAATTTACAACACAATGTTAAGAAGTACATGAGGCGAAGTCTAGCTAACGCTACTCAAACTTAACCTTAACTAATTACAATTTTTTCAAATTTTAAATAATTATTTGCAATAAAGAAATTGTGGATAAGTAAACACAACAAGTGACTTGTAGTTAGTCTACAACAATTACATTATGACTATTCAAGAAATAGTTAACTGTATGGTAAAGCTAGTGACCAACTTGGGTACGTTTAATTTGTTCTTGCACTAGTTTGGATTTATAGTGTTTTTTAAAATATTTTAGCGTATGTGCTTTTAGATCCGCCGGTATATCATTATATATATTCACAGGGCCGTGCCTGACGGGCGTTCATTGCGTGCACCGCACGCAGGCGGCCGAAATTAAGAGGCGGCCAAATCGTTACAAGTTGTTTACTGGGCAAAAATACAATCGGTTTGTTTTCATTAAGATACGAAGTAAAAACAGTTTCTCTAATCTAATCTATCTAAAAAGAGTTTCTCAGAAATAAGAAATGTATAAAAACTGATTAGGTCGTTGTAGTATTTATATACCTAGTCATGCAGCGAATCCGAATTTTATCGAACATTGCACGAGCGACGAGCCGAAAAAGTTTTTTCAATTGACCGGCGTCGCGTAAGCGGTCTTATTCGTCTTATTAGTCGTATTAGTCTATAGACTAGCGAGGATAAATCGTTATTTGTGTCCTGTGTGTGATCCGATATTATTAAAGTCTTTAATTTAACGAATAAAAATAAATTGCTTAATTCCTGAAAACTTTTAGTTGTGTGTTCGTGTGGTGAAATTTAATAAAAAGTTTATTTACTCGACAAAGACTGAAAAGGTAATACACAAAAATGTAAAATTTGGGTAGACTTTCACTTTTTGGGCCCGGAAAATTTTGGCGGGTCTTTTTGGAGGAAAAGGCCTTTTGATATGAAATTCTTAAATAAATATTAAAAAATATTTAATAATATTAAAAAAAATTTAAAAAAAAATTAAATAATAATTAAAATAAATAATAAAATAGTGCAATTTAATATTAAATTACTTAAAATCTTCCTTAATTTATACTAAAAAATGAATATCTTTCTCATTTTGAATGCATTTATATAATAATTAAAAGTTGTTTGTTTGCATACGAGATTCTCTGTTTAAATCGCTCACAACCCGCCGATGGAAAATCAAGCATTTGAACTTGTGTAGCCGAAAGCAACTCTTTAAATTAAGCTTATGATTCCTTTTATAATAGCAATGTTATTGTTATTAAATGGAAGAAATTTACCTGACATTGAACTAGAAAACAGTTATATGTGGTTGGATTTTCCTCTCCGTTTTCATTTTCAAAATAAATCTTGACATATTTATGTTTAAAAATATGTTTTACTTAAAAGCTTATAAATGATTTTCTTATCGTGTCATCCTATGCGCATTAAAATATACATTAATTATAGATTTTAAGTAATTTAATATTAAATTGCGCTATTTTATTATTTATTTTAATTATTATTTAATTTTTTTTTTAATTTTTTAATGTTATTAAATATTTTTTAATATTTATTTAAGAATTTCATATCAAAAGGCCTTTTCCCTCCAAAAAGACCCGCCAAAATTTCCCGGGCCCAAAATTGAAAGTCTACCCTAAAATTTAATATCACTGCTCATTTACATTTTTAAAGGCCTACGAATGTCTGAAAGGAAAACGAAAAGATTGTCTGGAGCGCAATATAAAAGAAAGCGAGAGGAAAAGCAAAATGAAGCTAAACAAATGTTTGGCTCATTAACAAAGTTTTTAGTAAAATCGCCAGAACCGGAAAGTAGTTGTAGTAGCCAATTAAATCCAATTGATGATTTGTTTTGCGATAAAAATGAAAATGAATTATCTGTCGAAAATGAAAAGGCTAATGACAATACTAGTAGTACCGACGAAATGGAAACAGAAGATAATAAGGATATCGATCTATACAATACCGATACCGCTGAAATTGATAAAGCATATTTTGCTATGTGTATGGATTTAAATGATCCAGCTTGCTGGCCTTTAACAATTACCACTAAAATATTGGATATATTAATCGAAAAGGACCCATACAAAATAAACAATCTACATATCCAATTAATGAATTGGGAAGATCATTTTCATCAACTTATTTCTATAGAAAATGCCAAATGGTGAAAATTTAATCGTGAGTGGTTAATCTATTCTCCAAAAACGGATTCCATATTTTGCTTCTGTTGTAAATTATTTGGCAAACAAGAAATAAAATTAGTTAATGAAGGCTTCAATGATTGGCAACACACATCTGATAATTTATCTCGTCATGAAAAAACATCGCTGCATATCGGAAATTGCACCAATTGGAAAAATTTGGAATTAAATTTAAGAAACAAAGCTACAATTGATAAAAATTTGCAACGGTATTATGACGCAGAGAAAAAACGATGGTATCAAATTGTCGTACGCATGATATCTGTGGTACAATTTCTGGCAGTACAGGGTTTAGCGTTTAGAGGTAGCTCGAGCAGATTGTATGAAAACAATAATGGAAATTTTCTAAAAGCAATTGAAATGATAGGAAAATTTGATGATGTTATGGCAGATCACATAAATCGCATTCAACAATCAGTTGCTTTAAAGAACCATATGCCACATTATGCGGGAAATCGCTTCCAAAATGAAATAATTAGTATCCTTGCAGCGCAAATTCAAAAATATATTTTGTCAGCAATAAAAGACGCCAAATATTTTTCAGTAATTTTGATTGTACGCCGGACATGGGACATGTCGAGCAAATTACAATAATTTTGAGATATGTGCATATTCAAAATGACGAAGTAGAAGTGAGAGAAAATTTCGTTGGTTTTTCTCCAGGTCAAAAAAGTACTGGAGAAGCTTTTTACGACTTTTTAATTGAAAAATTAAGCTCTCTTAAATTAAATGTTCACGATATGAGAGGCCAGGGGTATGATAATGGATCAAATAATGGCTGGAAAACATATTGGATTGCAGAAACGAATTTTGGACAATTATCCACGAGCTTTGTTTATGCCATGCAACGCGCATACATTAAATTTGGTCGTCAATGATGCAGCGAAAGTTTCTTTTTCAACTGTGGATTTTTTTAGTAATGTGTCAGCAATATACAATTACTTTTCCGGATCACCTTTTCGATGGCAAATTTTAACAAAACATGTAAAATCGTTAACAGTAAAACAATTTAGCGTAACCCGGTGGGAATCAAGGATTAAGGCGATTAGACCACTGCGTCATGAATTAGGTGAAATTTATGACAGCCTAATAGAACTAGCGGAAGAATGTTCAACACCAATAGGTCAACATGAAGCTAAATGTTTGGCAATGAAAATTAAATCGTACAAATTTATTTGTTCCACAGTAATATGGTACGAAATCTTAGAAAAGTAAATATTATTAGTAAAATGATGCAGACCGTTTCTTGAATCTTACTTCATGTGCTGAATCTATTAATAATATTTTAATTTTTTCCAAAGTATTAGAAATGATGAAAATTTCGAAAAGTATTTGAAAATTGCTGATGAATTATGTGAATCACTTTAAATACAACCGGAATTTCCTGTTGAAATTAATCTACGTCGACGCCATAAGCGAAAACAATTTGACTATGAAGGAGATGAGGATATTCAGTTAACTGCTAAAGAAAATTTCAAAATTAATTTTTTCTATGTAATATTGGATACAGCCATTTCATCTGTTACTACCCGATTTGAAACATTATCCAATTTCGAACAGTCTTTCGGATTTTTATATAAATTTGTTGAAATAGGAGAGGACGACATAAAAAAAAGTTGCTTCGACTTTCATAATAAATTCAAGGATGGCGAATCGTGCGACATAAACGGAGCAGAATTATACGAAGAGTTAATTTCATTGAAAATAATTATAAAAGATAGGAAACAACCCGAAGAACTCCTAAAGTATTTGTACAAACACAATTTACAAAATTCATTTCCAAATGTATCTACAAGCTTAAAACTATTATTGACCATGCCTGTATCAGTTGCGTCTGGAGAACGTAGTTTTCTAAATTGAAAATCATAAAAATTACCTACGTACTTCCATGACGCAAGAACGTATGAGCAATCTTTCAATTATCGCGATTGAAAGTGAAATTGCTGAATCTTTAAATATTCACGAAGCAATTGACGATTTTGTCAGTAAAAATCCCGTAGGATTAACTTTTAATATGTACTTTATTTAATAATTGCTTTGTGAAGATTCAGCAATTTCACTTTCAATCGCGATAATTGAAAGATTGAAAGATTTCTAATTAACCGGTAACCTAACCGGTTTTAGCCGGTTTTTCTTTTCAGAAACCGGTTTTGGGAACAAAACCAATATTTTTTCGTTCTCGATTTCGGTTAACCAAAACTGATTTTTTCCCGGTTTGATGCCCTGTGTATAATAATAAACATTAAAAATTAAAGTAGTTTTTTTTAATGTTATCCTGGGGGCGGCCATACAGACTGGCACGCAGGCGGCCATATACCCAGGTACGGCCCTGTATATTCACAGCATTATACGAAAAACATCTTTCAAACACAGCACGACGAAATTTAGGCATCGTTAACGTATGGACATGTCGAATACTTCGTTCATGCATGTCATCTCTGAGTACTAACTTTTCTTTAAGATAAGCTGGCGAAGAAGTAGACAAAGTTCGAAAGACTAAAGCACTTACGTAATATTTAAACAAGTTATCTATTTTCAACCAACCAAGCTCATTTATCTTTGCACACACTCTGTCAAATTTGCGAAGTCCGTAGATAAATCTACAACAATTGTTCTGCACTCTTTGTAGACGATTTTTTGTGACCTGGAGCAAACATGGATAATATATAATAAGGCCATAGTTTAAAATGGGTAAAACTAATGTTTCACAAAGTATCCTTTTTAGTGCAAAGTTGAAAATATGCCTATTTTTATACAGTTGTCTAAGAACAAGGTAAGATTTTTTAATCAGTAGCGAGACATGCTCCTCAAAACGGAGTTTGCAATCAAAAATTATGCCTAGACTTTTTGAGCACTTCAAATTCTTTAGTGGCTGCTTTTGAATTATAATTTTCATGTTGATTGGTGATTCCTTTCTAAAGTTTGGAGAAAAATCAATGACGTTGCACTTTCCAATATTTAATTTTAAGCTGTGATCAGAGGAATATGTGACAAGACCCTGAAAGTCATTTTTGATACGATTCGAAGCATTATGAACAAATTCTGGATCATATGAAAAACATAGTTGAGTATCATCAGCAAAGCTTTGGATATTTACATGTTTTATAGCCTTGTGAATATCCGACACGTAAATTAAGTATAGCATGGGGCCTAAGACTGAGCCCTGAGGTACACCAGATGTAATTTCTGAAAAACAGGACGAGCAGTTCTCGATTACCACTTTTTGAAATCGGTTTTTTAGATAACTGTTGAAGAAACTACAGGTGGTGTTATCAAGACCATAATATTTTAAGATGGCGCATAATAAATCGTGATCAAGAGTGTCAAAAGCCTTTGAGAAGTCTAGTTGAACCATTGAAGTAGCTAGTCCCATATCAAGCGCACGAATTATGTTGTCGATTATAGCGAGTAAAGCTGTGGTGGTACTGAAGCCACTTCTAAAGCCGGATTGATAATCAGGAACAATTTTGTTCATCATTACGTATTGGTATAGCTGTCTTAATACGACCTTTTCTAGAACTTTTGACATTGCGGGAAGAATACTTATTGGTCGTAAGTCGGTAAACGACTTAGGGTTACTTACTTTAGGGAGCGGCTTAACAACTGAGTATTTCCAGGATTCTGGAAAATATCCAATTTCCAAACAACAATTGACTATATGTGTCAGATGTGGTGCAATGACTGGTAGGCAGTATTGTAACATCTTTGCAGAAACATTATCTTGACCAATAGCATTTGATTTAAGGTTGACAACAATTTCTTTAATTTCCTCAATAGACGAAAATTGAAATGAGAACTGAGAATTTGGATTAAACTTATTTGCTCTGTAGTAATTTGTAATTTTTGCACAGAGATTTATTGGAGTAAAGACCGACAAAAAGTAATCGTTCACTTCGTCAGGATTTTTTAGTTCTTGAGATATTTCGATTATTGGTTTTCCTTTAACATTTAATAGATTCATTGCTTGCCAGAGATTTTTACTGTTACAGTGTTTTGTACGATGGGCTAAGTAAGCAAATTTCCCTCTTCTTATGGCACCAGTTACTACGTTGCGTAAACTTTTGTAGTAGTTGTAATCAGTGATGCACCTGGTGCGTTTATATTTAGAAAGTGCTATGTCGCGAGTCTTCATCATACAACGAATACTGTTAGTTAACCACGGAGAAAATGGTTTCGTAACCTTTGATGTAGTCAGCGGGACATGAAGGTCAAAGAGATGAGATAAGTTTTCGGTAAGGTATTGTATTTTCTGTTCAATGGAGTTTATATAGAAAATGTTATCCCACTGTATATTTATAAGGTTGGTATTGAATTCATCAAAAAAAAAGTTGCGAAAGTTTCTGTAAGTAACAAACTTTAATCGCGGACGAACATAAGTTAAGTTGATGATTCAGGTGATGGTTACATAAGTCTAATATTAAACGAAGTCAATGATTAATAATAATAAATGCTAAAGAGCTTTAATGAATTAATTGATATTTTGGTGGTCACGTGTTAAATGATTCTTCAGTAATTGAGTGTAAAAGTAGGGCTATGTTTGTTTAGCAGTTAATGTAATTCATAATGTTGTATGTTTTCAATAAAACGTTGAAATAACTTATTGGTTATTGATGTCATATTTTTATACCAAAAGATTGAACAGCTATCACTTTTAAGAAGTGTGACAATTTTATTTAAATTAAACATCACGAGACACTTCATTTAGGCCATTGACACAGATTATCCACCTCTTAGAAATGTGAAGGCTTTGACGGTTCGTTTGAAGTTTGTCGGACAAAATTTTATAACCTTGAACGCAATCCGCCATTACATAAGAGGTTTTTTGCGGGAAATTTGAATGTGAATAATAAAATCTACCAGAATATTTCTAACAGTAATCTAACATATTTTTCGTAGTACACTTTCTTGTTTATGATGAATAGAAATCTGAACTCGGAACTTCAAAATTTCAAAGATACACACACAATCATTGAATTCCTAAATGAGCTTTTGAAGTTCGTCGAACAAGTATTATCTGGGCCCTGTTTAATAAAACTCATTCACTAATAGTATTAGTGATTATCTTATAATATTAATTAATATTATTACTGTTCTGTTTCATAAAAAATTTGCCTAATTTAACATTATTAGTGCTGAAGGTAAACTGTATCATAAACCAACGCAATTAATGAAACTATACCCATTGTTACGTCGTCATCGAACAATTCGGTATTTTGTGACAATAAATACTTTGTGCGTGCATCCTACAGTTTGAGTGAAACATTTTATATACCGGCAATAACAGTGCATAAAGTGACAGTCGTACTCGAGCCTTTAGAGAAGCAAGTCGCCTTCGAACCCTTGAAAGGGACGGTCGTATTAGAGCTTTCAAAGCGAGACCGACACCCGGTCGAGCGTGTTACTGGTTCTCCGTAAAAGCTTTTGTGCGTGAAAGTGTCTATTGCCCCCAGCGGCGCAGGACAAAGCTTTGTGCGTGAAAGTGTCTATTGCCCCAGCGGCGCAAGACTTAAGGTATTTATACCCTTCCTTAATTAGTTGGTAGTTGTCTTTTTGTTATTACATAACCGCTCCACCATCATCGTTATTGCTATAAAAGCAATTGGTCCTTCATTATAATTTGCATATTTTTATCACACATTTATATCAACCTCCTTAACCCCAATCAATCATTGGCCCTATAAGTCGATCCGGATTCATTAGTCCTGTGGTTACACATGTCCTAAATTAAATATTATTGTGCATTTCAGCGAGCTTTTAATTAAGTAAATATTTTAGCTTTTAAAGTTGTGTTCAAACTCCATATTTAGCGAGTTAAAATGTGTAAATATTATTTATACTGTCTTTAGATTAAATTAAGCGATTTCGCCGTAATTAAAACCAGCAAGCGTTTTAATTACAAACAAATCCTTAACATAAAATTTGTTAGTTTTCAGTTTAAATTTATCTTAGCGGTATATAAAGCATAAAGCAACCTGAAAACTATAAATCGCTTTATACTTCTTAAACGAGAAACGAAAGGGTTTGCTTTGTATTTAAAAGCTATTGTACGTTTTAGTATCAATACAAACCTTTTCAGGCGGTTTACGGTAAAATATTGAACATCTGCAGAGGAATAAGGTTGTAAAGTTGCATCTTTCGGCAAATATGTTAAGCCACATGTTTTAAACGTTTCTGTGAGCTTTTGATGGTAAGCCGCTCGGGTTGTTAAGCGGTACATCTTATATTCACGCTTTTGTTTGACGAACCGTTAGTCATAAAACGTGATTTATTGGTTATACCCTATTTTACATTTTTCGTGCTTTGAACAACTCATAATATTTTAATATTTCTCAGTGCACATTTAGCTTTACCATTTTACAACAGTTTATTGTAGTCCTTTCAGAATCTTTGAGAATGGCTCCAAAGAAAGCACATGTGGTAGAACTCCAATTGCTGAAAACACGTATTATAGAAATGTTTGAGCTTTCTATACAAAGTGACCCAACTTTAAAGGCATTGTTCCTTATTCAAACAAGGGAATACATGACCTTTATACAAATTTTAGCAAAATTTTAATTGCGGTTTTGGCCTCCTGTGACGAGGCAGAATCATTAACTTACAACGCTGTACGGAAGGAAGTAGACTCCGCTTATTACTGCATACTGCTGCATCTCGAAACGATGCAAGAAACGCGGGCACAAATCACCGAAAATGCTCCAAGCAGCACGGGATCAAAATTGGTACCGTTAAAGCTCACACCCTTTTCTTCAACCGCACCCGTTTCTTATTCGACGACTGTCCATACATCGCACACATCAGTGCCTAAGAAATCCTCAGCGTTTCAATTTAAACCAAAGGTTTCTTCTAACGTAGTTTCACTGGACACACCAAGTAGCTCCAGTGACTCAAATAATTCATTTTCGCACCATTGTCCTTCCTGCAAGGGCAATCACTTAATTTACAGATGTCAATCGTTTCTAAAGAAAACTCCGACAGAACGTTTCGACATTGTCAAACGCTTACGCCTTTGTTTAAATTGCTTACGAACAGACCATGCGTCCATGCAATGCAAATCTTATAATTCCTGTCGAACTTGCGCCAAGCCGCATCATACCTTGCTACATTTTGAATCGCAACCTTCTTCTAGCCGTTCAGCTGAACCGATCGCTACACCTATGCATAAAAATGCCAATAGGACGCAGTCAGCCTCTCCTATTCCGGCAAATGTTTTGTATTCACAGACGAATTCAAATCTTGGGGTTACTGTCTTACTTTCCACTGCTGTCGTGGAAGTTCAAGATCGTTCTGGTAGATACAAACCGATCAGGGTACTCTTAGATCCTGGTTCCCAAGCTAGCTTTATTCGAGACGATTGCGTGAGCAAACTTTGGCTTCCACGCATACGTTCTCAAGTTCCGATTTATGGACTTGGGCGGACAACTTCAGCAGTCAATAGAGGTGCCGTCAGCTGCACTATTCGCTCTATGTTAGACTCTGAAAAATCTCTAGAAGTCACAACTTTTGTGCTTTCGTCAATATCTGGCAAATTACCTAGCGTTGAAGTTCCTAATAATTGGGAACACTTATGCGGCCTGCACTTTGCAGACCCGACCTGGAACTCTCCAGGAACCATTGACATGCTCCTCGGAGCAGATGTTTATCCGTTCATCATCAATGGCGGTGTGATACATGGCAAATTTCTTCAGCCTGCCGCCATAAATACAATTTTTGGTTGGACTATTCTCGGTCCCACAAAAGCTTGCAGTCTGATACTGTCCAAGCATTTTTACTTCTGTAGAAGATCCTATCGACCAGACCCTAAGGCGGTTTTGGGAGATAGAAGAGTTACCATCCAAGCCTTATACTTCTCCAGAAGAAGAAAAGGCAGATCTGATTTTGAAAACACGTTTTCTCGTGACCCTAGCGGTCGTTTTATTGTTGCGTTACCGTTCAACGATACTTTGCCCGTTTTTGATAATTGCTTTGACATGGCTAAAAAGCGACTATTTTCGTTGGAGCGCAAATTGCATGCTCAACCGGAGCTACGCGCCCAATACAACAATTTCATGCAGGACTATCTTGATGCGGGTCATATGGCATTACTCGATTCTCCGCCCGTTGGGAACGATAATTACTTTTTACCCCATCACCCTGTGTTTAAAGAGGAAGGTCATACTTCTAAAATTCGTGTGGTTTTGACGCCTCTGCAAAGGCTAAAACAACGTGTCACTTAATGACACTCAACTGGCTGGACCTAGTCTCCAAAACGACATTTCGTCAATCTTACTGAAATTTCGTACTCATCGTTTCGTTTTTACTTGTGATGTTCGCCAAATGTATCGACAAATTTTGGTTACCGAAGAACATCGAAAGTTTCAATTAATTGTTTGGCGGTTCTCCGCAGAAGAACCCATCCAGACATATCAGCTTAATACAGTGACCTACGGTATTAAGTCATCGCCTTATCTAGCATTAAAACTCTTCAGCAATTAGCCATTGACGAAGGCAAAGGTTTCCGTTAGCCGCTGACGCTATACGGTCAAATCTATATATTGATGATTTCGTCGCCGGTGGAGATTCTATACAATCGGCCCGCGAAATTAAAGATCAACTTATTCGACTTTTACATTTGGCTGGTTTTGAACTTCGAAAATGGAGTTCTAATTCAGTTTCTATTTTGGAAGGCATTCCATCAGATTTTTGCCAATATACTTCTCTCGATTTCGATTCGGACGAATCAATAAAAATATTAGGTCTTCAATGGTCACCTACAGAAGATATTTTCTCGTTTCGGGTTAAACCATTAAACCAAATATGTACAAAGCGCAACATACTTTCACAAGTTGCCAGAATATATGATCCATTAGGATTTTTAGCCCCACTAACACTTTTTGCAAAACGCCTAATCCAGCATCTGTGGATGTTAGGTTTAAATTGGGATGACATCCCACCAGCAGACATTTCGTCTCAATGGCAGCAATACCAAGAAGAGTTGCCGTTATTATCGTCATTAAAGTTACCACGTTGTTTACCCCCTTCGGATCCTTTTACTTGTCATTTGCATGGGTTTTGCGATGCTAGCGAGGTAGGGTATGCAGCGGTAGTGTATTTTCAGTTCATAAATCAAACTACTGGAGAAATAACTGTACAATTTGTAACCGCTAAAACAAAAGTAGCTCCAATTAAGCGCATTTCAATTCCACGTTTGGAATTATGTGCCGCTGTTTTATTAACCGATTTACTTTCTTTTACCATTCGGTCTTATCAAGGCTTGATTGACATCTCCGATGTTTCAGCGTGGAGTGATTCTACGGTCGCTCTCACTTGGATACGTTCTCCACCTTTCGTTGGAAAACTTTTGTGGCAAACCGTGTTAGCCACATTCAAGAAATCATTGCACCTAGCCGATGGTTTTATATTAAATCTTCGCATAATCCGGCTGATCCTGCATCTCGGGGATTAATGCCAAGCGCGGTTATTTCATGTTCGCTATGGTGGGCGGGGCCTGAATGGCTTCACTACCCTAGTGACTCGTGGCCGCCTCAACCAACATTGTCAACCTCAATTGCTGAGGTAACTACGGAAAAGAAGATCCTAACATTTGTCGCTCAAACAGATCCAAACGTCATTGACATTTTACTAAGTCGCTTTTCATCGTTATATAAAATCCAAGGCATCGTGGCTTACATTTATAGATTTTCTAAACCCATGGCTCAACGTCATACGGGTCCCTTAACAGACATTGAACTACACAATGCTCTCATGATTATCGTTCGGCATGTACAAAATGTTACATTTTTAAAGGAAATAGCTTCGATTAAGGCAAACCGTAAATTACCTAAAAGCTTGCGAAAACTTTCTCCATTTGTTGATCCACAAAACATCTTAAGAGTAGGTGGGCGCTTGACACATTCTTCGCGTTCCTATTCCGAAAAGTTTCCTGCGTTATTGCCTCAGCGGCACCAATTAACCGAACTTATCATTCTGTCAACTCATGAAAGGTATTGCCATCCTGGTGTTAATACCACAGCGTATCTTATCCAACAGAATTTCTGGATCCTTTCTATTAAAAATTCAATCGGAAATTGTTTATCATCATGTCATGGATGTTTTCGTACCAAACCGGTCCTGGTAACTCCTCCTATGGGAGACCTACCGGCAGCACGTATTACCCAGATCAAAACTGCACATGGCACATTAAAACGACCTTTGGTCAAACTAGCGCCGCTACCGGTATTTTAACTTTATTTTATGTTTAGATGTATATACACATTTTTACATGTATAGTAGTATATTATTTTACATATTTGCTTATTTACATATATATATATTTTATTTTTGCATAGTTGGTAATATCGCTCGCTGTAGTGCACCACCCTATCTTTCGTTACCTCCTTTCCTAGCAAGGTCAAATCCCATGTGATTTCCTTCACCCAACCTACTTCCTCCTTTTCAAAATTCTATGAATTTGGTGGGCGGTATGTTACGTCGTCATCGAACAATTTGGTATTTTGTGACAATAAATACTTTGTGCGTGCATCCTACAGTTTGAGTGAAACATTTTATATACCGGCAATAACAGTGCATAAAGTGACAGTCGTACTCGAGCCTTTAGAGAAGCAAGTCGCCTTCGAACCCTTGAAAGGGACGGTCGTATTAGAGCTTTCAAAGCGAGACCGACACCCGGTCGAGCGTGTTACTGGTTCTCCGTAAAAGCTTTTGTGCGTGAAAGTGTCTATTGCCCCCAGCGGCGCAGGACAAAGCTTTGTGCGTGAAAGTGTCTATTGCCCCCAGCGGCGCAAGACTTAAGGTATTTATACCCTTCCTTAATTAGTTGGTAGTTGTCTTTTTTTGTTATTACATAACCGCTCCACCATCATCGTTATTGCTATAAAAGCAATTGGTCCTTCATTATAATTTGCATATTTTTATCACACATTTATATCAACCTCCTTAACCCCAATCAATCACCCATATAACACAGAACATTCCATAGACGTCCATTTTGGTTCCATTTAATGTACAAACGTCCATGTACTTTTGATGGACATACATAAAATCTCTTCCAGTTGAAGTGGTATGGACTTCCTTTAACAAACGTCCATTTGACGTCCAGCTTTAAGCACAAAAGTTTCAACATGTTTTCTGAACTTCCGGAAATTACTTCTATAAATCGTTTGATCAATGCGTATGATCATAAACATTTATAGTAAGTCCATTTTAGTTCCACTAAACCAATGAACATTCTTGGAGTTTAATGGACGTTCATAAAACATTTTAAGGTTAAAGTACTATGGACGTTCTTTAGCAAGTATCTACCGAACGTCCATTAAAAGCATACATACGACCATAGGTTTCTGCACGTTTTACGAACGTCCATAGAAGGTTCATTTTATCCAAATTCAACATAACATAACCTCTTTGTTGCATGTTACTGACGATGATGTACGATTGTACAGCCGCGTAATTTACACAGGTTGACCGATTCTTGATGATCTGTGCAAATATCACGAGGAAGCTATTTGTAAAGAAATTTATTACGTGTTATATCTTTATAATTACTATAATACTATTATATTCCACGTAAGTAATCCTATATTAGTCTTGGTTTCTATGAAAAAGCGAAATTCTGGTAATATAAACTCATGCAGGCAATGTAACCTAACCTACAAATTTAATACAATACTTCATGGGTTTGTGCATTGTGCTGTCACTAATAAAAAATTTAATAAAGTAATATAAGATATTGAAGACAGTCGCAACGAATTCATTTCATTCTACAATTAAAATTTAGAATTCAGAGATTTTTCAACTCTACGGGTATTTTCTAAAACGTATGTAATAATTTTAATGCTAATCCAAATCTTGTTAGTGTGAGGTTTCATTGTATTTATAATCGACCATATTTGCATAATGTAAGCAGAATATAAAGATTGAAAGGAATAACCATCAGTTTATAGGTTTGTTATTTTTGCCTGAAGAGTTTGCTATGGAGACGAAAGTAATTAAAACAAAATTATTTGGCATAGGTGACTGTGGTTTCTGTTTTAGTTCTATAAATTCCTACAAGAATTACTACATAATAACAGATTTTTTTTTATATTAATTGCACGTGGAAAGTTTCAACGTTGTCAATAAAAATGCCTAAAATGAAATTGCCTCGCACTCTTTATAGACATGCAAATTTTAGAGCAGATTTATTATTTGATATGACTACTTCTACATCTCGGTTTTTGAATAAAATAGAATCTGATAGTGATCAAAGTAATTTTCCATTAATAAACCAAACAAATAATATTGTCGAGCATGAACTTGAAGCTTGTAGTATAAACAATTCTGTAAACAATCCGATCAGTGATGATGAACACTGCTCGATCATAGTTAGTGATGTGGATTCAGATTCTGATTTGGATGCTAATTGTCAACCAAATTTTGAATCTTCTGCAAACTTGGCAAATGGTGAGCCAGATAGTCCAGTTAATAATTTTCATATGGAATTGGCTGTTTGGGCCGTTAAAATCAAATCAAACATAATGCTTTAAATGGTTTATTAAGCCTACTAAATACCACTTTCAAACTAAATTTACCAGTGGACTCACGGACATTATTAAAGACCCCCAGAGCTGTAACATTAACATTTATAGAACCTGGGCAATATTATCACTTTGGATTGGATATAGCGTTAAATAACTTACTTCAAAAGTATAAAGGTATTAATGACTTGACGTCCATTGACGTCTTTATTAACATCGATGGCTTACCTATTGCGAAAAGTACTGGAAGTCAACTATATCCCATTCTTTGTAGTTTACAAGACAAACTAAGTGCAGTCGAAGTGATTGGTTTATATCATGGTTTAGAAAAACCTAAAGATGCAAACAGCTATTTAAAGCAATTCATTAATGAGGCCGTTTTTTTAACTGAAAATGGATTCGAGTATAATGGCCGATTGCTTCCTTTCAAAATAATGGCTTTTATATGTGACACCCACGCCAAGTCGTTCATTAGTTATACAAAAGGCCATACGGGTTATTACTCTTGTTCTAAATGTTGTATTAAGGGAGATTTCATTGAAAACCGAACTTGTTTTCCTGCCACCGATAACTTAAAATATCGCACTCATTGTGAATTTAAATTAAAAGTTGATAAAGAGCATCACACCGGAACATCTTTGATTGAGCCTCTACCAGGTTTTGATATGATTACTGACATTCCACTTGACTACATGCACTTGATTTGCTTAGGCGTGATGCGGAAATTGCTCTTATTTTGGATTTTTGGGAAACCACCTACAAAATTATGCTATAGAAAAATTATAAATTTATCAACATTGTTAATCGAGCAAGGGAAGAATATTCCATGCGAATTTGCTAGAAAGCCTCGTTCAGTGATTGAACTAAAAAGGTGGAAAGCAACAGAGTGGCGGCAATTTTTATTTTACACAGGTCCAGTAGTATTGATGTCAATTTTAACACCCGATATGTTCTTGAATTTTTTATGTTTTCACGTTGCTTCAACTATTTTGTCTAGTACAAAATACTTGAATGAATTCGGACAATACGCACACTCATTATATAAATATTTTATTCAAAGTTTTATAACATTGTATGGCATACAACATGTTTCACATAATGTGCATAATTTGCTTCATATTTATGATGATACCAAAAGTTTGGTGTTTTACAAAATTTTCTTCCTTTCCGTTTGAGAATTATTTACAAACTTTTAAATCACTACTTCGAAAAGGCGATAAACCATTATCACAAATTATAAATAGAATAGTGGAAAAACAAACTTGTGGTACTATTATTCAAAGCCACGTATCGAACTTTATCAAAGCTCAACCAAGTGGTGAGCATAGCAGTGGACCAGTGATAGATGATAGGTTCTTTGTGCAATATAAAGTGGTAGCATTTGAAGAATTTACTTTAAAAGTTTTGGAAGGTGATGACTGTTGTTGTTTAGTTGACAACAGTGTTATTTGGATTAAAAATTTTGTATCAAATGACAAAGGTTTATTTTTAATTGGTTGTAAATTTCAATTGCTTGAAAATTTATATGTTAAGCCATGCAATTCCTCGGATTTAGGAGTATTTAAAGTAAGTCGTCCTGGCCCATTAGACATATGGAGTGTGAATCAAATAGCTTATAAATTTGTTAAATTGTCGCTTAAAGATAAATTTGTTATTATTCCTTTGCTACATACTAACAAACATTAACCAATCCTTAATATCCAATATTGTTTACGTAATAAATTATCAAATGCAAGGTCTAAAACTAGTCTGTGTTTTTTTTCATTCTTTAACATAATTAAGAAAAGCTATTAGTTTATATAGAGCAAAATTTATGGAATGGATGCAAACGTGGTGACCTGGTCAGTTGTGAAATTTCCTGAAGAAAATGGAAGTGTGGAAGCTATTCCCACATCTTGGATATCTGGAAATAAATGTTTTTGGCCACCAAATACTACAAAAGCTAAGTTACAGCAGTTATTGGAACAGGCCGTACCTTATGATCCCGAAACTTGGGTGGAGTATAAAATAGACGGTTTTAGAAATAATGTTTATGGTAGCTACATTATTTTTATTTTGGTATTAATGCAAACAAAAAGATTGTTTTTGTAAGTCACGTCTTACATAGGATGTCCAGCTGCGGACTTCCATTGAATGTCTCAACAATGGACGTACATAGTATATTTCAGCAATGGACATACATAGGATGTCTTAGCAATGGACACACTATGGATGTCCGGAAATTAATCTTCTATGGACGTCCAAGGAAGGATAGATCTTGGATGTCCAATGTTGTGCCAAAGTAACGTTATATGGATGTCCATAGTTTGTTTGGTGTATCTTAAATGGATGTCCAGTGGATATTACTATGTCCGTAAACTTATATTCATTGGATGTCCATAAAACATTTTTGTGTTATATGGGTAATATTAGCATTTATTTCATTAGCATGCCTAGTTTAATAATTAATTTTAATAGATCAAATAAAGTTAATGGTTTAGAAAAATATATAAAATACTTAATGTTCTGTACAAAACAGAGTGTAAAACAAAATAAAATGGGACATAGTGACACCATCAGTGATGAAGGGCGGTTTAATGTTCATTGTCCAAGAATTTTTCGATCGAGAATAGCTTACAACTACATGGAAGATACATATGAGTTCAATGAGAGATTTCGGCTAGACCTTGAAACTTTTATGTTTGTGCTTAATAATATAAGTAACACATTGGAACGGCAAACTTAAGAAATCATTCACCGTCTCCAAAGCAACAATTTCGAATTGCTCTCACTGACTAGGAAGTGGTGCTCAGTACCATTGTGTAAGTGATATGCATGGAGTTTCAAAAGGGACAGTTTGTCGAGTTGTGCACAAAGTTGTCACAGCTATAAATAATGTACTTTTTAAGGATGTGATGAGGTGGTTAAATGAATGTGCAGAAGAGGTAGTTAAATTTAGTGAGTTTGGAGATATGCCTTTGGTATGTGGGGTAATGGATGGAGCGTTAATACGAGTTGATGCTCCTATTGCATTTGGACCAGCTTTTGTAGATCGTTATTGAAAACATTCCTTAAACGTAATGCTTGTATACGGACCAAATTTACAACTTTATTATGTATGTGCAAATTGGCCTGGGAGGGTTAGTGATGCAGGAGTTTTGCGGTTAAGTAAATTATACAACAGGATGGAAGCAGGTTGGAGGCCTTTTGCTGGTGGAGTTTTACTGTGAGATTTTATTTACCCTGTAAAATCTTGGCTCATTCCACCAGTAATTCAAAATATTAATGATCCATCTCAACAGAACTTGCAAAACCTCATAAAAAAACTCAGAGAGTTATTGAGTGTGCCATTTGTCATTCGGTGATTAAAAGAAAAATTTCATATTCTGAGTGGCTGTATGCGCCTGAATCCCACATTTGCTTGTGAAATAATCAATACTTGCGTAGTATTGTGTAATCTTTCGAGGAGTAATTTACAATACGTTGCATTGCCTGATGAACCTGAAATACAGGTAGAAGACTTACCAGAGACTACTATTATGGACGAAGATGAATTGCCTGCAGTCCAGGCTCAAGAAAAACTGCATTGTTTTTACAACCACTTTAATAGTTAAAAGTGAAAGTATGTACTTTGCCTAATCTTAAACATACATTTACATATTTTGTGATGAAACAGTGTTTGCTTAAATGTCTATTCAATATAAGTATTAAATAACATGTTACTGTACAGTTGAATCATCTTGATCTAACATTAGAATGTCCCCTTCGTTAGTTACTAAACAGTCGTCATTATTAATAAATACAACATCACTCATATCTGGTTGTTCTCCATCTTCTTGTTGGACAATATGACTAGTAAGGGGACAAGTATTTTTTTGTGAATTCTTTATACATAAAATTGATATATCAACTTCGTTACTACTATCTATAATTTTATTACTCTAATAACTAACATTCACATCCATTTTTGATTACTAGTACTAAATCAAAACATACTTCAGGGGTTAAAGACTTTATCCTCTTGCGTGACCAATTGTTTCTTATATATTCCATCATTTACATTATCATTACAAGTATCCCCTAAACTCTCTTCAGGTTCAATAGGCTTTTGAACAACAGCTGCCATAGACACTCCAAACGAATCCTAATTTTATTAACGACTTTTATTAAACAGGCCCCTGAAGTCATACCTATTCATATAAAATGTGGATATCATAATAATAAAACATGTTTAAACTTCTTTTTAATTAAATACAAACAATTACAAAAAAGTAAATTAAAAATAATTTACAAAGAAAATTCAGAAATATATCGATAATATCTATACATCATCATCATCATTAGGTCTTCAGTCCTGGAACTGGTTAGACGTGTACCCTCATTGTTTCCTATTTGCTGATGTTTGCGACCCATTAGAAAAAGGTGGAACTGTGCAGGGTATATTGTCTAAAAATAAGAAATTGTTGTATTTGTGTATATCTCATATAGATAAAAAGAGTTAATTTACAATTATTTAACTAGTGTGATGCGAAAATAAATGATTGCCTTAATGGAAGGAGCATAAAGATCTTATATACCCAGAAGATTTTTACCTAATTGAATTAATAATAACAAAATTATGATAAGTTAAAAGCACCATAAATTATAGGTTGTACATTTTAAAATTAATTAATAAAAGGTAAATTTTACATTTTTAAATCTCCTTTTTGTCATTAATCCAATTTGGATGAAATTTTCTGGGAGGATGAAAATTTGTACTGTATGTAAGATATAAGAATTATGAAAAAGTAGCACTAATCATTAAAATCATAAGTACTACTTGATGTTGAGGGTACAGATATATCCACATAAGAGCAGGGAGTAACTTCCTTTGAAAAAATCATTATGGAATCTTCTTTAGTATTAATTGTAATATCTGAAAGACAACATAATAAGTTAGATGCAAAAACAGAGAACTTGTTAGTTGTTACCAGATAGAATTACTATTTTTTTTTGGCGGTTTATGTTCAAATTGATCCGGCAGTACTTTTTTATCAAAGATGGTAGGATCTGCCTTATCTAATAGTCTTTTGCAAACTTTAGAGGTTTTCTAAAAATATTTTTCTAGAAAATGTTTCTCACATAGTTTATAATTTTTATACAGCTTGTCTGAATCCATTGCCAGTAAATCTTTCCGATTACATGCTGCTAACCATTCCTCACATCTGTGGAAATAGAAATATTGTAATGAAGAACTAAAAGTGCAGCCTATCCAGAACAATATGTGCTATAGGCACACATTATCTTATATTAATGGTAAATCTGTGTAAGAACTCACCTTGCCCGATGAATTATTGGGAATTGAAACATAGAGATATTGTTTGAAGATTTTGTGGAACACCCTCTAAAAACACAAAATGTGCCACCTTTTTCATTTTTTTCGTACATATTGATTGTTGAACACTAAATAAACAATACTTACAACAATACGAATCTTCCAAATAAAAAGTTAGGTTAACGACATGAAAATTTTAGGTTAATTAGAAAACCACTTATTTAGTATGCGCAAAGAAAAACAATTAAGCGGGAAACGCTAGCCTTCGCATCTGTAAGAAGTGGATAATCTGTGCCATTGATAAGCTTGGTACAATTATAGACCACTTTACATTGCCTTATACTAAGGACACATTACTCATGTTAACCATGTAAAAAACCCAGTCAATACTAAAGCATCTAATCAAATACTTTAATATATTTTTGCAATATCAATCAATGTACCAATTAGATACTTGTAATTGATACAAAAAGGTCAAGGATTTTATTGTGCAATGGAGTATGTATATGACTTTTGGTCCATGGATCTTGAATTGGAATCCCAGACAACTCCTATGAAAAAATAAGACTAAACAGTTTTTTAAAAATATAACCTTTCATAAAGCATGGTATAGATTCCTACTTTTCTTAAAACAGTAAGTTGGGTAGAATTCTAAATTTCAAAGTTGTGGTCCATTGACGTCAGTGCTGCAGAAATGACCTACAAAATAAATAAATAGATTTAAATCTACAATGGCATCTTAATATTAAAAATACATTACCTATTGTATTACAAATTAATGCTTGTACAAAGCTGCTTGACATGTATGTTGAATTGAGCCGATATCAGCCTGTACCTAAATATTCAATATTTTTAGAAATGAAAGAAAACCGTATTTGTATTAATATCATATTTTATTAAACATTTTGTGACAATAAGGTAACGAAAAAGCTTTGAATTTATTTTGTGCTACATTCAACTTTTAACTTCAAAATACTGTTAAAGGAATCGCCAACTAATAAGAGCACAGGAATACTTACCAGCATTATATTCCAAGTATACAGCGCTTGGTCTTCAATAAACATAGAGTAAAATGACATACCTGTCCAAATGTAATCATCTGTTTCATAAACAGAAACATTCTTATTTTCCACAATATATTCCACAAGGTCGATAAAGCTGATCTTTGGCACGATCATATTATTGTTTAAACAAAAATAGTTTGCCAAAACTTCAACACCCAAACTAAAAGAATGAATTCTAAAAATAGCAGGTTCTAATATACTTGTTGTTGCAGGTAAAAGATAATGGATTGTAAAATAGCATTCCTTAAATTTTCCAGTAGCGAGTCCATGTACATGCACATTTAATAACTTTAAAAAAATTAGTTTTGTGGTTATTACTCAGATCCATGTTTAATAACTTGAAAGAATTTTAGATACAGTTTGAACATGGGTGAAGCATTTCAGTTGCTAATGGTTCCAGATTCAAATTTTTAACATCTGTAAATGAACCACGCTAACAAGGACACCTCTCACAGGGGAGACATTACATGTGATTTTCCAATGCTCCACCCGAGGGTACTACATTGGCCAGGAAGCGAGTTTTTTTTACCTGGAAAATTTTGAATTTTGCCGAATCTTTGCTGTTCCAAGCAAGGTAGGGATCTTTAACGTGCGTGACAACACTCACACACGGGACCTCCATTTTACCTCTCATCCGAACGAGGGTGTATTTTTGCGAAAAATGCTCGCCTAACATTTTTCAAGCGGACCGTGTCGGGATTCGAACCCGGGACCTAGGGCGTAGTAGTCACACACATACCACTACGCTACGGAGCCGCCTTCACAGGGGAGACAGCAATCACTCCAAATGATATAGGAGGTTAACATGGAGTTCATACAACGTTTTCCGGGATATTTTGATCATTTTGTTTAAATAAAGGAGGTTGGGGTATGTGTAGACTAGGGTAATTGGAGACACGATCAAATAACTCTTAGGTTAATTATAGAATTCAGGTTAGTAGTACTAAGTTTCATTTAGCTACTTAAGTACTGATTCAAATCTATGTTTCAGATTCCTAGTACTTTCTCCAGCAATTTGGGGAATAAATGAAAAAATTGGCTAAATACGATTTCACAACATTTTCTGTATTTGATTTTTATTATTATCATTTTGTTTTCGACCTGACTTACGGTCGGTTTGACGCAGCTCTAACTTCTTTACTATTCTATGCTAATCTAAAAAGTTCTACATACCCTTCACAATCTAAAATTTCCAATAATTTGACTGATATAGGTTGTTCTTGGTTTTCCTATACTCTTCTATCTTTTTCCTATCTACCTGGCTGTGCATAGATATTAGCTACCTGATGGTTGTTAAAAAACTCCAACATGTTTATATGATTCCCATTTATAAGGAAATGAAATATTTCCTGGTTATCCTCTCCAAAAAAGGAAAAGTGTTAGGTCATACGTTATTGTAAGGCTTAAGCAGCGAATCGCTGCTAACATTTCAGACCGCTAACTAATTGTGAGTTATGTCATGGCGACGTTTATTAAATTATATGTTATGGTAAGGCTTAAGCAGCGACTCGCTACCAACATGCCAGACCGCTAACTATTTTTATTATAGCTTTTGTTTTTTAAGCTAATATATGTTTGTTTTTACCAAAATGTGTAGTTTTTAATGCTTTATTAGTGTGCTATTTTTGCAGATTTCAGTTTCCAACTTAAGTTAGGAAAAAATATGTGTCTACTCTTACCCCGAATGTTTTAAGTTTTACACCTATGCTTTTGCTGTACCTAGTTTTTAGAATTGTTTGTTAATTTTTGCATTTTCTAGCTTTGTTTCTTAGTTAACATTTAGACTATCATGTTACTGAATAAAAGTCTTTACTCTAAGTTAATAGTAAATTAAATCCACTAGATATCCAGAAAAATCACTCATGTTATAATTTTTTATGTATTTTTTCTTTTGTCTCCAATAACCCCACATGATTTAGTATTGACAGAAGTACAAAATTTTATAAAGTCTACATTTACCCCACGAACCGGGGTAAGTGTAGACATTTGCAGAGTTTTTTAAAAATTGCATTGCTTTTTTTTTTAAACTTACAGTCCAAATAAGCATATTCAGAAGTAGAATAGTTCTGAATAGGAGGCTTGGAAATATTTTTTATTTGAAACCTAACGATAGTTTGTTTACAGAAAAAAAAGTTTTCCCTGGGGTAATTGTAGACAAATGTCTACAAATACACCAGCTTTACCCCTTTATCTGTAAAACAACAAAAGTTTAAATTGAAAGAGACTACCACAACTTACTTGTCAAATTTCTATATTAGATATTTATTGTACTAAAATGATAATTCCGATATAAAACATTTCTATGATCTTTGCCACCATTAGCATATTTAAAGATGTTGGATAATTAAATAATCTTATAAGTGTGCAAAGAGACCGGGAATACAATAATCCTCTTCAGGTTTAATATTGTTATTGTACCTACCACTGATCCCATGCAATACAAGTTATTGAGTATTATGATAAGTAAAATAGCAATCTCTTGCAAACAATGACTAACGACTCTGCACATATACAATTTCTAGATGTTGAACATAATAATATTTCTATTTGCTCAATTACTTCATTCGATGTGCGAGGCTAGTAATACAAGTCACAGCAACATAACCGTTATTACGGTAGACCAAAACAGTGGACAGCAATTTTGAATTGCTGTGAACAGTGTTGTAAAATTGCTGTCTATTTATTTAAATGTTTAACAAGAGGATTTACGTAGCCGGTTAATTAACCGACTATTGTGGTAAAAATAAAAACCAAATATTGTGTCAAAACGAATTTATTTCATAATTTATATACCAAAAACTTCACACACTCTTTCATTAAGCATATTATTTAAAAAAAAATCTTAATTGTTTGCATGTTGTAACATAACCTTATAAAATTCTAATTGAAGTATTCCTATTATTACTGCCCAAAATTAATCAGCTGCCAAGCATTGTATTATTTTTACTTTTAACTGTGATTTTTATAAGAAAAATATTTAAATATTCTTTAACCGGCGATTGAGCATTGTCAATAAAATTAAAAATTTATTGCGGTGTTGGCTATCCCTAATAATTAGTCTAATGTAAAATATCTGCTGTTCATTTCTCTTTTGATCATTTTGTATATTATTAGATAACAAATGAGCTTGGTAGAACGTGTAACATAGAGATGGTCGGTATTTAACGAAACAGTTAAAATAATAACGTTCCCGAAATGTAATCTAATACCCGTGTAATAGGTACGGAATATAAGATGTTATTTTTGTAACTGTATAATTCACACCATAGAGAACATACAGTAAGGAGTCATCAAACAATGTAAAAAAATAATGACAACAATGGCGAGGTACTACTGGTGAAAACAAGATCTAACAGCCGGAAATTCAAAATATTAAGGCTGTAAGATTTACCTAAAAACTTATTTTCATAACTCAATAATATGTATAAAACAGATTGAATAAAAATTTATTTAAGCATATTTATTTATTTTTTTTTATCTATTGTAACATTACAATTAGTCTGCTACCTAAAATTACAGCAAACCTGTTACTCCTAAGAAATCTAACAGAAATATTTGCTGCCTTAAGTTATATTGGTTAGTCTTATATTATTTGCGTTTGGAAATACTCGCGCGCGTGCGTGTGTGTGTGTGTGTCTGCGCTCGCGTGTGGGTGCGTGAGTGTGTTTCTGTCTGTGGTAATGTCCTTGGGACTGCTTTCCTTCCCAGCTTCCAACCGTCGGCAGCTGGAAATCAGAAACCGAGAAGTTCGCATTCCTGTACGTGTCCTGGTCGTCGACAGCCGGAAACCAGAGGGACCACGTACAGTGCCTGGTGTGTATATGTGCGTGTGTGTGTTAGTGTCTGTGTGCGCGTCAGAGTGCGTGTGTGTGTTTTTGTCTGTGGCAATGTCCTTGGGACTGCTTTCCTTCCCAGCTTCCGACCATCGGCAGCCGGAAATCAGAAACTAAGAAGTTCGCATTCCGGTACGTTTCCTGGCCGTCGGCAGCCGGAAACCAAGGGGACCACGTACAGGCCCTGGTGAATATGTGTGCGCGTGTGTGTATATATCTGTGTCGTGTGCGTATGCGTGTGCGTGCAGGTACGTGTACGTGCGTGTTTGTGTGTGTTTTGGTGCGTGTATGTGTGCGTTTTGTCGTGCCGGTGTGCTATAATGGTGTATGTGTTTATTGTTTTTTGTATGTGTGTGCGTGTGCTTATGTCTGTAGTGAGGTTTTTGGGACTGTTTCTCTCTCCCGGTTTCCAACCGCCGGTAGCCGGAAATCAGAAACCAAAAAGTACGCATTCCTGTACGTGTCCTGGCCGTCGGCAGCCGGAAACCAGAGAGGCCACGTACAGTCTCTGTTGTGTGTGCGTGCTTGTGCGTGTGCGTGTATGTGTGTATATTGTCGTGCTGATGTGTTGTAATGGTGTTGCCAGAATATTTCCCCAGTAGTAATTTCTAGTTGAGCTACAACATTGGAAATATAAACGTTACGTTACTGAAGCTAGTGTTAGATTTGTTAAAGCAACTACGAATATGGTTTGTATTTTCTTTTGTTTATTTTAGTTAGTTGTATTTTTTGGTTAGATGGTTATTATTGAGTCCTTATCTTACTAATGTTAGTATTCTAATGCTAATAAGTGTTCTGAAGGAAACTTGTGTTTGAGGTACGTTTGCTTAACTTTTGCCGTTTTCACTATTTTCACTTCGTTTTCACTGGTATCAATCCCGATCGTCAGGATTCACGAGCCTTCTGGTAGATCTTCAGGAGACACGTAGTTCCTGGTATGTCCTTGGGAGAATGACGTTTGTTTGTTGTCGGTTCCCATGTGTGTTGGGTGGACTGTGCTTTTGTATTGCACATTCAATGCGTTACGTCAAACTTCTGTGTTTCGTGTGATCTGTATTTGTGGTATTTGTGATGTGTGGGGTTTGTATGGTGTTTGTGTGTGTCCTGTCAGAATCCGTTTGTATACCTTTGGTGTAGTATAGTAGTAGTTTCGTGAGTGATTCTGTTTAGGTAACGAAATATGTTTTCGTTCCAGAGCGTGCCCGAGAGGGGTATGTACCGTAGGATTGTCCTGTCCATTCCTAGGTCCTGTTGCAGTTCGGTGCAGTGGAACACCAGATGTTCCGGTGTCTCCACCTCACCATATGTGCAGTTGTTGTTGTCTTGGAAGTCGAAGCGGTTCCTGTAAGTTGGATAAGGACCATGCCCCGTGAGAAAATGAATGAGCCCTTGTGAAGAGACCAAGTGGTGACAGTTTAGCCTGTCTCGCATGTTTGGGACTAGTGTGTATACCCTCCTCCCATTTGTGCTTGTGTTCTATCTATCTTGCCACTCGGTTAGTATTGTGTCCTGAATTTCCTATTTTATCCGAATTACTGATGTTAGTTTTAGGATTTCCCGGACTTTTCTGGTTCGTTGTTTTTTAACCAGTATGTCGCCGCTCTCTTCCTGATACACAGATCAAGCGGGAGGACTCCTAATATTACATAGAGGGCGTCGTGTGATACAGTCCGTTATGCTCCAGTAAGTCTTATTAGTGCCCCCCTTGGAGCACTGTTGACTTTTTGTTTGGGTTTTACTAGATGTAATCTGGTTGCCCAGGCGCTCGCTGCATGGCTTATTATTGCTGCAAGTACGCTGGATAAGTATAATCTTATGAAGCTTAGGGAGATATTGTACGTTCGTTGTGCAAGGGTTGCTATGCATTGTATAGCTTTACTGGCGCCTGCAGTCACTGTAGCAATGTGTTTTTCGTAGTTTAGTTTTTCATCAAGGGTTAGCCTTAGGTATTTGGCTTCCCGTGTCATTCGTATTCTCTGTTCAGTTTAATGATAGGTTTTTTTTCTAGAGAACCTTTAACTATCATATAAGTTGTTTTGTCATGTGCTCTCGTCATCTTATTTGCGTTGCACCATTCTAGGGCTTTGTTTAATGCGGTGTTTGCATTGTACTGTAGTTCATTTCTGGAACCTCTTTCCACCATCAACAAGATGTCGTTCGCATAAGCTACTACGGACCTCACCTCATTTGCGGTTTCCAGCTGCTCCAAAAGCTCCTTAGTCGCAATGTCCCAAAACATGGGACCGCAAACTGACCCCTGTGGGCATCCTTTGGTGATTGGTTTTGTGATGTTTTCAGTACTTGACAGTGTTACAAATCTATCTTGGCAATAGCTTCTGAAGGTATGATGTAGTTGTTTTGGACATTGAATTTCGATTAGCTTATGAAACAGTGTTGGCCACCATAGGTTGTTGAAAGCTCCTTCTATGTCTATCATGATTAGGGCCACGTATTTTTTATTCAAAGTGGTTGCAGAGATTATGGTTTTGTTAACTGCGTCTTTGGTTGATCGCCCTTGTCTAAATCCGTACTGCGCCGACTGCATGCCTTTCGTCTTCCGATGTTCTTGCATTCTCGTACATAGTAGTCGCTCAAAAGTTTTTTCAGAGCGAGTCTAGAAGGCAGATGGGGCGGTATGAACCCGGATTTTTCGAACCTTTTTGGGTTGTTATAGAGTATGATTACGTCTGCTTGCTTCCAGCAGTTTGGAAACTTTATTTGTCTTAAACATTCGTTGTACAGTTTAGTAAGTTTCGGCGTAAGTTTGGTGTCTAGTGCGCTTGTGATTTCTGCCTGGATCCCGTCTGGCCCAGGAGCTTTTTTGTTTTTACTTGATCAAATAGCGTGTCTAATCTCGTCCTCAGTGAAAGGTGTTACATCGTCCTCTGTTCTATTCCATGGTGTATTCCCATTCGCGTTGTGTTCGGTGACTCTTTGTCGTTTGCGTATTTGTTCTTGTGTGTCATCTTCCCAGTCGTCATCAGGGAGGAGTGTGTAGTAGTGATGTCGCGGTTTCCATCCAGTCGTTGGTTTCTGTTCCGTCGGGTTTGGTTAAACTTGAATATGTTGTCGGTTGTGCAATTTTTCCTGTTACTATCTTGTACGGTATCCCCCAAGCATCCGTCTGCAAATGTGTTCGACGAAAGTGTCCCAGGATTTTCGTTTCATGTTGTGTAGTTCTTGTTCATATGTCGTCTTGCGTTGTCTGTAGTTGGTCAGCTGGAAGGCCCTTTCTGCCGGTGATAAAGCGGCCTGATATCGTCTCCTTGCTTTGCGAGCTTTGCTTTTTAGTATCTGGACCTCTGCGGTCCATTTTAGCGGTTTTTGTGGCGCAGTTTGTCTTATTGTTTTTAATGTTAGTTTTATAGTGTCGTTAGTTCTTCTTGTTAGGACTTGGGCATAAGCGTGTACGCTGTCGTTGCGTTGGATATCAGGGGATGGATTGAAGTTGTCCAGTAGTCTTTGCCAGTTGGCATTTTGTATGTTGTATTTTAGTCTTTTTTGCACGTTGTAGTGCCGCATGTAGTGGTGTGTTACCCTTGTTTATATCAAAAGTTACAGGGTTGTGATCGCTTATTGTTAAGTTGTCATGTACCTCCCAGTTTTGTATGTGGGGTGCGCTAGTCCGTTTGCTATTGTGATGCCAATGTTACTCTCTGCTCCTGCCCGATAGTTTCTGTGGGTGGGTGGATTGAAGGGACAGTTTATCACTTCAAGCTGTAGCTTGTTGATCATGTCCTCTACCCTCTCCTCACGCGCATCAGTGTTGCTACAGTGCCGCATTGGGAATTTTCCGTTTACATCTGTTATGAAAATTGCGGGTTGGTTTGTGTATGTACGTGCGATGTATTTAAATGTTGGTGATGTATAGATCGGGGTCCAACCGAAATTGGAAGTATGTGTTGGTAAGTATCCAGTTGTGTATGTTTTGTCCGGATATTTCTAGGCAGACGTTGTGTTCGTTCGTGTATCTTTGTATTGTGGTTGCTTGTATGTTAAGGTTAAATATTATGGTGGCTGTCATTGGTCTGTCTCCCTTACATATCTGTCTGGCTGTCGTTGGCATTCCCGGTAATTTCCCGTTTTTGCAGTATGGTTCTTGTATGCAGAGTATATCTAGTCGTTGTGTTTCGTCCAGGTGTCTAATTTCTTGCACTACGGTGGCGCTACGTATGGCGTTTAGCTGTCCAATTTTAATTGTGGTTTTCCTATGCGTCTCAGTTTTTGTTGTCCCGTTTTTCGTGTTAGCGGGCGGTATTGTTGTTTGGGATTGAGCGTCGATCTCAGCTGTCCGTGTTTCCAGTAGGTGTGTCTTAGTTTGGATTCCTCGATAATTGTCGGTTGTACGTGTGTTGTTGTCCAAATTCGGTTTTATGTATAAGTCGGTCTAGTTGCATTTTATACGTCGAACAGTCCTTGGAGTTATCGGTACATTTTTGGTGTCTTTTAGGCGTGGAATGCAAGCTGGTTTCATTTCCCTTTTTGGACAGTTTAGTTTTTGTGTTTGGCATCTTGTTCCCCACAGTGGCTACAGGTGTCCGTCTGATGTGGGCAGTATTTTGAAATTTGGGCTAGATCTTGACATCTCATGCATCGTGAAACCACAAGATGATCTTTTATTGTTATGCATCTGTATTCTATGTATAACTTGGTTAGATTTATGAGCATATTGCGTAGTTTACTGCTGACGGTTGCCACATGATGTACCGTGGGTTTGTTTTTTGGTCCAGTTTTGAAGCTGAGGACGAATTCTTTGTCGAATTCATCCCAGCTTACCTTTTCTTCTAGGTTCTGCTTGTATATTAATGTTTTGACTTCTGATTCCTTTAGATACGTTGGGACATCATACAATATCACCAAATTAATACCTCTGTGAGTTTACCATGTTGAAGTAGTTTTCTTGCTTCGTTTTCATTATCCGGGCCTATTATCAAAGTGTTATTGGTGTTTCGAATGTTTTTGATCTTAATACCATCTGTTTTGGGGTTGATAGTTTTCATGAAGGTGTCCTGTATTTGTTTAATGGATTCACCACGTACGGAAGTGATGAAAACTGTACTAGTTTGGTTTGTCATTGCCCGTGTGATTGCGTCTTGTTTTGGAGGTTGAAGTCTTGTTAGTCTCGCAATGTTCGCGTCTGTTGTCTTGGGTGTGATAGTTTCGATGTGTTGTGCGCTTTCGTGTGTGTGTGCTGTGATTTTAGGAAATTTTGGTTTTGTTTTTGTAATTGCGTGTTTTGTTCTCGCAATAGATTATTTTCCCCAATCACTTCTGCTTGGCAAAGTGCCTATTTTGCAATACGTTCCTTCAAGTCCTTCTTCATTCCTACTTTTAGACTGATGGCGGTCTCCAGTTCATTAGTTATGAATAAGTCTAGCTCCAGGTACATCCTGTTAAGGGGTGCTCTGTTGTAATGTCGGTGGTTCTTCGTCTGGTTCCATTATTCGTTTGTTTTGTTTCGTTGTTGCTTCTGTTGGATTTGGTGTTTCGCAGTTGTTTCCTATTTCAGCTGTGATAATGTCGGCAGCATTCTCGATGTTTTTTGCGGTTTTTATTTTCAGATCCGTCGTTAACTTTGTGGTTAGGTCGCTAAGACTACCTCCCCGTCTAGGAGAGTGTCCTACCGGCATTTAGTAGTTTTTGAATTATGTACTTTTTAATTTTTAAGCAATAATCGTTCTACTTATTATTCTAGTTCCTGTGTGTGTGTTTTACATTGCGTACGCTTGACCTTGTTACTGCATTATGAATGCAGGGTAATCACTTTTGTTGTTGCAATAAATAAAATTTTGTTATGATTTCACTGTGATTGCGGTTATTAACATGAAAGTTAAATAGTTTGAATGTTACTGGTACAATTCCGTGCAAAGTGTTGCTTATACGTAATAGCGTACAAATACCATTTGATTAATTAATTATGTAAGTAATTATTCGTGCACAGTTTAACTGACCTAATTTCCAGCTTGAGTTCAGTAACTTTCTTCTATTTTTATCCACATTTGCTATTTTTTAATAGGAAATTAAGAGTTTACTTACAAGTCTTTGTTTCTTGAGGTTCACTTGTTTTACCTTTATTGCGTAATTTGAACGGTTCCAAGGCTCACGAAAATCACAAAAAATATCACGAAATTTTGAAATTTTAAGTTTGTTTTTAATTTTGTTTACGTAGAAGTTCGTGAAAATGATATAACTTAATTTTGAATATGCCAAAAATTATAACTATAACTAATAAATTATATAATTTAACAGCCACTACATTTCACGTCTGCTCTGCTTGAACGTTACTCGTCGTTAAGCATATATAGTAAATAAATGAATTTTAATTCGACCTGTTTCACACATATTGTTGAGTTTTGAAAATAAGTTTTTAGATAAATTTATTGATGGCAAGCAAACAGAAAAATTAATAATAATGGTTTATTCTTTATTAGATATCACGCTTAGCAACAGTACAAAATAACGAATCAATAAATAACCTTAATGTATCATAAATATAATACAGATGCAATCATCATATCATCATATCGTGGATGGCGTGTAACACATCGGTATGTGCATCGGGGAGCACAACGAGCCGGTTCTGGTTAGGGTTGCATCGTCAGAGGTATCCGTCTTCGACTACAGAGTCTTGTACAATTTTCTCCTAGTGTGGGTTTTGGGGGCTTCTTTGCTGTACGAGGAGCCATTCTCGGGTAATCCGTCTAATGACTTCGCTGCCCCGTTGTGCGGTTTGTACCCGTTCGGGCAGGTCCACCAGGCGATGTAGTTTGCTTGTGATGTGTCTGGTGGTAACAGGCGGTTTTTGTTCGTGACCTCTTCGGAAATGTCATCATTGACGGGGTGGCGCGAGGATAGTACGGACGCTCATTCTGGGTTCCGGGGCAATGTTGGATGTCGAAGGAAAATTCTTGTAGTAGCAGGGTCCAGTGGGTGAGTTTGGAACGAGTATCTTTGGTCTTGTCTAACCATAGTAATGCGCGGCTCTCTGTGCGGAGTATGAAAGCTTTGTCTTTCAAGTATGGTCGGTAATTCTTAACAGCCCAGATTACTGCCAAACATTCCTGCTCGTTTACGTGCTAGTTTTTCTCGGCTTGGTTGAGTTTGGCACTGGCGTAGTTGATGATGTTTCGTAACTTTTCAACTTCTTTGTAGAGGACTGTAGTGATGCCTGTATCAATAGCTGTTGGATATTGCTCTAATAATTTTATCTACTTTAAATTATATATGTTATCATACTGGCCTCGCCATCTAGCGTAAGTTCCTGGTTACCAACCACCCTCTTTAATTTTATGATGCGCTCTTGGCAGTTCAGACCCAGACGCTTTACTGTAAGCAGCAAAATGTAGCGCTGTTCAATTTCTTTAAAATTATTAAAATGTACAACTTTTGTAAATAGTTTCAAGTTTTTAATTATTAATATACCCTCATAGTGCCGCGTGTTTAATTATATTTCAGAAACCAGCTACAAATTTTATTTGGTACAGTCCCCAGATAATTATCAAGAAGGAGAAATAATCAGTCAAGAATTCGTTCTAAAATAGGCCTTATTCACCTTCCCAACATGGTCCATTCGTGCGCGAATAATAATGCTTAATCTTGTGGCCTTCGACCACTGGTACAATTAACCTCATCGCTTCTAACAGGACATAATTAACCAAATGGCACGGATATTATAATTAAATGGTTCAAGAAATGCAGCATCATTGCTCAAATATTTTTAAACTACAAAGGAATGCAACTAGCATCATTTATTCTATATAAACAAGGTCAGTACCTTATTGCTAAAATTTTAGTTACATTGGCAGAACAAAGAAAGCTTCAGTGGAAAACGACCCTTTTGATTCGGCTGTACTAAACCCTTCAAAACAGGATTCTAAAGCAAGCCCTGAATGTTTCATGGTACATGTGCGAGACAAAGAGCAACCGCTTTCATTTCATTTGCACACTTGCAAGTTCAAACAGGAACAAAGGTAAGTCAATGGTACAGGTATCCTTTTCTTTGTTATTTATGTGGTTATTTACCTCCTGCTGCGGCAAAGTGCTCACCCTTATTTTTACTGTTTACATTTTAATAAAGCAAGCATTGTGTTTTATTTAGTTTTAAGTTATTTTGGGATTTATAATATGCTAATTTGTTAATTCTGAGGTTACTCACACATTTTATAACACATTGTTACATACAAAACGGGTATTTTGGTTTTATAATTACGAATTCTTGTTCCAACAAAGCGACCATAGGCGTGCGCTTTCTATCCTAGTGTACTTTAAATTCCCATTACCAATAAATTCTTAACCTGCTGCCTTTCCACCAATGGCGTGGATTGAATAAGCACAACTACCACCAGTGGCGCGTTGTGATAATTTTACTGTCACTTTTCAATTAATTATTAGGTACTATGGAGTCCCTTACTAAAGCTCGCGGTTATATTAAAGCACGTCTTACTAGATTCACAAATTATATTACTTCTTTAGAAGAAATTCATAACAGTACCGATAAAATAATTACTTCAACCAAAATTGTTGAGATACGTAAGAGACTAAATGGTATAACGCCTCTGCTTGTTGAATTCTATGACTTAGATTTCAAAATTCTTACATCAAATCCGGACATTGCGGATTCTGATTCTGATTTTGAAAGTTCTTATTATTCTGTGGTATCACGCGCAGAAGATTTGCTTCAGCATTATGCTAGCGAGACTGAACATAGATCAGTTTCACAAACGTCAAGTCCTAAAACACATTCGGGCAATTCTAGCCCACAAATTCGCTTACCTACGATACGATTCCAAAATTCAGCGGTGAAAACCCATCCGAATGGTTGGAATATTACGAGATCTTTAAAAATCTTATTCATGAAAACAATTCCTTATCGGACATCCAACGCTTTCATTACTTGAAGGCAAGTCTGTGCGGCTCCTCAGCCCAAATCATCAAATCTCTAGACTTCAGCTCTGGTAGTTATGCCACGGCGTGGGAGGCGCTTTGTCAGCGCTACAATAACCCTCGCATGTTAGTGTATAACCACTTTAAGGCAATACTTGAACTGGAGGCGATTGATAAGGAATCCGCTTCTAAGTTGCATCAAATAAATGATATGTTGTTTAAGCATTATAATGCTCTCACTTCACTAGCTTCGGATAAGCAACTTTTAGAATTTTTCATCATTTATGTTGTTTCTAAAAAATTAGATTCCCACACTTTCCGTGAGTGGGAAGTTCTAAGAAATTCTGCTGGATCAGTTTTACCTACATTGTCAGATTTTAAAGAGTTCCTAAAGAACACAGCAAATTTATTAGACGCCCTCGAGTCTAAACAAAGCAAAACTTCAGTGCCGGAAAGGTCTTCAAAGCCTTCAAAACCACACTCAAAATAGTTTGTTTCTAATGGGCCTTCTTGCGCTTGCTGCAAAGGTGCTCACACATTATACAGATGTCACGAATTTGCTAAATTGTCTACAAGCAATAGAATTTCAAAGGCAAAATCATTCCAAGTTTGTCTTAACTGTCTTTCCAAGGGACATTTTGTAAATCAATGCACTTCAAAGTTTACTTGCAAGAAATGCAACGCCAAACACAACACGCTGCTTCATGAAGAGAAACAAATCAAATCTGAACATCAACTAGGGCCTGCAAATTCTGCAGCACCTGTTGCGTCAAACCAATCAATTTTCGCATTCTGCTCGAATGATGTTCAAGTCCTATTGCCCACAGCAAAGGCAAGAATTATTTCAAATGATGGTCGATTTCACGAAATCAGAATATTGCTAGATTCTGGCTCCCAATCAAATTTCATAACATCAGCTGTATGCGCTCGGTTAAACCTTCAAACTCGCAGCGCTAATATCGCCGTTTCTGGTCTAGGTAAGGCCACTTTGCATATACGTCCAAGGTGTGACGTAGAACTTCATGCGCTTCACACCAACTTCAAATTCAATGTCTCATGTTTAATTCTGGATGAAATCACTAGTATTTCTCCTAGTTTCAACGTAGAATGCGACAGCATCAAGATTCCCAACAACATTAAATTATCGGATTCTACTTTCTATCAATCTGGTACCATCGATTTTTTGCTAGGTGCATCATCATTTTGGAAGCTCTTATGCATAGGGCAAATTCAGTTAGGACCAAACCTCCCAATTCTGCAAAAGACGCGATTGGGATGGGTTGTTTCGGGTCCTACGACCACTTTCGCACATACTGTACAGTGCAATTATACATCGGTCGAGAGTCCTGCTGATGCACTCAGTAGATTCTGGCAGATTGAACATTACCCTGCTGAAAAGGTTCTTACAGCAGAAGAAAGTGCCTGTGAGGCACATTTTGTACAAACTACACGTCGCGATTTCGATGGCAGGTTTATAGTTTCCATTCCTTTCAAGCAATCGCCTGAGATTCTAGGTGATTCTTTCAAGATTGCCCAAAAAAGATTCTTTGGGTTAGAAAGGCGACTGCAAGTCAATCCAGACTTGGCTACTCGCTACAGTCAATTTATGCAAGAATACATTGATCTGGGGCACATGTCACTTGCTGATCCCCAAGCATCTGAAATTTCTTATTATCTTCCACACCACGGTATCCTAGAAGAGGATAGCCATACTACAAAATTGCGAGTCGTTTTCAATGGTTTACAAGAAACCACTTCTGGTTATTCTTTGAACAATATTCAAATGGTTGGTTCCACTATCCAGCAAGATTTGTTCTCCATATTGATACGTTTCCGCAAGCATACTTTTGCTATTGCTGGTGATGTTGAGAAGATGTACAGACAGGTTCAGGTGGAGCCTGACCAAAGGTCTCTGCAAAGGATTTTGTGGCGATTCTCTCCTGCAGATCCACTTCTCGCATACAACTTAAATACAGTTACTTATGGTACTGTTTCTGCATCCTTTCTTGCTGTCCGTAGCCTTACACAGCTGAGTTACGATCGTGCAGCTTCATTTCCGGATATCTCTAAGGTAATTAAAGAAAATTTCTATGTTGATGATTTATTAACAGGTACTAGCACGCTTGAAAGTGCTCGCACCTTGTGCTCTCAGTTAAATGAAGTTCTAACTTCAGGTTGCTTCAAGTTGCGGAAATGGATTTCGAATGATCCACGTGTTTTGGAAGGAATTCCAAGCTCAGATATACATCCTGGTGTTCTCAAGCTAGGAGATCATGAGCACACCAAAACTTTAGGTTTGATTTGGTCATTTCACTCTGATCAGTTCATGTTCACAATTTCCAATACTTTTACACAAAAGGCTACTAAGCGTAGCATGTTTTCAGAGAATTCCCAAATCTTTGATCCTCTGTGTTTTCTTGGTCCATGCACCTTGGGAGCAAAAATTCTCACTCAGCAACTGTGGCTGGAAAAACTAGATTGGGACGACCCTGTTCCCGATAACTTAAAAATGGCTTTCATATTGTAGCGAATTAGTCAGCCTAAATGACTTGAAGATTCCAAGATATGTTGTGTGTAAGCAACACACGGAGATTGAGTTTCACGGTTTCTGTGATGCGTCCATGCAAGAGTATGGTGCATGCATTTTTCTACGTTCAAAGGACAGAGAAGGTTTATACGACGTTAAGCTTCTATGCTCCAAATCTAAGGTTTCACCTCTGAAACCGCTAACAATTCCTATGTTAGAGCTCTGTGGGGCTGTTCTCTTAGCAAAACCTTCAAAGCAAGATCTGAAAGAATTAGACTTGCCAGTTACACGTTCTTATTTTTAGTCTGATTCGACCATTGTCTTGGGATGGTTGAAAACCGATCCAAGACTGTTAAAAACCTTCGTATGCAACAGGGTTTCTGATGTGCAGCAGCTCACGCAACTCGGTACTTGGCTTCATGTGCCAACCAAATGCAATCCTGCAGATTTGCTTTCAAGAGACATCAGTCCTCAGGCATTAAAGGATTCAAACCTTTGGTGGAACGGTCCCTCATGGCTTCATGAAGATGAGGCTTCATGGCCCCATTTGAATTGCTCAATTGTTGACCTCCCTGAAACAAAAGGGGAGTCGTTCTGTAATCTGGCCAACTCCCCAGAACCATTTTTATTTAATCGCTTTTCAAGCTTGTCTAATTCTGTGCGAGTCACTGCTTACTGTTTTCGCATTCATAACAATTGTTTGAGGCCCAAGGCAAGTCGCTGCTTCAGTCCTTTATCGTCTATTGAGTTTAATGAATCACTCCTTGTTCTTATAAAGCTTTCGCAGCAGGAATCCTTTTCTGCTGAGCTAAAAATATTACTTCAGGGTACATCTTTAAAATCCTCAAAGTTGCTACCTCTTAATCCATTTCTTGATTTCAAGGGCATGATGAGAGTTGGTGGAAGACTCCAAAACTCTCAATTTTCATATGATAAGAAATTTCCGTTAATAATTTCGGGTAAACATCCGATTGCAAAACTTCTTGTTCTTAACGAGCACATACAGCTTTTGCATGCTGGACCACAGATGCTGATTTCCTGTCTTAGAGACAGGTATTGGATCACTTCATTAGAAATCTTGCCAAGCAAGTAGTTCATCAACGCCTGTGATGCTTTCGGTTTTCTCCAAGATTCGCTGAGCAAATAATGGGTAACCTACCCTCTTATTGTGCTCAACCATCTCCTCCATTTCATGTGAATGGGGTAGACTATGGCGGCCCTTTCATAGTTAAAGACCGCAAGGGTCGAGGTTGTAAAACCACTAAATCTTATTTGTGTTTATTCATTTGTTTTGCTACAAAAGCGGTGCATCTAGAGTTGGTCACCGACTTGAGTACAGATACATTTTTGATGGCTTTTCGACGGTTTGTTGCTCGACGAGGCAAACCTTTACATGTTTACTCCGACAACGGTACCAACTTCGTTGGCGCGACTTCAGAACTAAAAGAACTGGGTGAATTCTTAAAACATCAGGAAGTTTGTATACCTCATTCTATGACTAAGGAGGGAACAAATTGGCATATTATTCCTGCATATAGCCCCCACTTTGGCGGGCTTTGGGAGGCAGGTATCAAGTCCTCCAAATTTCATTTGCGACGAGTTGTTGGCAATGCTTTGCTGACCTACGAAGAAATGAGCACTTTGTTATCACAGGTAGAAGCCACCCTTAATTCTCGTCCTATCTCACTTTTATTCTCAGATCCCTCTGATCTCTTACCATTGACGCCTGCCCACTTTCTCATTGGTCGTCCGTCAACTGCACTGCCGGATCCAGATTTAACTCAATCTTCCGAATCCCGGCTATCAACATTTCAAAGGGTATAAAAATTCAATCAACATCTATGGAAAAGATGGAGCAAAGAATATTTATCTGAGCTTCAACAACGTGTTAAGTGGCGCGAAATTTCGTCTCAACTTGCAGTGGACACCCTAGTTCTCATCAAAGATGACCATGCTCAACCGATGCAGTGGAAGCTCGACAGAGTGGTTCAGCTTTTTCCTGGTGCTGACGGTATCTCTCGTGTTGCCTCAATCAAGACTTCAAACGGAATCGTAAAACGCTCCTTTGCAAAATTGTGCACCTTTCCCACAGTGCGCGAGTGACTGTAAAGGAAAATCATTGTGTGTAATGTAGTTCTTAATTGTGCTTAAATTAAGTATTTGTTTGTGTTAACTCTTATTGCTAATAATGATCTGTATTGTTCCCTTAGTTCTAAGATTTAATGTTTGTCTTTTTTTGAAAGCTATCTCTTTCAAGGCGGGCGGTATGTTGGATATTGCTCTAATAATTTTATCTACTTTAAATTATATATGTTATCATACTGGCCTCGCCATCTAGCGTAAGTTTCTGCTTACCAACCACCCTCTTTAATTTTATGATGCGCTCTTGGCAGTCCAGACCCAGACGCTTTACTGTAAGCAGCAAAATGTAGCGCTGTTCAATTTCTTTAAAATTATTAAAATGTACAACTTTTGTAAATAGTTTCAAGTTTTTAATTATTAATATACCCTCAAAGTGCCGCGTGTTTAATTATATTTCAGAAACCAGCTACAAATTTTATTTGGTACAGTCCCCAGATAATTATCAAGAAGGAGAAATAATCAGTCAAGAATTCGTTCTAAAATAGGCCTTATTCACCTTCCCAACACTAGCGTTGGTTTGTAAAGCGAAAGGTTAGTTAAAATCTGGTTGATGAAGCTTCAGGGGTTGGCTAGTGGCCTGCTGGATGGCTTGGAATGCTTGTTCAATCTCCGGAATCTATTGGAAGCGTAGGTTGGTTTGGAGTAAGTTAGTTAGTGGTGTCTGGAGATTTGAACACCACGGGATTTAGTTCCGGAGTCAATTGCTAAGGTCGAGGAAGGACCTTAGGTGTCGTCGGTTCGTGGGCCGGTCTGTTTTCTGGATTTGTTCCACGTGCTTTGGCACGAGTTAACTTCCTTTGGTGGTTATGACGTGGCCCAGATAGTCGATATTTTGTACCCCAAAGCTGCATTTTTCTAGTGCTAGGTAGAGCCAGTGTTGCTCGAGCCGCTCTAGAACAAGTCGAATGTGTTATAGATGCTCCTCGCAAGTGTTGCAATAAATTATCAAGTCGTTTAGGTGTACGAGCACAAATTTGTGGGTGTAGCCTGCCAGTACCTCTTGTGTCATTAGTTTCTGAAAACTGGCTGGAGCATTTATTGGACCAAAAGGTATAACCCGGAACTGATAGCTACTTCCATCGGGCGTGGTGAATGCCGTTAGGGGCCTGGATTTGGGGTCGAGCAGTACTTGCCAGTATCCAGATTTGAGATTAAGAGTGGTGAATACAGATGCTGTGCCGAGGTCCTAGAGTGTTTCATGGATTATTGGCAGGTTTAAGCTGTCATCCTTGGTGATGGAGTTGAGTCGCCGATAGTCGACGCAAAATCGTAGCTTCCCATCCCTCTCCACGATTACTATAGGAGAGTTGTAGACTGAGGAGGTGGGCTCAATGATTCGGTTAGTCAATATTTTTTCTACTTTGGCGGCGATGATAATTTTTTTTTTGGGAAGTGTATCGATTGGGCGGCAAACGGAAGGGAGTGTGTGGATTGGTCCGTATCGAATGACTGGTGCTGGCAGTGGTGATTGGTTGTGTTAACTCTTTGATGACTGATTGAAACTCCTCCAGGAGGTTGTTAAATCTAGGTAGGAGTTCCGCTGGTAACTGGTAAGTTGTTGTTTGTTTGGGTGGCCTACTGGTGGAAACGGGTGTCGTCCTTCGGTTTCAGTGGAGCGTCTGATGGTTGTGTGTTCAAAAGTGTATGGATTGTCGCTAGTGATCCATGATTGCTTCCTGGCGTTGAAGTGAGGATTGTCCCATGATAATGTCCTCAGTCTGATTGACCAATACCAGGAAGGTTTCATGGTCCGTCACGTTTCCAAGGGTGAATGGCGTGCGGAACTTACCCTTGATAGCCATATTTGTCCCTGTTTCGGCTAGATGGGCAGAGGTATGATAGGGTTTTACCCATGAGCCAGTGGGTAATCGATCTTATTTGATTATATATGAAGATGCCCCTGTGTCTAGTTGTTTTTGGTGACGGGGATCTTTGGTGTGGGTCATCGTGGGTAATGTTTAGCCGCGCCAGTTCGTTTCGCCCGGCCGGGCAGTGTGCTGGAGCAACTCGGCCGGAGTGTCGTTTCCGAGTTTCTGGTTGAACAATCTCAGGGCCAGTGTCTTTGTAGGCCAAGCGGCACCTTGATAGTTGTTCTGCTGTGGAAGGACGTCTGGCAGCTGGTGTGGGGTTGGCCGTCTTTATTGTCGCCTTCTTTACGTTCTCTACGGTTTTTGTGAGGCGGGAAACCATTTCCCATACTGTTGTCGGCATGGGACACTGAATTGGGTTTCTGAATGTAGGTAGGAGGAGGTTCGTGAACAGTTCTATGTCTCGGTTGATATCTAGTTTTAGACGTTGGACTTGCTGCGTCTTAGCACCGAGGAATGCGGTTACTGGTTGAGACGCCAACTGCTTCTGTCCGTAGTACTAGGAGGTTATTTTGGCTCTGATGGTTGGACTGTCCTACTTGTCCAGAAAGAACCTTTTGAATTCACTGTAGCTAGGTTGAAACATCGCATGTGCTTCCCACCATGTGGCTGCTTGGCTTCGGAAATGAGCGCTCATTGTAAGTACAACCGCGTCCATCGCTTCCATCTGTTGAAGGAATTCTGTGGAATCCTTTAGAAGGATGCCAGAGAATATAGGTTTTTCTGCTTCGAAGGTCGCTGTCGCGACGTAGTGAAGGTTCTCCAGTAGCGCCTTGATGGTGACCATTTTGCTGGTTGGTTGTGTTTGTTGAGCGCCACTGGGTTGTTGCGGTCCCAAAACTGTTGGTGATTGTGTGTTCTCTTGGATTGGAGGCGGCTGTTTGGTGTCCGACTGGACGTCTCGGGCATGCTGATGGTTTTTGCAAGCGTGTTGTTTGCATAATTTTCTGTTAAGACGGCCCAATCACGTTGGACGCCACTTGTTATCGTCCGCGTTGGCAGCATCTGGCTTTTTAGACAATGTATGTAGACTTAGCTCTAATATGTTTAATATGCACAAACAAAAGCAATTAAAAGTAATAGATATGAAAGTTAAATAGTTTAAAATGAACAGTTTATACAGTTTGAAGCAGTTCAAAAGTCTTCGGTAATTTTCAAAACTCTTCGGAATTTAAATACTAATTTAATGAATATATACACAGTTCAAAGAGGTCCAGAAGTCTTCGGTAGTTTTCGGAACTATTCAGAAGGCTTCGGAATTTATTTGTGAGGCTGAGTAGGAACTTAAATAACGATAGATGGAAAATATATATAGTTTTAAGAGATCCAGACGCCTTTGGCGGTTTACGAAACTCTTCGGTAGACTTCATGATTTACTTATGGAACAACATGTAAATGTAAAGAATTGTGATACGAACATAAGAACTATAAATTGAACATATATACAGTATTAAGAGGTTCAGAAGTTTTCGGCGGTCTTCAAAACTCTTCTGAAAGCTTCAAAATTTACTTTTGAAGCCAAGTAAGAACTTGAATAACGGCAGATGAAAAATATATACAGTTTTAAGAGGTCCAGATGTCTTCGGCGGTCTTTGGAACTCTTTGGAATGCTTCGTGATAGTGATGCCCTAGGCCTCGTCGAGTGCGTTGTCGCAGAATTCTACGGGGGTGTTGTCCTGGAGGTACAGCTTGCAAACATACTCAGCGTCACCACTGTAAACGACCTCTCGTGACGTTGTCGTCGTGGTGGCGACTTAGATTAATTCTCGCCACAGCTCTTGTGGGTGTTGAAAATGGTCTGGCGACGGCGGCAGAGGTGACAGGAGCTTCAGGTGCGGTAAGGTAGTTCGAAAGGCACGTCGGAGAGCGTTCTGCGTCTGCTTCTTGCAGACCTAGTGGTGGAATGAAGTTTCTTGCCCATACGCGATTTACTAATGATTTTATGAAAACAAATTATGGCAACGTGCCCTAGGTACGGCGCCGGGCAGCGTTACTGGTAAAGAATAAGCACGCTATAAGAAGAACTGCTTGCTGAAGTGCTAACAGGCTATGGTGAGCACTGCTAGTTGTGTTGTTAGGCTATGGTGAGCACTGCTAGTTGAGTTGTTAGGCTATGGTGAGCACTAAGTGTACTAATTTCTGCTGGATTTGCAATTGTATTTACATGCTATCTTTCCCTATGCAAGGTACGTTGAGAAAAAGTAGTGGGGTGGGCATCCAATAAGTTCGTGGGGTTTAGTTTTCGTATGTAAAAGATGTACACGTGCTGTTGACCAATGGGTTTGCTAGTTTTAGGGTAGCACAAAAAATGAGTTGAAGATTTTGGTTTTCTATGCATTTGTTCTGTGTGCAGCACGTGTACTTTGATATAGGGTAACAAGATTTGTATTAAAATCAATTCCATTGGGTTCGAAAAATCCCCATCAGCAGTTCATATATTTCTGCAGTTTGTAGATAATGGAACAAAATTACAGTAGTTGTACTATGTAATGATCAAATAGGTATTAAAATGTTACTGCTAGTGTGGACACTTGATGTGTGTTTTCTTGGTAATGCAAAATTCAATAGCCGAGCTAAAACTGTGCTGCAAAAGCTTCCTTCGCAAAATTGTCTTCACAGAAATATGCCCCACCTTCAACCACATGTAAATCCATTATTTCAAACCTTCTTTGTGTGCGCTCTGAATCTTTATCAGGAAATCGATAAAATTTGTTGTTTCTGTATTTGTTACCAGTTATGTTAGTATAATATGCATTTCCTCAACCTTTGGCAACATAATGGTAAATCTTTCCCAAGAGGTATTCCTCTATTAAATGGAAAGTGTTACGCTGGTGTATACTACAAGAATATTTAATTAATAATTTTAAACGTTGACTTAAAAAATAGTGTACCTGCTAAGTCAATCCTTGTAATCTAATAATTTTCCAATAACGATAATAACATTTACACAAAATGACAATAAGAGAAGCAGAGCTACACTAAAACAATATTTAATTAGAAATTTTAGAGGCAGATTTATAAAATAATGTACACGTTATGCCAATCGTTTTAATTAAAAATTTTTCCAATATTAATAATATTTATAATAAAAGGAGAACACTAAAAGAACATTAATTAGTAATTTTAAACACCGATTTCAAAAATAACGTACCTGCTAAGTCAATCCTTATAATTTAATAATTTTCCAATATAATAATGGTACTGAACAAAGGAATCTAATTACTGTAAAAACGAGGAACTATACTAAAACCGTATATTAATTAGAATTTTAAACATTGACTTAAAGAATGGAATATCTGCAACATCAATTTTTTTAATTTCCTAATAAACAATATTACCATGATACTATATATAGTACATTCAAAATAACTTTAGGATGACGTCACAACTGGATAAAATGTTGCACTGCCAATGTTACATGTATTGTTTTAATTCTGTAGATAAATGTTGTATTAAATGTGTATACTCTAGGAATGCAGGCAGCGGTATATCTGACAACAACGGCATATTCCATAAATCAAAATAAAATGTTTTTAGAGTATATTGACATACAAAACAGTAATAATTTATTAAACTTCTTCTCGATAACGTAGTTATAATACTTCATCTTGCATTCAACAACTTAGGATAACAACAAGGAGCTTGGCACACAAATTTATTGTAATATTACTAAAAAGTGAGGTTCTTTACAATACTTCATGAAGTATTTGAGGTCATGTACTGTTGATGGTTTTAAATATAAACAACATATTTATAAATAGTTTATTAACTTTTAAGGGGTATGTAAATACGTTCAATATAAAATATACACAAAGTTTGAATTTTAGTCGAACTGATGTTTTGGATACAACTTTCAAATTTGTAACAACAAAGCCTTTAGGAGGAAGATATTAATTTAATCTCAATACTTTTAAAAATGTTTTTCATGTTATATGCTATTTCCTTATTCCACCAGAGTTGTATCTCTTTTTCTGTATGGCGGATTGTGCTTGCCCACACATCAGGTGTTACAGTCGCAAGAGCTTTCTTCCATGTACCTAGTGACTTCTCAACTGAGGTACCACTGTCTCCAACGTGATCCCTATAATAACTTTTTGCTATACCCCAGATGTGTTTTATGGGATTAAAAATACAGTGATATGGTGGAAGTCTCAAAACTGTGTGACCGTAGCGTTCAGCCATTTGATCAGCAGCTTATATAACTTTAGGCTTATTCCTAGAAATACAAACATTAAGAAAAAAGCTATGTAAAATAATATAACTTACTGTTTCACTAATGTTATTAATTCACGTTTTAGCATTGTGCTATCCTAATAAATATTTTTTGCAGCTGTTTCTGAATATCAGCTTTTTTCCAGGAATCCGTTGGTGCCTTCTTGATTTGCGTACTATGGTACTAGCATTGTCCATTACGATAGTCGATGGCTTGCTTAGATTAATTAAAAGCTGATATTCAAACCAATGTAAAAAGTTGTCCTGATTCATTTCGCCATGGTAGTCATTCTCCATGGTTTTTGAAGCCAAGACGGGTACGGCATTAAGAATGAATCCGTCTTCACGCCCAGCGTGAAGTACCATATATCTCATAAAGGAATGCATACTTAGCAAAATCTTATATTTTTATAATTATTAGTATTACCGTTCACCACCAACAGAAAGCTTTTTAACACTTCTAGCGTCAGAATCTTGCCACGATTTTCCAATACTGCCATTTTTAAAAGTACAGCTTTCATCAACAAATACAAACTGTCGTAGCCTCTCTGTTTTAGCTTGAACATATTGTCTTAAAAATGTCACCCTTTTTGGAACGACATTATGCACTTCCATCAATCCACGACGAGGATCATTCTTGATATAGAAATCCGATATTGTTTAAAATTGTCCACAAAGAAGTTCTACCCGCCTTTGAATAAGTCTCGTTTACAAAGATTTTCTTGTAGCGTTTCTATAGTAATACGCTCCTCTGAAATACAAAAACTTATTCGCTTTTCAAGGGGTTTAAAAATTACTACCTGTTTTTATACAACTGGTAGATTACATTTCTATTTGCATCTTTGTCGAAACCAACTATATCAATGATAGGTTTCTTGCGTGGACGTATTTTTTTGGGCCTGTTAGCACTTCACCCTTATTGAACCTAGTTCCAATGCTGTTTACAGTGTCTATACTAATATTTAATGCTGAAGTGACTCGTTAAAACAAACAACTGTTAATGAAACTGTTTAGTTAACTTAACCTCATCAAATTTGAAATTATTCGTTTAGAATCAAACACATAAATACAGAAATTATTTACGTCTCTAACAGAAATGAGTGGTAGAAGAAACCCATTATTATCACGTTCTTTTCAAAATAGTCTATTAGTGAAGCTACTATTTCTTGAGCACGTACATCTAAGGGTTTTATGCATTGTGTAAACTTAATATATATATATATATATATATATATATATATATATATATATATATTATTATATTTATTATATTTTAGTTCTGAAAAGAACTGTTTTATAAAATATCCAACAACATATACGATAAAACCAAAAACAAACAAGATCCAGCAAGTCAACAAAATAAAAAGATGTCAAATGACAAATGCTTGGATTTGCAACAGAAATTGGCGGCAACACCGTACAAAACTACCAACCTTTATTGTTCTAAATGACAATATTTTTCAAGTGTAATTCTAGGTATTCATTTGCATACAGTTACCCACACTTATTACTATATTTGATTTCATCCTAAAGTTATTTTGAATGGACTATACATTAGAATAGCTTCAAGATGGCGGCATTCCCAAATAAAACAAGTAGGATAGAGGTTAGATTGTTTCTACTTTTCCATTCATAAGCGAAGACATGCGTAGTCTAAACATATTTCGATGATATTGCAACGCTCCATGCGTTACTGAATATGCGCATAATTTGGTTCCCATTCTTCCCTATCCAACGGATGATCTCCTTTTATTTATCTATGGTTTACACTTGCCTACAAGCGCCACCTAGAAATTTTTCCTGGCCAAGTGTTGAACTAATAAAATGAAACGAGTAGATAACAATCCTATAGTAAGATATTAGAATGTCTGTCTAATCGCTATGATTGTTAATAAATTACAAAAGGTAAACGGATGTTATTCAAATTCTAAGAAACAAAAAGTATACTAAACTGTAATTGATATGTTGAAATGAAAGTCTTACATCTAACCGATTTAAGTTTTTTTTTTATGTTAGAATGGTCTTGTTGCATGTACATTGGTTTCGACAATAGTTAGTTGAAGTGACTGTATCACTATATTGTATATTCCATTCAAAATAACTTTGGAATGACCTCAAATATAGTAATAAAGTGTGGATAACCGTATGCAAATGAATATCTAGAATTACACTTGAAGAATATTGTCATTTAAAACAATAAAAGTTGGTAGTTTTGCGCGGTGTTGCCGCCAATTTCTTTTGCAAATCCAAGCATTTGCCATTCGACATCTTGTCATTTCGTTGTCTTGCTGGTTCTTGTTTCTTTTTGGTTCTATCGTTTATGTTCTTGGATATTTTATAAACTTTTCAGAACTAAAATATATTATTTGAATTGTGAATACATTATATATATATATATATATATATATATATATAATCGTGCAATTAAGGGGTCATTGGGTTATATAAAGGCACACGTAAACTCATAGGTTTAGAGCTTTTGAATAAGGGAAGACAAATTTATTTAATTGGGGAGTTGGAATATTTTCAACAAATTATTATTTTTTAGCTTAGGTAGTGTATAGTAATATACGATCGATGTAATTAGCCAAGGATAATGTAACATAATATTTATATAAACAGGGCAGAATAAATAATAATTGGACTAAAATCATTCTAACTTATTTAAATTTGTAGTAAAGTGATTATATGAAAATCTAATAGCGCGGAACAGGTGTTTAAATAACATTTTGGTTTGCAAACGTAAAATCCGACACGTTTAAACAAAACAACGAGGGGAGATAATATTTCTTGGTAAGCTTGGCAACAAACAAACTTTAATGGGTTATTGGAAAAGAACAGCCGTTGGGATTAAGGTAGACGCGGTTTTATGGTTAAAATATTGATTTCAATCTTGGAGGTAGTACAGCAAACAGCCAACAAAAGACCAAGACAGAATAAAAGTGTATTGAGTGCAAGAGGGATGCGTATAAATAATTCTGGAGGCAGTATAGTTGGGAGACCTAAATAAAATCGATAATTTCAAGGATATTTAAAAGCAAACACGAGTCTGTTAAAAAGTGGGAAAATGGAGCCAAGCGAGGTGATTGGTGTGAATCGTGTAAGGAGGGCAGAGATCCAGCTGGTGAAAGCGTATGTGTGAGATAAAGCTATAGGTACAAGGGAGATGAGAAATGTTTGTTCAAGTTGGAGCCGTTAACAAATAAAGATGTAGGGGCTAAATTTGAACAACAGATTACAGTTTGAAGCGATTTACCGAGTATTGTTATGTTTGTTATAAAAATTCACAAAAATCTGAGGTTCGTTAGGGATTTTTCACTGAAACAACGAGCGGTTAGAAAAGATTTTCCAGAATTATAGGAACGGGTATACAAGTGTACGTGCCAATTTAAAACAAGAAAAAGACAAATTTTACTTATATAATCACTGGCAGAGAAGGGCCAGGCTCTCTTATGCTCTTTCTTTTCGTTCTGATTTCATCCAGCATTGGTGATAATAGTTACTTTCATGTGAACTTGTACAAGTTAATAAAATTTTATGTAAACGCTAATAAAGCATTTTTGTGGTAAAACGTTAAAGTGGTACGTAAGTACAAAGCTTGTTAAGGTGGTATTGGAATGCACGAAAATTTTAAAGGACTAGAGGCTAGCATCTTCAAGGAGCTAGATGGTGAAGCACAGGTAGAAGAAAAAACCAAGTAGGCGATAGAATAGAACATTGAGTGGTGTATATTTTTATGGTGTTTGTAATTATTTGGATTTGAGTTTGATGTGTTTTATTATTATTTGATATTTTATGAACAGACATTTAAGAGACTTTAAAAGAAAATTGATCTTTGAAAATAATTAATGAATTTACAGAGAACCAAATGTTGTATAGAGGTATAGAGGGCTTATTGATATTTAGTAGTGCAGGAAATTTATATGTACAGTTTTAGAGTTTTATTATAAGTTCATGCTAAGACCAAAAGGGTAACGTAAGGTATGAGGAACGTCCTCATACTTTAAATCAAAATATATGTGTTTAAAAGATTATTAATTTGCATGATTATTATTATAAAATTATTAAACTTTATGGATGTACCTAAAGCAATGGTGTTTTCTGTATTATGGATCTAATGCAAATAGAGTGTGATATATTTGGTTAATTGAGTCATTTTTAAGTGTGTGATTGGTGTAAATGTCTATTTAGGTTTCAGCATGAGGATATTGCGAGGAAGTTTTTGGATGTAACAGGTAGGTATCAATAGTATTAGGAAATTAGGTAAGGAGCATTATTAAGAGCAGTCGAGGGCAAGATTCGAGCAAAAACATCACAGAATTGAAACAGCCCAATTAATAGGGAACGATTGTACAAGTATAACCACACATAAATATATCCAACAGTGGGGCACGTATTAGAGAGCTAACCGCACAGAAATATATATATATATATATATATATATACATAATATATATATATATATATATATATATATATATAATTATATATATAAAGACAAGTTATTATTATTTTCATAAGAGTTTGTTTACAGATACATCTTACTTTATATATATATATATATATATATATATATATATATATATATATTGTTTTTACAATACCTAAACCCTAAACCCTTAGATGTGCGTGCTCAAGAAATGGTAGCTTTACTAATAGACTATTTTGAAAAAAAACGTGATAATAATGCGCTTCTTCTACCACTCACTACTGTTAGAAACGTAAGTAATTTCTGTATTTATGAGTTTGTTTGCAATTGAATAATTTCAAATTTGATGAGGTTAAGTTAACTAAATAGTTTCATTAACAGTTGTTTGTTTTAGCGAGGTGCATCAGCATTAAATATTAGTATAGGCACTGTAAACAGCATTGGAACTAGGTTCAATAAGGATGAATTGCTAACAGGCCCAAAAAAATACGTCCACGCAAGAAACCTGTTATTGATATAGATGGTTTCGACAAAGATGCAATTAGAAACGTTATCTACCAGATGTATAAAAACAGTTAGTTTTAAACCCCTTGAAAAGCGAATAATTTTTGTATTTCAGAGGAGCACATTACTATAGAAACGCTAAAAGAGAACCTTTGTGAACCAGATTTATTCAAAGGCGGTAGAACTTGTTTGTGGACAATTTTAAAGAATATCGGATTTCAATATAACAAGGATGATCCTCGTCGAAAATTGATGGAAGTGCATAATGTCGTTTCAAAAAAAGTGAAATTTTTAAGACAATATGTTCAAGCTAAAACAAAGGGGCTACGGCAGTTTGCATTTGTTGATGAAAGCTGGATTTTAAAAAATGGCAGTATTGGAAAATCGTGGCTGAATTCTGACGCTAGAAGTGTTAAAAAGCTTTCTGTTGGTGGTGAACGGTAATACTAATAATTATAAAAATATAAGATTTTGCTAAGTATGCATTCCTTTATGAGATATATAGTTCTTCACGCTGGGCGTGAAGACGGATTCATTCTTAATGCCGTACTCGTCTTGGCTTCAAAAACCATGGAGAATGACTACCATGGCGAAATGAATCAGAACAACTTTTTACATTGGTCTGAATATCAGCTTTTAATTAATCTAAGCAAGCCATCGACTATCGTAATGGACAATGCTAGCTTCCATAGTACGCAAATCAAGAAGTTACCAAAGGGTTCCTGGAAAAAAGCTGATCTTCAAAAGTGGCTACAAGAGAATAATATTTGTTACGATAGCACAATGCTTTTTCGTAATGTTTGTATTTCTAGGAATATGCCTAAAGTTATATATGCAGCTGATCAAATGGCTGAACGCTACGGTCACAAGGTTTTGAGACTTCCACCATATCACTGTATTTTTAATCCCATAGAACACATCTGGGGTATAGCAAAAAGTTATTATAGGTATCACGTTGTATACAGTGGTACCTCAGTTGAGAAGTCACTAGCTACATGGAAGGAAGTTCTTGCGACTGTAATATCTGATGTGTGGGCAAGCACAATCCGCCATACAGAAAAAGAGGTACAGCTCTGGTGGGTTAGGAAAATAGTATTTTACTATGAAGATGCACTACCATTGATTATCAATGTAGATAGTGAAGAGATGAAATGATGAAGCATAATTTATAATTGCTCTACAGCTCTGGCACAATATAAATATACATTTGCTAATTAATATATTAATGAATTAAATGCATTTTTGAGTATTACTTAATCTTGATTTAGTTGCTTTACGTGAAGCATAAAAAACATTTTTAAAAACATGTTGAAATGTATTGAGATTAAATTAATATCTTCCTCCTAAAGGCTTTGTTGTTACAAATTTGAAAGTTGTATCCAAGACATCAGTTCGACTAAAACTCAAACTTTGTGTATATTTTATGTCGAACGTATTTACATGCCTGTTAAAGTTAATAAACTATTTATAAATATTTTGTTTATATTTAAAACCATCAACAGTTCATGACCTCAAATACTTCATAAAGTATTGTAAAAAACCTCACTTTTTAGTAATATTGCAATAAATTTGTGTGTCAAGCTCCTTGTTGTTATCCTAAATTGTGGGATGCAAGATAAAGTATAACTACGTTATCAAAAAGAAGTTTAATTATTACTGTTTTGTATGTCAATATACTGTCAAAACATTTTATTTTGATTTATGGAATGTGTCTTTGTTGTCAGATATACCGCTGCCTGCATTCCTAGAGTATGCACATTTAATACAACCTTTATCTACAGAATTAAAACAAAACATATAACATTGGCAATGCAGCATTTTATCCAGTTGTGACGGCATCCTAAAGTTACTTTGAATGGACTATACATAACTTTTTTTGGATACTTAATTTTATGGCTGGTGGTTCTACTTGTAATAGTACGTTTTAACTCCTTTTTAAATATTAGTGTGTATCCTTTATAATGTTGCGAGCCACTATTAGGCAACCCATCATGCACACAAGACGTCGCAAGCACTGTATATTCTCCATGGACCGAGAAGCTTCTGACAATTACTGGAGGAAAAGTCATCCTTTTAATTCACGGCATAAATAAGACCAATGTACAGAGTTAGTCTATATCAGAATGTCGAACATAAATTATATCGTGTAAAATTATATAGTTGAGCTTTTGGAAGACCAAGCGTAAACATAAATGTTAAGTGCACGTGATTAATGTACATGCAGCTTGTACAATACATAAATAGACAAAGTGTAATAAATAAGTAGTTGTGTTAGTGTTGTTAATGCACCAATCCTAAAGAAGTTAGTTTAAGAAGATATTAGTGCTTGTAAATTCATTAGTGTGATAATGCTTCATTGTTAATTAGACTGAAGACATCTATAAATAAGGCATATACTGTTAATTAGACTTGTAAACAGTGAGTAATAAAGACTCTTGTTATTATTTGTTTTAAATCAGTGAAACGCGATAGTAGTAGCCCGCTACAATAACAAATTTGTTAAACATTAATTTTTAATAAACATTACTTTAATCTTACAATAAATAAACGACGAAAAATGAGTTATTTGTGGGGATATTTTACGATAACGGACGTGGATAATAAACTTGTAAAAAATAATTCTTGTGTACCAACCATAGAAATTATAATCCATTTCGCAAAAATTTCATAAAAATTACATTACTTTTCACGTACCAAAAATACATGATTTTCGGCCATTATTCTGTAGATACATAGATGCAGTGGGAAATTTAAAAACGTTGGGTTAGAAAATGCTTTAAATATTTAAATTTAGTATTGTATGCAAAATTGCATTATTTAGGCTCTAACGCATAGAATAATTACAACAAGAAATGACACTCGGTGTTTTTAGGAAAACCGAATCTCTTTGCGGATGTCTAATATTCGCCATTATTTTGTTGGTATATCCATAGAATAATAATACACTCACTCTAGTGGAGTGTATTATTATTCTACAGTATATTTTCCAACCTCTCTTTAGTATATTGTAGTTCTTGTTCTACTTTGTAATTTCACTTCAATAGGTTCCTTTATTACGTTAGAGCCTAATGCAGTTTTGCATACAATAATAAGTTTAAATATATAAAACAATTTCTAACCCAACGTTTTTAAATTTCCCGCTGCATCTGTTTATCTACAGAATAATGGCCGAAGGTCATGTATTTCTGATACGTGAAAGCAATGTAATTAATGAAAAGTGTCACCTCTTAGCGAAGCGTATTATTATTCTTTGCTCTAACGTAATAAAGTAACCTATTGAAGTGAAATTGCAATGTAGAACAAGAATTACAATATACTAAAGACAGGTTGAAAAATATACCGTAGAATAATAATACACTACGCTAACATGAGTGGATTATTATTCTAATATTAGACATCCGCAAGAAAATTTGGTCTTCCTAAAAACGCCAAGTGTCACTTCTTGTCGTAATTATTCTATGGTTTAAACATTATGCTACAAATCTACGGTGTCTAATTTAAAAAAACATATGGACAGGCGACATCCAACCATTAATCTTAATATGCATTTAGAAGTTCTAGTAAGGCCTATAACATAATCAATATCCGTTACGAATTAAATAAGATTTAGGCAACTTTAAACACATGATTTAATCGCGAGCATGGTGGGCGTTTCCAGCATTACGCTGGGTCATGTAGTAGGGGTTCAAGTATAGTGGTCAGGTCGGACACACTTTCCCTCTTTCTTTTTAATTTAAGAAATCGAACAATCAGAAAGTCGAACTGCACAAGTTATTCTTTTGAAACTAAACTCGCAGCAAGGCGAGCTCAACTAAAAATCTTAGTGATTTTAAGTGCTTCGTTTATATTCCTGTACGGGGTAAGATTTTGGAGAATTAACAAAAGACGTTTTTTTAATTTTAATCCATTTTATATAGAAGCTACGGACGATTAAATTAGGTACGGATAAAATTTATTTGAAAGCTATTACGCCCTTCAAGATCGTTTGCAAGAACTTAGTATCGTTTCATTTTATCCGCTTCCTAATGGTAGTTGTTCTTAAGAATTTAATGGTGTTTTACTGCATTTTGGATGTCCGAAGTTACCGCCGTTGGAATTCACGGAGGGTAACGCATAATTTAAATAGTTCGGCAAAAGGTCAGTAACTAGCGCTAAGAAATAATCCAAAAGTTATTTCTGTATATAAAATTAAATGAAGTTTATTGTCCTTAAATTAGCATTTGTCTTAAACGTAGTTTCTTATCACCAAAAGCACATCGGTTAGAGAGTCCCGTTCAACAACACGCTGTGATCGTTCAGAGTTACCGCTACATGTTATCCAGTTGATCGAGGTCGACGAGCCTTCTACTCAATTGAATTCTAGATAACCAGGTATTTATAACGATAATTGTAATATTTAAATGAACTTTGATTTGTTGTAATATAAAATTAATGAGTCAAAATTTGATCTGTATAAATTGTATATATGAATTGTCAATTATTAGTAAAGGGTTCTTTGTTCTTATTTGCCTGTACTATACTAACCATGTAGACTATATAAAATTTGATAAAGTAGTTAATATATAAACGGAGGTAGTTTTCAAATTTAATGATTTTCAGCCACTGTATAGTAGTTTAGTTCGATTTATTTTCATTACTTTTGAGTTAGAGTTTGATTCCTGGAAATGTAAAAGCTAAAAAATTGCTAATAAATTATTGGTTTAATTATAAAAAGGTGGGATGTATATATAGATTTATGCAAAATTCTGTTGACTCATAGTTCAAATACTGAAATTGAAGCACGCTTTATATTGAAGTTTTATTATTTGAAAACACTTTATTCTTACTGAAGGTATAATCAAATTGTTCATACCGGTTCTACAATCAAAAAACCCACCCGTAAATTTGAGACCCTGAGGAAAGTCTCATAGTTGGTTGTTTAAGGTTGCACTTACCGACCAACGAGCAAGTTACACATGGCGCCCAACCAAATTTAAACGCTTAAGCCGATTTTACACATAGCCTTTAATAATTAAATAGCATTGTAAGTAGAGTAAATTCAAGTATCCTGGGCCCTCATTTGCACCAGCATCCTCATTTGCACCCACATCTGGACCAAAAAGTTTTCTTCGACTAACCATTTTTCATCTTTCGAGATAAATGAGCATCCACATTTCCACACACGAGATAAACCTATTTTTAATTTTTTTTTACCGCTAACATTCTGGACCAAATAGTTTTCTTCGACTAACCATTTTTCATTTTTCGAAATAAACCTATCTTGTTTAGTATCAATTAATATTAGAATTTTCTGAGCTACCCGAATTTCTAAGAATTTTTTAGATTGCATCATCCCCCAGGGAGCTACCCTCATTTTAAGATTTCTTACCTGTTGCGATTTCTGACCGACCGCATAAATTTTTTTATACATGCGATACATTAAATTAGTCTAAAGTTTTACGCAGAATTCGAATCTGTAAACAGATTTGAAATCGGACCACGCCCTGCAAAGTTATACCCCTTTAAAATCCTGATCTTCTAAATTTTGCTCTTTGCTCTATAAGCAAACCTAACAAATAGTTTTCTTCGTCTATCCATTGCATCTTTCGAGATAAACCTATCTTGTTTGGTATCAATTAACAATAGATTTTTCTCGGCTACCCAAATCTTTTTAAATTTTTTAAATTGCACCATCCCCAAGGAAGCTACCCTAATTTTAAGATTTCCTACCTGTAGCGACTTTTGAGCGTTCTTATAAATTTTTTAGTCATGCAATACATTAAATTAGCTTAGAATGTTACGCAGAATTCGAATCTGTAAACAGATTTAAAATCGGACCACGCCCTGCAAAGTTACACATATACCCTCTGCGAGATAAATCTTTCTCCACATTTCCACCCACGAGATAAACCTACCTTGCTTGGTATCAATCAATATTAGAATTTTCTCAGCTACCCAAATCTCTTTAAATTTTTTAGATAGCTCCATCCCCCAGAGAGCTACCCCCATTTTAAGATTTCTTACCTGTAGCGACTTTTGAGCGTTCTTATAAATTTTTTATACATGCAATACATCTTGTTAGTCTAGAATTTTATGTAGAATCCGAATCTGTAAACAGATTTAAAATAGGGCCACCCCTTACCATTTTACACACACCCTCTGAATTATAAATTTCCTGCGGCTCATACTTAAAAGAAAATCTAAAAACTATTCTTAACACTTTTTATTACAGACAATTTTTACTAATACAGTTTAAATTTTGTAAACCACATTTCTAAATACATATTTACAATTTTTTATTCTTAACCTAGAACTTCTCATATCGACTTGTACTTATTAATATTTATTTCTAAATAGAGCACTTTTTCCAAAGACCAACCGGACCCGCATGTTTCAAATTCCTCTGAATTTGTTCTTATGGTTTCGCTTAAGACCTCGTACATATTTTCCAGATTACTAGAAGACGTTATAACAACATTTTTTGTGTTAAAGGATTTCACATCGGTAGTCTCTTCCCCCATTTTGGTGTAAACGCCGTAGAGTTCGCAATAGACTTTAATTGCTGTATGTTGTATTCTTTTTTCATTTATTAATCGAATAAATCGCTCTTTCTGCTTCCAAAGAAACTCGGACACTTCATCGTCGACACTGGCGTTCTTTATGCGATAGCTAGCCATACGGTTGTTAAACGCTGTACTAACCATTTCTACACCATCGTCGTTAGTAGCGGTAACTGATGCATTTTTATGTCTGTTGCTTCTCAAGTGTGCGGCATAGGTAGTCTTTTCCATTTCGAAATCGCATACTTTACACATAATTCGTGGTTGTTTCGTACAAGGCCTTTTAACAGCTGGCGGAGCTGAACGTTTACGGCTTAATGACATACCGTGCTGTTTTTCCTTGTGTAGACGAACTCGAAAAAGATTATTTCTATCTTTTTGACATGAATGTAACCCAAGATTTTGCGGGTATATTTAGCAAGATGGAGATGTGTAATTATTTAACTACAAACCACAACTTTTGCTATAATAGCGAATACGAAGAAAAGTGTAATATTATAGTTGACAACGATAAAACTGTAGGAATTGATTGTTTAACATGGCTTAACAACCAATGCAAGAATTAAGATATACAACAAATTTGTGTGTCAGATAACAAGTCCTGGTGTTAATAAACAACTTGGCAATCATATACTAGATTTTTACGTTGTCCAGATGTACGTTTAAGGAAACATTTGCGTCTACTTTGGCTAAAGAACATGGTATTACGCGATTGGAAGCGACAATATACAATTGTGCAATTAGAAGCTATGTCAGTGCGGAACGGGTGTATAATCCCTTAAAAGACTGTTTAACGTTATTGGAAGATAGTAAGTTATACTTCCTAAAGGCGCCAATGTACTCGGTACCACTTGCCAAAATGTGGAGTAAGCTATCGGACAAGCTACAAAATAGCTGCTGTTTAGTGCATAATAACCTGCTACAGTACGTGTATTGGGGTAATGGTAATACAAAGAAATTGACGGGCTTGCAAATTAAGTTGTCCGAAAAACCAAAAGAAAGTGAAACATTGATAAAGTATGTGCTTTCGGCTTTTAGTTTTAACTATTTACCCGTAAATTATTTGGAGATAGTAGAGGAGGAGGATAGCCAAGATAAAATAAAAATCTTACACCAGTGCTACATTAAAGCAGGTAGTACATATTTTACACAATCTGCAACACCATATTCTACAATTCCAAAATAAATAGTCTTTTCGGAATTGGGATTGATAAATACACCTAACATTCGCCCAGAGGTTGTACGACAACGCTCAAATATTGGTAGTAAACTCTATCCGTTTACGCTAAAGGAAATTGTCCCATTATGCATGCCATACGCTGTAAGTGGAAGGAACAGACAACTGGAATTAGAGGAAATGGATGCAAAAAGGCGAAAATTGGACTACATGGAAAACACTGCGACAATACGCGAACAATACAAAGATGTGTTAGACAAAGAACATCTTATTAGAGAAAATGAGGAAGAATTAAAAGATTATTTTATGTGTCGATGGACTGCCTTAGATACATCCGGGTTGTACAAGCTGTATGCATTTGCGGTTAGTAAGAAAGACTCTTTTAGTTATGTAGGTGTTCTTGCAGAAAAGGATGGTACTAAATCCGTATACTTTTTAAAAGGTTATTCTAAAACGTATTTATCAAAATGGCAGATAACAAAGACGAACTAAGGAATGCGGGTTTCGTAACCTTGGCGTACACCACACGCAAAGGGGTTCCGCTAAACATTGTATATTTGCCTAGTAAAGAACCTTTCGGATCATTTAAAACCAAGGGTCTTACAACCTATAACAACCATATATTCCCAAAAGTGGTGGATATGCAACTACACAACGGTGTGTGGGAGAAAAAGGATTTCCTCCAATACCGACAAGAAGAAGTCGATCAAGCTAACAAGATACGTATGCAGGATATAGTGGGAAAGCTGCGATTAAAAGATTGTCACAAGCTGCAAGAATTACACGAAGGAATGGATCTGGTTGTCGGCGGAATCAAAGACTTTAAATATAGAGGCAAACTTCGGTACATTTTACAATTCGAAAACCTAGACGGTCTCTATGTATCAAACTATTGGTTAGAAAAGGAGATAGAAGACTTGGGTGTCGATTTAAATTTTAAGCTGCGAATAAAATTAGATAAAATTAAAACCACTCCAAACAAAAATAAAGAAAGGACTGTCTTCTGTGTATAACTTTGTATTAAAATTAAGTTTAAATGACCCCATGCTTGGCATTAAATATTTTTAAATTTGTTATGTATAATGTCAGAATAAACATTTTATAATAGTATATAACATTGTTCTTTATTTATAAAAGGCTGTGACGTTACCCCGAAATAGCACTCGCACAGAGAGGGGTGCACATGGGCAGCGAACATGGGCAGGGGTGCGTACGCGCAGGGGTGCGCATGGTCAGGGGTGTGCATGCGCAGGGGTGCTCATGGGCTGGGATGTGTCTGGGCGTACACAAGGGAAGCGGATGTTAACAGTCACCAAGCATCCAATTCTTTATTTGGATGGTATCGAGTACTTGCCTGCGTATGTACCCGAAGTAAAAAAATACGATTTGCATACGCAGTTTATTAATAAAATTAGTTTATCGAGGGAAGATGACAAAAGGTACATCATTCCTAATAGTACAACAATCTACACATGGGGGTGTAAAGATATAAGATAGTTGTTTATATTTGTATGGATTTTGTAAATCTATTGTATATATTAGTTTTAAGATTCCATAATTTTTAAGTTCTTCTACCACCTTCCAAATCCTTCTGGCTTCCTGGTTGACAGAGTATACGTGTTATCTCCACGTGGTATTCGCGGGACACGGCGGTTTTAGATTTCTCGGGAGATGGTTGGCTAAGGCATATATCTTGGGTAGCGAAAAAGGTTTTAAAAATGGTGTTTAATAAAGATGAGCAAAAATTAGTGATTTGGGTCTTTAAAACGCATAACTTTGTATGGGGTGGTCCTATTTAAAATCTATTTACAGATTTGGGGTCCCTAGAAAAATTTAATATTAGTTGATACCTAGCAAAATATATTTATCTTAAAAGAGTGACTACCCTGCGTATAATAAATACAATATAACACTTGTCAACAAAAAAAGTTGTAGGGAAAATTAAAGACGTATTTAATGGGGATCCAGTATTAGAATTTGTTGGTAGTAATGTTAAGTCCTACTGTATTGTACGCGAGAAGGACACGATTAAAAAGATTAAAGGGACCTCACGAGTTGTAGTTAAGTAAAACCGAGGGTCTTACAACCTATAACGAGCATATACCTCCAAAAGGAATGGACATGCAACTACGCAGCAGTGCGTGGGAGAATATGAATTCTCTCCAATAAGAAATTAAAGTTTCCATGTACGTAGCACCAGTCATTAGGTAATTCTCGAAATGTGGTACCTATAAAGACGATTATTAATTATGGTTTAGAAAAATAGTAGTTTTTGTGGACTAAATAAAATAGCTTAGACTGGTTAATGTATATGGTTACATACTCTCGTACACATCCACAAACATCTGCCTACGTCCACAATAGCGATCCCGGTAGTTTTTGTTTAACAAATAGTAGGAAAGATACGTCAGGTGTTAGTGCGTGGAAGCCCATAGGATCGTTGGATTCAAAAAGAACGGAGCGGCGGGATGTATGGTGGTCTCCGTTAGAATAATCGAAAGTGGTTAATCAATCGTATTAGATGTTTAAATAAGCGAAAGTGTAAAGGCCTACATAAACACAAATTTAATTATCCGACAAAAAGTGCGCGATGTGCTACACTTATAAAGAAAGTATGGAATGGTGCTTTTTAGCGGCCCTACCCGTAAAAAGGGCGACTGACTTTTTCAAGCAACTATAAGAATAGCAGTAGCGCAGAGAAGGGGTATGCATGTATTATACAGTGCATTGTTAGTTTACGGGTAGCTCGAACGTGTAATTGATCACGACTTAAAGATCCCCCGGAGGTTTAAAAATTCTCAGCCCATTGTCGTTTGAAAAATGTTTGTAAATTATCAGAACAGGAGCGGGTCGAAGTTAAAGTTAGATGGATGATTGAGTGAGTTTTTTCTATCTTTTACGAGGGAATTGGAAGTTGACAGACATCGAGCATCTAATTCTCTATTTGGACGATATCAAGTACTTACCGGTTCTAGAAATCACTACGTGCGGCCGACCGCTATGCGAAAGTGTAAAAGCCTACAGAAGCAAAATTTAATCATCAGACGAAAAAGTGCGCGATGTGCTATAGAAAGTATAAAAAAAAATGGTGCTTTGCATCGGTCCTAACAGTAAAAAGGAGAGCGACTTTTTCTAGCAATTACAAGAATAGCAGTAGCGCGGCGAAGGGGTATGCATGTATTATACAGCGCATTGTTGCTATAAAATATGTTAGTTTACGAGAAGCTCGAACGTGCACAAATTAAATTTTAATGTATAATTAACCACGGTCGTAAAAATGGGAAATTAATGGTTAATTTTAATACTGCTAAGCATATACTTTCGCTCGGTGATTCATTTAGAAAATATTCAAGCCCACCATTTCCTAAAATATGACGTAGAAGTTATTTAAAATTAAATTGCTTTATTAGTAAGTATCCTGTAGACAACAAGTTGGTATTTCCTTAGTAATGGTTTAAAGTGTTTTTATTAAATTTTAAGTTATAGTAGCACTGCATCTTCTACAGCACGACTTGCACACAATTTGTGTGCGTGTGCTATCACCCTTTTGGATTTTTAATATGCACGCGATCCGTATAACATGGAAGACGTTTCCGATGTTTCTACTAACGGCATTCGCACCATCGACGATGCTAACCAGGTGCATGCATCGGCGCTAAATGTATTGGACGAGCAGCAAGGATTATGACGTCATTTAGTTCCCCGCTGAATCCTCAACTTCGTTCGGGTGTCTTCGGAAACCTTCGGTTTGCATTCTATAGGGTACATAAAGCAGGTGCGCAAGAGTAAGCTCTTTAGTTATAAGTTAGTTCGCTTACAAGTTTAACCAAAGTGCTATAGTGCGGATTTTGTTTTGTACTAAAATGGTATCTGCAAACGTTTTTAAGTGCAACTCTTGCGGTGCTTCCTATACCTGGGAAAATGCTCTCAAACGGCACCAGAACAAATGTCGTGGTGTAACATCGTCTACGGTTAAGCTTATACATCCGTCCGCAGCAAAGTACTTAAACTGTGGGTCTTGCGGTATCGCTTTTACGAGAATGGGCAACTTACAGCGACACAAGGAAAAACAGCACGGTATGTCATTAAGCCGTAAACGTTCAGCTCCGCCAGCTGTTAAAAGGCCTTGTACGAAACAACCACGAATTATGTGTAAAGTATGCGATTTCGAAATGGAAAAGACTACCTATGCCGCACACTTGAGAAGCAACAGACATAAAAATGCATCAGTTACCGCTACTAACGACGATGGTGTAGAAATGGTTAGTACAGCGTTTAACAACCGTATGGCTAGCTATCGCATAAAGAACGCCAGTGTCGACGATGGAGTGTCCGAGTTTCTTTGGAAGCAGAAAGAGCAATTTATTCGAATAATAAATGAAAAAAGAATACAACATACAGCAATTAAAGTCTATTGCGAACTCTACGGCGTTTACACCAAAATGAGGGAAGAGACTACCGATGTGAAATCCTTTAACACAAAAAATGTTGTTATAACGTCTTCTAGTAATCTGGAAAATATGTACGAGGTCTTAAGCGAAACCATAAGAACAAAATCAGAGGAATTTGAAACATGCGGGTCCGGTTGGTCTTTGGAAAAGGTGCTATATTTAGAAATAAATATTAATAAGTACAAGTCGATATGAGAAGTTCTAGGTTAAGAATGAAAAATTGTAAATATGTATTTAGAAATGTGGTTTACAAAATTTAAACTGTATTAGTAAAAATTGTCTGTAATAAAAAGTTTTAAGAATAGTTTTTAGATTTTCTTTTAGGTATGAGCCGCAGGAAATTTATAATTCAGAGGGTGTGTGTAAAATGGTAAGGGGTGGCCCTATTTTAAATCTGTTTACAGATTCGGATTCTACATAAAATTCTAGACTAACAAGATGTATTGCATGTATAAAAAATTTATAAGAACGCTCAAAAGTCGCTACAGGTAAGAAATCTTAAAATGGGGGTAGCTCTCTGGGGGATGGAGCTATCTAAAAAATTTAAAGAGATTTGGGTAGCTGAGAAAATTCTAATATTGATTGATACCAAGCAAGGTAGGTTTATCTCGTGGGTGGAAATGTGGAGAAAGATTTATCTCGCAGAGGGTATATGTGTAACTTTGCAGGGCGTGGTCCGATTTTAAATCTGTTTACAGATTCGAATTCTGCGTAAAATTCTAAGCTAATTTAATGTATTGCATGACTAAAAAAATTTATAAGAACGCTCAAAAGTCGCTACAGGTAAGAAATCTTAAAATTAGGGTAGCTCGCTTGGGGATGGTGCAATCTAAAAAATTTAAAGAGATTTGGGTAGCCGAGAAAAATCTATTGTTAATTGATACCAAACAAGATAGGTTTATCTTGAAAGATGCAATGGATAGACGAAGAAAACTATTTGTTAGGTTTGCTTATAGAGCAAAGAGCAAAATTTAGAAGATCAGGACTTTAAAGGGGTATAACTTTGCAGGGCGTGGTCCGATTTCAAATCTGTTTACAGATTCGAATTCTGCGTAAAATTTTAGACTAATTTAATGTATCGCATGTATAAAAAAATTTATGCGGTCGGTCAGAAATCGCAACAGGTAAGAAATCTTAAAATGAGGGTAGCTCCCTGGTGGATGATGCAATCTAAAAAATTCTTAGAAATTCGGGTAGCTGAGAAAATTCTAATATTAATTGATACCAAACAAGATAGGTTTATCTCGAAAAATGAAAAATAGTTAGTCGAAGAAAACTTTTTGGTCCAGAATGTTAGCGGTAAAAAAAAATTAAAAATAGGTTTATCTCGTGTGTGGAAATGTGGATGCTCATTTATCTCGAAAGATGAAAAATGGTTAGTCGAAGAAAACTTTTTGGTCCAGATGTGGGTGCAAATGAGGATGCTGGTGCAAATGAGGACCCAGGATTCTTGAATTTACTCTACTATTGTACAACAGGTGTAAACAAAGTGTTTTGAAATAGTAAACAGTAACAATGTGGGGAAGAACATAGAACAAAGGCATTTTAAAAAATTTAATTTTACAATAAGGTTTTTGGTAAAACAAAAAATAATTATATAAACATTTTTTCCTCCCTAAAAAGGTCGCGTAGGTTGCCAGTGTCTTTAGCGTATTTGGGTAACACGTCTAATTCCTCAAAGAAGAGATTTGGGGAACGCTATCCAAATTTAAACGACACTAAAGATTGTCCTTGTGAAAAGTTGTGTTCATCCAGAAATAATTAATGTTGGGTTAGAACCCCAGTTCATCAACAATCCCGAATCGATTTGATGTATTTCAAGGCTTCCAAGCCAGAAATTTTTCTATCCAAAAGAAAAAGGATTTCGTTATTATGTATAAATATCATCGTTGGTGGAAAGTTAATCTTAAAAAAATATATCTATTTTTGATTTCTTGCAGAATATTAAATATCTTTAAAGTAGTTTGCAATTATATAAATTATTTAATGAACGCATAAAAGGTTTTTATTAAGAAAATGGGGTGGATAAATTACTTAAACGCACAGGAGTTGTATTAGGAACTAATGGTAAGGGGTAAAAAAGTAGTTGACCAAAATGTGCAGAAAAACGAAAATTACTTCAAACCCTAGTATCCATGGAAAAAATGAACCCAAATAAAGTTAATAATTATCCAGTCGTGCAATTTGATAGTAAAGAGCAGTTGGAATATTGTGAAAAGACTTTAGAGACTATACAACATCCATTAAATATTTTTAGTGAGAAACCTTCCAAATTAATGAGCAAAAAATTAAAAGGAAAGCTATTACATATAGGCAGGCAGTTGGAATACTTAGATAAAGACAAAGACAATGAAGACATGATCTACATGTTATACAGTAGATGCTTAGAATGCTTGGATAGAATAGGTGAAGTTGATTCTGAAGTCATGCTATATAACGACTTAGAGGAATTTACAAATTCGTGAATGGAATCACACGTACAAGAGGAGGAGATAATTGAGCGCTATAATATCGAAAATGTAGATGACCACTCCAGCCCGTTAGAAAAATTACCTGAGCAACAGAAGATAAGTCAACCAAAAATAGATAAATTGGAGAAATTCAACACACAAGAAATTACTAAACAAATAGCAAAATTGAACATTAAGTTCACTGGAGACACGCAAGAAATGGGAGTCAATGCATTCTTAGAACGTGTAGAGGAGTTAAGAGTAGCCAGAGAGGTAACCCATAAACAGATCCTGCTCAGTTCAGTAGACCTTTTTCAAGACCAGGCCCTGTTTTGGAATAGGTCCATAAAAGAGAAAGTACACTCCTGGAATGAACTTAAACGGAAGCTCAAACTTTATTTTTTACCCTTACATTACGACGAAGAATTGCTAGAAGAAATACAAAAGAGAAAACAAGGGCAAGAGGAAAAAACCGTGATTTTTATAACGTCTATGGTTAGTTTATTCAATCGCTTAGTAAATCCGCCCTCGGAACAGAGTCAGTTGCGCTATATTCGAAAAAATTTGCAATCATTTTATGCAAGTCGTTTGTGTTTACAGAAAATAGATAGTATAGATAGGCTAATAGAGCTTTGCCTACAGCTCGAGGATAATAGGTTACAGAATTATAAATTCAGAAATAAAGGCGTAATAAATACGGAACCATTAGAACCTGATCTAGCATATAAACAAAAATCGGTATCCAAAGTGAGTAGTATTAAAAACCAGTTTAGAAAAAATACATCCGCTGCAATAGCAAAACCACAACTATGGAGCGCAGGATTATCAAGAGTAAAGCAGACAAAAAATTTAGATTGCTACAATTGTCAAGAACAGGGGCACACTTATCATAGATGTATGAAGAATAGAACTTTATTTTGTTTTATATGTGGCACCAAGGAGGTCACGTATGTAAATTGTCCCAAGTGTGACCCACAGTCAAAAAACTAGATGCAGCCAGTTTTTGCCGCCTTCCGCAAAAGCAAGAGTATGGCTTAAAGAAAACAAGCAAGGAATGGAAAGAATGGTTAACAACCGTAAACCACTTTATGAAAGACAATGCAGGAAAAGTAAATTCTTTACTGTATGTAAAAAATGAGGATCCAAGACCATATATCTATATACGTATAAACAATCAACCTCTACTAGTACTATTGGATACAGGAACTACGCACACGGTTATAGAAAAAACTGGTTATGAGTGGATTTAAAAATTAGGAATCAAACTAATCACTAAAGATGCTTCAGTGTACCTGGAATCAGCCGATGGAAATCGTCAACCTTCGATAGGCCAAATTGAGCTACCTATTGAAATAAATGGCATAACACACAATATTATGGCAACTTTAGCGAAATCTATAAATGCTACAATAATATTGGGAGCAGATGTGTGTCGTAAATTTCAAATCACAGCAAAACTTGGAAACAATACATTTGATATGAACTGTCAAAATATGGTTATATCAACTTTAGAAAGAAAAATAAATTCAGAAGAGGATTTATCGGAGGAGCAAATAAGGCAGCTAGACTGGATAAAAGAAAAGTTTAAATCTATAAGTGGCCCACATTTAGGTCGAACCAGCAAAGCAGTGCACATTATCGATACCGGGACAGCAGAACCTATTAAGCAGAGATATCATCCATTATAACCTAATATGTTAAAAATTCTCAACCAAGACATTGATCAAATGTTAGAACAAGGAATTGTACAACCATCAACATCACCTTGGAATTCACCCCTGGTGTTAGTTAAAAAGAAAAATGATGAAATTCGAGTGTGCTTTGACGGGTGACAGTTAAACAAAGTCACCAAAAAAGATGTGTACGGGTTGCCTTACCTAAATGACATATTGGATAAATTCCGAGATGCTAAATATCTAACATCCATAGATTTGAAAAAAAAGCATTTTATCAGAACAGCTAAGCGCCAGAATCTCGGGTAAAACAACTTTCACCGTGCCTAGAAGGGGACTGTTTGAATTCGTAGTATTACCATTTGGATTGTGTCCACAAACGCTTCAGAGATTAATGGATAATATTTTAAGCCCATGATTTGATAACGTGTTCGTGTATCTCGATGACGTCATCATTACTTCGTCAAACCTAGAAGATCACATCAACACATTATATGAGGTATACAAGGCGATGAAAGATGCAAATTTGGTCATCAATTATGAAAAATTCGAGTTTTGTAGACCAGCACTAAAATATTTGGGATATATAATCGACTATGAAGAACTACGAACCGACCCTAAAAAAGTTCAGGCTATGGTAAATATCCCACAGCCCACAACAATAAAATCGGTTAAAAGATTTCTAGGATTGGCCAGATGGTACAGGAGATTTGTAAAAGATTTTGCTACGATATCTGAACCATTATTGAATTTAATTAAAGGGGGAAAAATTGAGAAATCACATTAAGTGGAGCGAAAACGCTCATAGAGCCTTTAAGAAATTGAAAGCACTACTAAGTACGTCACCAATATTAACAAGTCCTGACTTTACGAAAAAATTTAGTATACAGACAGATGCATCTGAAGTAGGTATAGGAGCAGTTTTATTGCAAGGGGAAGCAGCGAACGAACGTGTCATAGCTTATGCTAGCAGATCCTTAACCAAGCAAGAACAGGCGTACAGTGCAACCGAAAAAAAATTATTAGCGGTGTTGTTTGGCATAGAAAAATATAGACCATATATAGAAAGTGGAAAATTCACAATAATAACGGATCATTATTCCTTATTGCGGCTAGACAGACTAAAAAACCCGTCAAGTAGACTGCAACGTTGGCGTTTAAGACTTTCCCAATATGTATACACGGTTATACACCGAAAGGGAAAACACAATGTAGTACCGGATGCACTTTCTAGGGCCCCGTCGTCATTAGCGCAATTAAACTAGAAATAGACAAATTGGACCCGTGGTATAAGAGAATGCTGCAAAATATAAAGCAATAACCAGACAAATTTCCGCACTGGAAGGTAGAACAGGAATTGCTGTATAAGTTTGTACCCCACCGACACAAGCTAACATCTAACGAAAATGAGTGGAAGCAGGTGCTATCGAAATTTTATAGAGAGGAGGCTATCAAGAATAATCACGATGTCCCTACAGCCGTTCACTTAGGAGTGTTTAGAATATTCTCAAAAACGCTAGAACATTTCTATTGGCCGAAAATGAAAGTAGACATTCGACAGTATGTAGACGCTGCCAGATTTGTTTAGCTACAAAAAGTGGTACATCAGCCCACGACGGATTAATGGGTCAAGAGAGAGATATAAAATACCTATTTTAAATGATATCAGTTGATTTGATAGGCCCATTGCCGAAAACAAAGAAGGGAAATTCCTACATACTAGCCATTTACGATAGGTTCACCAAATAGCTATTAGTTCAGCCTTTAAAGAAAGCTACGGCTACAAATATAATCAATTTTATAGAAAATCAAGTTTTCTTAATTTATGAAGTGCAACAAATAATAACGGTAGACAATGGAACACAATTTACCGGCAAAAATTTTAAGTCTTTAATGCAAGAGTATAAAATACAAAAAATATGGTTTACTGCAAATTATCATCTCCAAACAAACCCGGTAGAACGTACTAACCGAGTAATAATCACGGCAATAAGAGCGTATGTGCATGTAATCACAGAAGTTGGAACGAACAGTTGCTAAAAGTAGCTCACGCAATAAGGAATTCGGTAAGCGAAGTAACGAAATATACTCCGGCATTTTTAAATTTTGGTAGATCAATACCTATAAACGGCGAATATTACGGAAAACTTTCACAATTTACAGAAGCCGATCTAACAGTACAGTCACGCGAACAAATAATTCAAGACTTTAATATAGTCTAGTTAGTCACTGAAGGTTTTGGAGTTGAACCTTCATCGATCGTCTTGAAATTTTGACAGTTGGTGAAGAATAGCATAAAAAGCAAAAGCGACCCAGTGCTAATATGAGTTTTTTCCCTAGGGGTGTTACTCACCTCTTCTAGGAGGTGGAGACCGCTATATTCCAAAAAACCCCGGAAATCGATAGATGGACTCATTTTAAGCAGAAAATTTCATGTGAAATTTTTTTGTATACCCCATAGTTTTTCAGTTGTATGCGGTTGAAAATTCTAATTTTTGACCAAAAAAAGCATGTTTTTGGGCGGTTTTTTGAAAATAACTCGAAAAGTTTAAGTTTAATAAAAAAAGTGTAGAGAAAAAAATGAAGCTAATAAAAAAATAAAGAGAAAAGCTATTTTGTAAAAAATTAATTACTGCTACATTATTCAAGTTATAGACGGTTGAAACGGACTTTTTTTCACAAAATGTTGAAATGAAATGTTCAATGTCAAATATCAGCTGATGGGTCAGTTTTATCAAAAAAATGTTATTAGATACTTTTCAAAGTGCTTAAAAATACCTTCAAAATTCGCTTTGATAAATGTCGATCGGATGAAAACTCGCCGAGTTATGATCAAAATAAAGCGTAGTACTCACATTTTTTATGAAAAAATGAACGCTGAGAGTGATGCCAAGTGCATCAAAATCAAAATTGATCGTATTCCTTGTAAATTTTATTTTGTTTGGGTGTCATTTACGTGATGTGAAAGTTGTACCGGTTTAGAATGCTTGGTTTTTGATAAAATGTCGATTTTGGATTTTTTTTTAATAATTGAACATTTTTTTTAAATTACGTAAAAACTATGAATTTTGCGCAAAAATAACAAGAGTAAAAATTTTAGATTTTTTTTACAAAAATTTTTGTTTTTTATAAATTACTATACGATAAAAATTGGCTGAGATATAACCGTTAAAAGTGTGAAATGAAATTTAAGCGTCACCCTTTTTCATCCCTTCAAGCTCTATAATAATAATAATAAATGATACTACAGTTTTATAAGTAAATGGATGTTATAGAGCATAAAATTACCTACAAAATAGTTTTTTATAAACTTTTTTATCTTCAAAATTGAGGGAGTTACGGTTGAAAAACCGAGAAAAAACCGCAAAATATCTGTGCTTTTTCACGCAAATCAGATCGTTTTTCTAGTAAATATGTATATACACACACACACACATTCACACACACACACACACACACACATATATATATATATATATATATATATATATATACTTTTGTGGTATAACGACCTTGCAATTATAAAATATAATATATACAATAACAGGCTTTTAGGTCTGCTGGTTAATTAATTGTACTCTTTATTATAAATCTAAGCTTTCGGTTTTATTTTAAACCATTTTCAAAGATACTAAAATTAGAAACATTAATATGGGCTAAACAGTTAAAACTTACTTACTAATGTGAGGTTTTACAATGAAATCGTCGATAAAGATAAATTTTTGAATATAAACTGAAAGTGATGTTGAAAGCTTTTAAAAAGAACACAGTTTTGTGTTTTGTTAATCAAATTTGAATGTTATAATGACAATTCCTTTATAATTTTGACAATGTTTGAGATAACTTTCTAGATTGTAATTAATTTATTTTATGATTTGACTGAAATTTAGATATTTTTTGTATGTATGTATGTTTATATATGTATGTTGATGTATGTATATTTGTTTACGTATGTATTTCAGTGTGTTTATGTTGTTTGTGCGAATGTATGTATGTCTGTGTATGTGTGTATGTGTGTGTGTGTGTATATTTATGTGTGTGTGGGTGCATGTGGATGTTTGCGTATGTTTGTTTGTGTATGTTTATGTTATGTTATGTTATGTTTTATTAAGTGATTTGATCAGTTATGTTGAATTTGTTTTTGGATTCAAAGTGAAGTAGATAGGTGTATATAGAGCTTAGTGTGTTAATGTCAGTTTTTTTATTAATAGTGTTGAGGTTTTTAAATATGTAACACATTTCTAGGAATTCTCTTTTGGATTTTTTATTTTCAATTTGTAATATTATAGGATTATCAAAATCTATTTTATGCTTGTTTGCGTTTGCGTGTAAGGTCAAAGCACAAGCGTTTGGTTTACGAATGTCGCTTTTATGTTGAGTTAAGCGTTGCTTTAATTGTTGCGAGGTTTGACCAATGTAGGCAAGATTGCAGTCTGAACAATTTATTTGATATATAATATTCCGTTGTAGAAGAGTTGGGGATTTATCTTTTAATTTGGAAAAAGGCTGTTTAACGTTAAAGGTTTCGTTTAGCAATGTTGATATTGAATTTTTGAAGACGTTTTCAAATTTAGTACTTAAATTTTCAATGTAAGGAATTATATGGTATGTAGGTGTATTTGCAGAAAGTTCAGTATTGTTGTTTAAGTGTTTATTAGAAAGGTCAGTGTTTAAAGGAGCTTTATGATTATATAAAAGGCTTTTATTAGTTTTGGTGGGTAGCTATTGTTTTTAGAATAATAAATAGTTTTTCTAGATTTTTTGAATATAGTGAAGGATGGCATAGTTTTTTGATCCTATGTTTTAGGCCTAGAATGAAATTTATTTTTATTTTATATTGATGATATGAATGATAATTTAGATATCTACCAGAATTGGTTGGTTTTGATACCAGTCTAAAATAATAGTATTATCATTTTTCTAATTAGTAGAGTGTCGAGAAATGGGATTGGATCGGTTGTTTTCTAATTATACGGTAAATTTAATTTCATCATCGTAACTATTGAAAATTTCAAGAGTTTCGTTAATTTTGTCTTCTGGTACAGATGTTATGATATCGTCTGCAAATTTTTTAATGAATGGAATTGTGAAGTTTAGTTTGGGTATAACTTCATCTAATAAATCGTCCATAACAATTCTGGCAAGTACAGGACTTAGATTAGATCCCATTGGACAACCAAAGGTTTGTAGAAAAAATTCATTATTAAAACTAAAATAACTTGTATTGAAAACTAACTCTATGATATCTGTAAAAACAGATTTTGGAATAGTGCAATTAGTATTGATCTTATACTATAGTTTTTTGACATTTTTTAGGACTAGAAATTTTGAAATATTGGTATAGAGTGATGTTGCATCTAGGCTTATTAGTACATGATTATTTGGTAGTTGAAAGTTTTGTATAAAATCAGAAAATTCAAAAGAATCACATACGTTGTAGTTATTTGTATTAATAGATTTTTGTAATATACCTGCTATAAATTTTGAAAGATTTTCAGTAGGATTGTTGTTTGATGTAACTATGGGGCTTAAAGGATATTCTGCTTTATGAATTTTGGGTAGGCCATATAGTTTTGGACTTGTAGAGCTATAATTAGTTAAGGTTTTTGCTTGCTCTTTAGTGATGTATTTTTCTTGTTTTAGTTTTTTATCATATTTATTGTTGAATTTTAAAACTTGAGTTGGATCTTTATTAAACTTTTGTATACTGTAGAGTCGTTTAGTAATTCGTACATTTTCTCCATGTATTGATTTTTGATATACCTACACTTACGTTTCCTTTGTCGGCTCTGATTATAAGTAGATTTTGTTTCTCTTTTAAAATTTTTGCATTTATTGAATTCCATCGTAAATTTAGAGCTGTATTTAGAATTTTATGTATAAAGTTTGTTATAATGTTGGTGGTGTAAGCTCTACATAGATTCCTTTCTCCATCACTTATATTATCCAAGATGTCTTCTAGATCTGCTAAAATATTTGTAACTGTTTTATCATTAATTATAGGTGGAACACTGAATTTAGGACCTAAAGATAGAATTTTTTGTATATCATTTGGTATGTCAAAGTCACTAATGTTTTTGAACCATTTGTCAAAATTATAAAGGTTACAATTATTTGAATTTAATAGATTGTCAATCTTTTTTAGGTTACCATTTTTAATTTTATAAAATATTTTATTATACGAAGTATTTTGACGTTAATTGTATTCGGTATATATATAATTTGGTAAAATATCAGCTACTTTGGATTTGATGTTCTTCAATTCTTTATCAGTGTTATATATTAAGTTGTGAGTAAGTTTAATCTCCAAATTTAATATTTTTTGCTTCAGTTTGTCATTGAATTTCTTAATAATTGGTGCAAAAACCTTACCATCACTTTCTAATAATATGTATAAATTTTTTAGTGCTTCTGGAATATGACGTGGTGAGATGCATTTCTTTCTGCATTGTAAAAGAAAAATTTTTCTATTATTTAACGATGCCATTTTGGTGTTTAGCCCAGCGTTTCAGGAGTAGAGTGGTGTAAGCTCCATAAGTTGCGGTTGTTTGTTGATAAAAACCCATATCTTTTTAATACTTTTGTGGTATAACGACCTTGCAATTATAAAATATAATATATACAATAACAGGCTTTTAGGTCTGCTGGTTAATTAATTGTACTCTTTATTATAAATCTAAGCTTTCGGTTTTATTTTAAACCATTTTCAAAGATACTAAAAATTAGAAACATTAATCATAAAATAAATTAATTACAATCTAGAAAGTTATCTCAAACATTGTCAAAATTATAAAGGAATTGTCATTATAACATTCAAATTTGATTAACAAAACACAAAACTGTGTTCTTTTTAAAAGCTTTCAACATCACTTTCAGTTTATATTCAAAAATTTATCTTTATCGACGATTTCATTGTAAAACCTCACATTAGTAAGTAAGTTTTTAACTGTTTAGCCCATATTAATGTTTCTAATTTTTAGTATCTTTGAAAATGGTTTAAAATAAAACCGAAAGCTTAGATTTATAATAAAGAGTACAATTAATTAACCAGCAGACCTAAAAGCCTGTTATTGTATATATTATATTTTATAATTGCAAGGTCGTTATACCACAAAAGTATTAAGAAGATATGGGTTTTTATCAACAAACAACCGCAACTTATGGAGCTTACACCACTCTACTCCTGAAACGCTGGGCTAAACTTAACACCAAAATGGCATCGTTAAATAATAGAAAAATTTTTCTTTTACAATGCAGAAAGAAATGCATCTCACCACGTCATATTCCAGAAGCACTAAAAAATTTATACAGATTATTAGAAAGTGATGGTAAGGTTTTTGCACCAATTATTAAGAAATTCAATGACAAACTGAAGCAAAAAATATTAAATTTGGAGATTAAACTTACTCACAACTTAATATATAACACTGATAAAGAATTGAAGAACATCAAATCCAAAGTAGCTGATTTTTTACCAAATTATATATATACTGAATACAATTGTCGTCAAAATACTTCGTATAATAAAATATTTTATAAAATTAAAAATGGTAACCTAAAAAGATTGACAATCTATTAAATTCAAATAATTGTAACCTTTATAATTTTGACAAATGGTTCAAAACATTAGTGACTTTGACATACCAAATGATATACAAAAATTCTATCTTTAGGTCCTAAATTCAGTGTTCCACCTATAATTAATGATAAAACAGTTACAAATATTTTAGCAGATCTAGAAGACATCTTGGATAATATAAGTGATGGAGAAAGGAATCTATGTAGAGCTTACACCACCAACATTATAACAAACTTTATACATAAAAATTCTAAATACAGCTCTAAATTTACGATGGAATTCAATAAATGCAAAAAATTTTAAAGAGAAACAAAATCTACTTATAATCCGAGCCGACAAAGGAAACGTAAGTGTAGGTATATCAAAAAATCAATACATGGAGAAAATGTACGAATTACTAAACGACTCTACAGTATACAAAAGCTTAATAAAGATTCAACTCCAAGTTTTCAAAATTCAACAATAAATATGATAAAAAACTAAAACAAGAAAAATACATCACTAAAGAGCAAGCAAAACCTTAACTAATTATAGCTCTACAAGTCCAAAACTATATGGCCTACCCAAAATTCATAAAGCAGAATATCCTTTAAGACCCATAGTTGCATCAAACAACAATCCTACTGAAAATCTTTCAAAATTTATAGCAGGTATATTACAAAAATCTATTAATACAAATAACTACAACGTATGTGATTCTTTTGAATTTTCTAACTTTATACAAAACTTTCAACTACCAAATGATCATGTACTAATAAGTCTAGATGCAACATCACTCTATACCAATATTTCAAAATTTCTAGTCCTAAAAAATGTCAAAAAACTATGGTATAAGATCAATACTAATTGCACTATTCCAAAATCTGTTTTTACAGATATCATAGAGTTAGTTTTCAATACAAGTTATTTTAGTTTTAATAATGAATTTTTTCTACAAACCTTTGGTTGTCCAATGGGATCTAATCTAAGTCCTGTACTTGCCAGAATTGTTATGGACGATTTATTAGATGAAGTTATACCCAAACTAAACTTCACAATTCCATTCATTAAAAAATTTGCAGACGATATCATAACATCTGTACCAGAAGACAAAATTAACGAAACTCTTGAAATTTTCAATAGTTACGATGATGAAATTAAATTTACCGTATAATTAGAAAACAACCGATCCATCCCATTTCTCGACACTCTACTAATTAGAAAAAATGATAATACTATTATTTTAGACTGGTATCAAAAACCAACCAATTCTGGTAGATATCTAAATTATCATTCATATCATCAATATAAAATAAAATAAATTTCATTCTAGGCCTAAAACATAGGATCAAAAACTATGCCATCCTTCACTATATTCAAAAATCTAGAAAACTATTTATTATTCTAAAAAACAATAGCTACCCACCAAAACTAATAAAAAGCCTTTTATATAATCATAAAGCTCCTTTAAACACTGACCTTTTTAATATACACTTAAACAACAATACTGAACTTTCTGCAAATACACCTACATACCATATAATTCCTTACATTGAAAATTTAAGTACTAAATTTGAAAACGTCTTCAAAAAATTCAATATCAACATTGCTAAACGAAACCTTTTAACGTTAAACAGCCTTTTTTCCAAATTAAAAGATAAATCCCCAACTCTTCTACAACGGAATATTATATATCAAATAAATTGTTCAGACTGCAATCTTGCCTACATTGGTCAAACCTCGCAACAATTAAAGCAACGCTTAACTCAACATAAAAGCGACATTCGTGTAAACCAAACGCTTGTGCTTTGACCTTACACGCAAACGCAAACAAGCATAAAATAGATTTTGATAATCCTATAATATTACAAATTGAAAATAAAAAATCCAAAAGAGAATTCCTAGAAATGTGTTACATATTTAAAAACCTCAACACTATTAATAAAAAAACTGACATTAACACACTAAGCTCTATATACACCTATCTACTTCACTTTGAATCCAAACACAAATTCAACATAACTGATCAAATCACTTAATAAAACATAACACAACATAACATAAACATACACAAACAAACATACGCAAACATCCACATGCACCCACACACACATAAATATACACACACACACACACACACACACATACACACATACACAGACATACATACATTCGCACAAACAACATAAACACACTGAAATACATACGTAAACAAATATACATACATCAACATACATATATAAACATACATACATACAAAAAATATCTAAATTTCAGTCAAATCATAAAATAAATTAATTACAATCTAGAAAGTTATCTCAAACATTGTCAAAATTATAAAGGAATTGTCATTATAACATTCAAATTTGATTAACAAAACACAAAACTGTGTTCTTTTTAAAAGCTTTCAACATCACTTTCAGTTTATATTCAAAATTTATCTTTATCGACGATTTCATTGTAAAACCTCACATTAGTAAGTAAGTTTTAACTGTTTAGCCCATATTAATGTTTCTAATTTTAGTATCTTTGAAAATGGTTTAAAATAAAACCGAAAGCTTAGATTTATAATACAGAGTACAATTAATTAACCAGCAGACCTAAAAGCCTGTTATTGTATATATTATATTACATATATATATATATATATATATATATATATATATATATATATACAGGGTGAGTTTTTAGTGTGGCAACGGTCGATAACTCCGTTATTATAAAAGCTACGTAAACCAAATTTGGAAGCATATTAGGCATACCTAAAGTGCACATTTTGAAAATATTTGGAAGCATACAGGGTGTTTCATAATTCCAGGGCATATTAAACTTATATTTTTTTAAATAGAACACCCTATATATTATTAGATTTTTGGAAAGCCCATAAAAAGAGCTTTAATTTGATATCAAATTGTATCTGTCTATTCCTTTTAGTTTTGGAGATATTTAACTGTTTTTAGAAAAAATGACCCTGATTAGATACATTGCCACTGCACTAATACACAACTTATGTTAATTTTCAAGATGCAAAAAATTTTACTATATACCATAGTATATTTGTAATTATCATTTTTTTGAAAATTCTTCACAGTATACAGGGTGTGTCAGGTTTCGCAAAATGCAATTTTCAAATTTTTTTTTAAATGGCACCCTACCAATTTTATTGCTACAATGAATAGTTCATTAAGTGTCCTTTCATTTTTGTTAAGCATTCCCTATACCTAAATCCATTACTTTCAGAGATATTTTTGATTTTCTTCAAATTTTAAGAATGTTTTTAATTTACATAACTAAAAATAACTTACTATTGGAAAATATTATAAAACAATTAATACATTTTGATTAACAATTAACTACAGTTATCCAATAACAATTTTCACTAAAGATATAACAACCTACAGTAATACGCTATCAACAGAATTCTGCCAGATTAACAATATGCATTTTATAGAAAATGTTCAAGCAGTAAATCAGGCAGGCTTTGAAAAAAATAACAATTACAATTAAAATGTCATATTAATTGTAGTGTGTTGTCATTTAACACATTATCAGTTCTGTTTTAAATGTAATCTTTGAAAAAGTTTTCAAAATGAATTTTACAGTGGAAGAACAAATAAATATGATTTGGGTATTGTGTGCAAGTTTAAGAAATTTCCTACTTGCATCAAGAATATACCAACAGAGATATCCTGTTAAATGACAACACACTACAATTAATAAACCTAAATGACATTTTGATTGTAATTGTTATATTTTTCAAAGCCTACTTGATTTCCTGTTTGAACATTTTCTATAAAATGCATATTGTTGATCTGGCAGAATTCTGTTGATAGCGTATTATTGTAGGTTGTTATATCTTTAGTGAAAATTGTTATTGGATAAGTGTAGTTAATTGTTACTCAACATGTATTAATCGTTTTATAATATTCTCCAATAGTAAGTTATTTTTAGTTATGTAAATTAAAAACATTCTTAAAATTTGAAGAAAATCAAAAATATCTCAGAAAATAATGGATTTAGGTATAGGGAATGTTTAACAAAAATGAAAGGACACTTAATGAACTATCCATTGTAGCAATAAAATTGGTAGGGTGCCATTTAAAAAAAATTTTGAAAATTGCATTTTGCGAAACCTGACACCCTGTATACTGTGAAGAAATTTCAAAAAAGTGATAATTACAAATATACTATGGTATATAGTAAAGTTTTCTGCATCTTGAAAATTAACATAAGTTGTGTATTAGTGCAGTGGCAATGTATCTAATCAGGGTCTTTTTTTCTAAAAACAGTTGAATATCTCAAAAACTAAAAGAAATAGACAGATATAATTTGATATCAAATTAAAGCTTTTTTTATGGGCTTTTCAAAAATATAATAATATATAGGGTGTTCCATTTAAAAAAATATAAGTTTAATATGCCCTGGAATTATGAAACACCCTGTATGCTTCCAAATATGTTTAAAATGTGCACTTTAGGCATGCCAAATATGCTTCCAAATTTGGTTCACATAGCTTTTATAATAACGGAGTTATCGACCGTTGCCACACTAAAAACTCACCCTGTATATACATATTATAGAGGTTTTAAAAGAACAAAAAAAAATATAAAAAGAAGCAATTTCAAAACACCCTGTATAAAAACAACCTGAAATTACGTGCGAAATTTATAATAGTTAATCAGGTATTAACAAAATTTTATAAATAATTAATGAAATTTAAGTAGGTTTGAAAAGAAATTAAATAGTAGAAAGCCAATGCCATTAATTTATTAATTAATTTGAATTTAATTGAACGATTATTGATGTATAATTTGCATAAAAGCGTGTAAAAACCCAATGATACCAAGATGAAACGCGTTACTATCTGACAAATATAACAGTGGGGTAGAAATACGCCGAACTCTAAAGTGTGGAAATGTATTTAAAACGTTCGTGTAAAATTAAACACCTGCGTATTTTCTAAATGTCAAGTTCTGTTTAATTTGTAGATAACAAACAAATTATTCTAAGGAGTGTTCAAACGGTCGGATGTTTTAGCATGAAATGCTAATGCGAAAGTCCACGTGTAGTAGACTGCGCACAAACAAGGATATTGATTTTCTACCACTCAAACCAGGTTAGAAGGAGACGTAAAAAACTTATAAGCATGAGACCACAATAGTATAGGAGGAATTTGAGAAACGTCATTGGGTCTACGATTGGTCGATATGTTAATTTGACTTGGTATAAACACGAGGATAGTGTAGCGTAATTTTCTTAAAATATAACGAGGACAGAAATTCGCGGATTTGAAAATGGGGTTGAGTGCAAAATTGTGGGAATGTGTTGTTGTGAGCAGGGGATTTCGGATAAATGTGGCCAGGAGAGGTTAATTGGAAAGATATAAATAGCTTAGGAGAATATTATTAAAGCCCTTATTATTTCGATCGTCCCAAAAGCACGTATGAAAGTTGACACGAGTGTATTATAAAATCATTTAAATTGTATTGCTTAGTGGTAGCCTCTTAATTAAATTAGTACGCGGTTAGTGTGCCGAGAGTAAAAATTTTTATTGAGGTATCACCTATAATTTTTATTAACTCGTGTCGGGACATTAAGTAACGTAGATTACTGTAAAAGGAGTATAATTGAAATAAAATTTGGAATTTGGTTACACCGAGAAGGCGGCGTTGGCGGATCAACTTGGATGGAGTTCGTCTAGTAATAGCGAGAAACGACCTGCAGACCAGATAGAAAAATACATGGCATCATCTACAAGAGCGGAGATCTTCTGGAAATTCCAGGTAACGATTTAAAATTGTGATTCCTATAAACTGTAAATATTGGGGTGGCGTATGAGAGTGTTTTTCAAGGTAGTGTGAATTATTTACGTATTGAACAGAATATGTGTAAATAACTTTATTACGGTATTCAACTAGAAATTTGAAGGTGTCTATAAAGCTTTTAAACGTTCCATCAGAACGTGAAAATTTCTGTGAAGAGTACATGGCTTTGTTTATTTATTTTAATACTATGCAAAGTAGAAGGGCATACATTATGCAGAATTAGTTGGGTTATTATGAACTCACCATACCCCACAGTTTACTTAGATTATTATAATAAATAACTAAATTATAAAGAAGGAATTTTAGAGAAGGTATTATTCAAGGTCCATTTACTCCGAGTACATTTTATGTGTTTGATGATTTTAAAATTAAATACAGGACATTACAAAATAAGAGCTACTGAAGTGTAACGTGAACAATAAAATATGGATAGTGTTGAATTGCATTTGTAAATAGGAATAAATAAAAGATTGTATGTTGGTTGTATTTTGTGGTTTTATTGGGAGTGTGCGTGAATGATAGAATATGAGTGTGAATATAGATATCCCAAAAGGATTTCCAAAAGAGCTAGCCGTAAGCAGTTGAAGAAGGCCATTCAACCGAGGAAGAGAGGAAAACGGGTAAGAAATATTTTTTTGGTATTATTTAATTTTTGAATTTTCAAGTTTTGAAAATTTTATAAAATTTTCGAATATATTTATGGTTGGAAAGTATCTTACCCGAGTTCCACGGCAATATATATATATATATATATATATATATATATATATATATATTTTAGGTGGTTAATTACACAAGGTAAGTTGATAAATACTATCGTATTATAGTGAATAAGATGAAATAATAACTTAGACTTTTATGCAAAGCCCAAATGATCATTTCAAATCGAGCTAGTAATTGAAAGATGGAAAATATAAGGTCTTGGACAGGACTTGAACCTGTATCCTGGTTTTGCCGGAACCATGCGTTTACCAATTACACCACCGAAACCGATGACACAATTGGGAAATTTACAAATTTAAATCGTGTAAACGACGATACATCAACCTAACTTTCAATTACGTTCGGCATTTTTGTCAATCATATCTGATATTGTCAATTTTTGACCTATGTCAGTTATAGTCGGGAAGCTACGCTCAAAATTATAGCTATAAGTCAAGTATTAAATATATAAATATTTTAGGTGGTTAATTACACAAAATAAGTTGATAAATACTATCGTATTATAGTGAATAAGATGAAATAATAACTTAGACTTTTATGCAAAGCCCAAATGATCATTTCAAATCGAGCTAGTAATTGAAAGATGGAAAATATAAGGTCTTGGACAGGACTTTAACCTGTATCCTGGTTTTGCCGGAACCATGCGTTTACCAATTACACCACCGAGACCGATGACACAATTGGGAAATTTACAAATTTAAATCGTATACACGACGATACATCAACCTAACTTTCAATTACGTTCGGCGTTTTTGTCAATCATATCTGATATTGTCAATTTTTGACTTATGTCAGTTATATACAGGAAGCTACGCTCAGAATTATAGCTATAAGCCAAATATTAAATATATAAATATTTTAGGTAGTTAATTACACAAGGTAAGTTGATAAATACTATCGTATTATAGTGAATAAAATAAAATAATAACTTAGACTTTTATTCAAAGCTCAAATGATCATTTCAAATCGAGCTAGTAATTGAAAGATATAAAGTATAAGGTCCTGGACAGGACTTGAACCTGTATTCTGGTTTTGCCGGAACCATGCGTTTACCAATTACGCCACTGAGACCGATGACACAATTGGGAAATTAATATTTAATACTTGGCTTATAGCTATAATTTTGAGCGTAGCTTCTTGTCTATAACTGACATAAGTCAAAAATGGACAATGTCAGATATGATTGACAAAAATGCCGAACGTAATTGAAAGTTAGGTTGATGCATTGGCGTGTACACGATTTAAATTTGTAAATTTCCCAATTGTGTCATCGGTCTCGGTGGCGTAATTGGTAAACGCATGGTTCCGGCAAAACCAGGATACAGGTTCAAGTCCTGTCCAAGACCTTATATTTTCTATCTTTCAATTACTAGCTCGATTTGAAATGATCATTTGGGCTTTGCATAAAGGTCTAAGTTATTAGTTCGTCTTATTAACTATATATATATTGCTGTGATATACTCCTGTGAATGCGGGAACTGGGTCCTTTCAACAAAAAAAATTCTAGTCCCACCGATTGGGCATCATAAACTGCTGTAATCCTGTTTTCGCCTCGGCTGCTCACCTAATTTTATAAACCTCCTCATTCATAAAATTAAACAACACATTCCTACCACAAACATCAACGTCAACTCTATTTACATCAATATTCACAATACATTAAAATTTCAAAATTAATATTCAGCATAAATTTTAATATCGGAAAATTTCAAAATTAAATTTATTATCATTTTAATGTGCTTCCAGAATTAAAGTCCTTGTAGGATGCCTACTAATTACTATAACAATATATATAGAGTACAAAGGGAGCATCTACCACCCCTTTACGTTAATTGACCAGGTTCGTCTAATTGAGCTCAAAGACATACCCATATTTTTATCATAATCCAGAACATCAATACTAAATACCCCTTTCTACTTAAACAAGCAAATTTCATCTTAAAATTAAAATTTTATTGTTAGTACAATTTCACTAATGTCCATTTAAAGTAAATCAATTATAAAGTTATTCAACACACACCAAAATGTCAAACAAAATAGTATAATTTACCTGAAGGTTATTGTCCTCGTAGCTTCAATGTACATCGTCCCTTTAGTTAATCACACCATTCCAACAGGATTATATTTACGGCTTCTAATTCTCAACGCTTTTAAAATTTTCTCCATCACCATTTATTTAAAATTGTTTCTGGGCTTTTCCGGAACTCATCTGTGTATATCTGACCCTGTTTTTGTGGATCCAGACACGTTTTGAACCATTTAATTATTAACACCCCCGAAAAATAACAAAGAAATTCATACTTCTTTCACCAATATACGCCAAAACTGCCTACTTTTGTGTATACATTTGTCGTTGTAAATTTTGCTATATGGTACAGTAATACTAAATTTTATTACCTTGTATCTAAGTGCACTGAAGTACATTCATGTTAGCACGTAAATAACAAACTATTTTGAATCACTAAAATATACGAGCAAACTTTAAATTATTTTATCAAACTAAAATGCACTGTTTAACATCTTGAATCAAGTCGCGGATGTAAGAGCTTTTAACGCATCGAATAGTCAAAAGTCTAAGAGGCCGAAATTCATATTACCACCGGTATATATAGCGAATAGCCGGCACGTCGCTTTTGTCCTCAAAACAGACAATTCTTAAGAATTTCTCATGCTATGTTCCCAGTCCGTAGCCTGTGCGTCGGTTTTTACGAATTTTGTACTCGCCCCATTTAAATCTGAGAAATTCTCACACGGCACGCAAACATGTCCGAGAAAAACTAATTAATTTTGTACAAAAATCGTTGTTTCTACCTCTGATATTTGCATCCTATTTTCAACCAATTGTGACCCTCGTGACGTTGCTTAAATCACTCCTTTTACTATATGTGTCTTTGCTTGACGCATTTTCTCTTTCCTTTTCTAACCTGTTCGTATTGGTGCAAATTGATATTCTTTATTATCGATTATATTTTAGTCCATGTGGACTATCTGGGTTTAATAACCCCGTATCGCACCTTCTCGTGAATATTAAGCCCCGGTTTCTCCAAGATTCTTTGAAACCATTTGTTATCTACACAATTTTCGCCGTACGTGATATTTAAACTACGCAGGTGTTCAAAATAATATTAATTCTCAAAGCTTTCTAAATAAACCCTGTTTTGTATTTCGTGCTAAAGCATCTGACCGTTTCCAATATCCTTAGAATCGACATGTTTATCTAAACAAATTAAACTGAAATTGCCTTTTAAAATACGCAGGTGTGTTTAAACATCCTACTTCTAACTAACACTTCTAGGATTTGCATTTTATTGGGTTTTTACAAGTTTCTATAGATATTATCTGTTACTAACGATTCAATTAACTTCAATTAAAAATAATAGCCTTTAATTTTTAGTGAACATTACACGCAGAGCTTTTTAATACTGCTTCTTTTGATATAAAGCGTCTTGTACATGATTTAAATCTCTTATGTTTAATAAAACTAATAAATTTTTATGCTTCACGGTTTTAATAACGCGTATTATCTAATAATATTCATTATACACGGTGATTAAAATTATTTGATGTGATTATTTAATTTTTTACCCTGGTCTAAATATGAGTAATATATATATATATATATATATATATACATATATATATATATATATATATATAAATTGCCGTGCAAGCCTATACGAATCGAGCCTCACGAGTTGGGCGTCATAAATTGCCGTGTAAGCTCAGTACTTTCTCAAAAAGGAGAATTTAAAAAAAAAAAAAATCCTTACCCAGATTCTGCTTCCATCAACTTAATTACTTTAACAGCTCCCTGGCTAGCTCAGTTGGGCCTCCTCTTAGATACCTAGATTTACTATCATACTCTTTATCGTTCACGCACAGTCTCAATAAAACCACAAAATAATACAACAATCATACAATATTTATTTACCGCTATTTACAAATAATAATTCAAGATTATTTACATTTCGGTGCTCAAGTTACACCTCAATAGATTCTATATTTGTAAAGTCCAGAATTTTAAATTGAAATATCAAACACATTGAATGTAACCGGAGTAAATGGGCCCTGTATAATACCTCATTTTTCTTTTTTTTATTTATAAATTATTTCTAATTAGTACACTCTGGAGTATGGTGATCTCAGGATACCCAGTTAATTTTATTAATGTATGCTTTTTACTTTGCATACTCTTACTACAAACACAAAAAAACCCATGTACTCTTAACAATAAAATTTTAAATTCATGAGGAATGTTAATAAGCTTTATAAATACCATAATAAAAGTTAGTTATACGTATTCTTTTCAATACGCAAATTGACGAAAAATACCATCAAAGCTCACTCTCACACATCACAAATAATATCCACAGTTTAAAACAAACCAGCAAATTCTAATGCGTTACCTGGAAACTTGAAGATTCCATCTTTGTTGACGATGTAGTTACGTTCCTGCACCATCGGTCTCGTGGTTCTGCTCTGCTTGCCGCCTCCAGCTATTTATAGATGAACACCATCTAAGTTGTGCTGCATGCTATCCATTCAAGATCCATCCAAATCCAAGTATATTACACTTTTTTTTTATAATTGCATAATTTAGTTTACGTTACTTTACTTTACTTTACGAGCTTGTTAAAATATCTGTTGCACCTAAGTTAAATTTCAACCCGATACTATCCGCGTCTCAAACTATGAGGCCAACAATTTAACACTGTACTATTTAATTTAATACTTACAAGCTGGTTACTAGATTTCTGTACGTAGTAAGCAATGCCAATTAACGAAGTCAAAGAGCGAAGTCAAAGCGCGCGATCAGAATTCCAAAGAGAGCGATGCTAATTCTCTTAGAGTATTTATACAATTTATACTTAATTTAAAATAATACTTCTTCAAATTTTGGTATAACCGTTTTCAAAATCTTCGAAATTTAACTCGTTGATACGATATTTTCCGAAAAACCCGCGTTCAATTTTTCCCGTGCTCGTCTGTTGTACAACTAACTATTTAGGCCAATGATATATTCAGTGACGTCTTAAAAACCCCGCCTATATTAACTCTATTCTTCTCTTATGCATATTAGATGTTTCCTTCTAACCTCACTTAAGTGGTAGAAAATCGATATTACTGTCCGCGTTCTATCTAACCCACGTGGACTGAATACGTGCGTTTCGAAGTGAACTGCTATTATGCCTGTCTCATTTCAAAGCTTATAATTGATTGTCCATCCCTTCTGCGCTTTAAGGAAACTTTTGGTTAGCATTTATGCGTACATCCGACCGTTTGCACAATATACCTCGAAACTTGTCTTTTATCTACACAAATAACCGAAAGTTGACTTTTCAAAAACATGTAGGTGTTTAATTACCGATCGTTTTAAAATAACATTTCTAGGAGCTTGCATTTCAAGGTATTTCCTATATTCGACGTGTTTGTTTGTTAGTAAAGCGTTTCGCCTTGGTATTATCGATTTTTCATGCTCTTATGCGTATTAGACGTTATATTCCTTTGACTTAAACTCAATTAAATTAAATAATAATTTCCATTGGCTTATACAATTTATTTTCTTTACGAACCTAACTAAATTTTAATCACTAATTGTAAAATTTTGTTAATACTTGTTACATTAAATTAACTAAATGAAATAAATTTTGCACGTAGATTATGGTTGTTTCCTCTATACAGGATGTTTGAAATTGCCTTGTTTATACCTAAATTTAACCCTTTAAACCACTACATATATATATATATATATATATATATATATATATATACATATTTACTAGAAAAACCATCTGATTTGCGAAAAAGAGCACAAATATTTTGCAATCCTGCGTCGGAAGTGGACGATATTATCGAAGCTGGAAGATACTGTGCAGTATTGTTGTATGCAGTTGCAAAAGACACTCAATTAAAGAAACTGGAGCAAGTCGAAGACTTTTCAGTTTTGCTCGAGCAAATGAGGTACGAATCCTATATAAAATCAACAACTAAAAGTAAGCGCAGTTAAACTTTCATCACTTGCCCCTACTATTGGGGCATTGGATGAGCATTGCAAAAGAGCTTATTTTCAAACGCAGGTTTAGCTTGATAATAAAGATATTCGCGCAACCAATTGACGGTGGGTTAGCAACAAAGATTCACTGCAACCAGTAAAAATGTCAAAAATGCCAGCACCCGAAGAACTTTTAAAAATAATCTTTTATAATTGCAAAAAAGAATGTGGTGCGTCGTGCGGATATGCAGAAAAGTTGGACTATTCTGCAATCGAACATGCGGCACTTGTTCTGGCGATAATTGCCAGAATAGTGCCCCCGTTGAAGACGAAGAAGAAGATGTCGACGGAGAAGACAGCGGAGATGAAAATTAATAAATTATATTTACAAATAAATTATTTAAAAAGTTTTCATATTAGCTTTAAATCAACAATTTTTTTATTAAATTCTTTGAAAAAAAATTATTTATGATATTTTTAAATAGAGTTTTATTAGGGATGATTTTAAGGGATGAAAAGTAACATCCCTAGCTTATGATGTAACATATACAATTTCTAATAATGTAAAATGTTCTTTATATAAAACATTTTTAATATGAAAAAAAATTTTTAATGAATGTTGTAAATAAACTTCCATTAGGGGATGATTTTAAGGGATGAAAGGATATTGCTTTATACAAGTAGCTAATAAATAGTAAAGATATATTAAATAAGTAATTGCAATAAGTTATTTATGAGTATTATAATTTTTTTCATTAAAACTCAGGAAAATGATGCCAAGGGGTTGGCTTTAAGAATTGAACATGCACCATTCTTTTAATTTATATTCTAGGGTGTGGAACTGTCTTTATTTATTGTTTAAATATAATTAAAGTCAAATATTTGCTTATTATTGCATTATTATTACAATTTTACCGTTTTTCATACAAAGAGGTGGTTTTAACCCTTAAAAGCAAAAAGCCCATATTGGCATAAGGTCACTTTTGAATTAGGGTGCAAAACGAGCTTACTCCTACAATTTCATTAAGATTCATGAGGGTTCAACGAATTGAGAGGTCGGACCCCATTTTTATCTTCAGTGACTGTACTAATAAACTTTCGGATTTATACAAGGATGTTAAAGCTAAGTTGTACCGAGCTTATGAACGAAATAAGAAAACGTTCGACTTACGGCGTCGTCCGGTACAATATCAGCAAGAATAATATGTATGAAAAAGAAACAGTGCAGTCGAAAACGTCAGATGCATTTTCGCAAAAGCTAGCACCGAAGTTTATCAAATGCAAAATAATAGAAAAAGCGAGTACGGTTACTTATTGGTTGCGAAACGATAAAGGTAAAGATATAGGGGTGTGGCACATGAAAGATTTAAAGCCAGACAACTAAATAATTGTTGCTTAATAAAACAAATTTATCCATGTTAAATGAAGTAGAGTCCGGGGTTAGATAATTTCTATTGATTGTGGACTTGCATTTAGTTATCCGGTTAACTGAATGTAATACTGTTTTCAAGACGTGATGATCTAAAATACCTGTACAAAAAGAAGTCTATTTTAATTAAACGTGTTTCTCATGTTGGGCAGGGGGTAGTGTAACATAATCAATATACGTTACGAATTAATTAAGATTTAGGCAACTTTAAACAAATGATTTAATCGCGAGCATGGTGGGCGTTTCCAGCATCACGCTAGGTTATGTAGTAGGGGTTCAAGTATAGTGGTCAGGCCGGACACACTTTTCCTCTTTTTTTTTTTAATTTTCGAACAATCAAAATGTCGAACTACACAAGTTATTCTTTTGAAACTAAACTCGCAGTAAGGCGAGCTCAACTAAAAAACTTAGTGATTTTAAGTGCTTCGTTCATATTTCTGTACGGGGTAAGATTTTGGAGAATTAACAAAAGACGTTTTTTAAATTTCAATCCATTTTATATAGAAGCTACGGACAAATAAATTAGGTACGAATAAAATTTATTTGAAAGCGATTACGCCCTTCAAGATCATTTTTAAGAGCTTATTATCGTTTCATTTTATCCGCTTCCTAATGGTAGTTGTTCTTAAGAATTTAATGGTGTTTTACTGCATTTTGGAAGTCCGAAATCACCGCCGTTGGAATTTCCGGAGGGTAACGCATAATTTAAATAGTTCGGCAAAAGGCCAGTAACTAGCGCTAAGAAATTATCCAAAAGTTATTTCTGTATATAAAATTAAATGAAGTTTATTGTCCTTAAATTAGCATTTGTCTTAAACGTAGTTTCTTATAGCCAAAAGCACATCGATTAGAAAAGTCAGCTCAACGACACGCTGTTATCGTTCACGGATACCGCTACATGTTATCCAGCTGATCGAGGTCAACGATCCATCTACTACAATTGAATTCTAGATAACCAGGTATTTATAACGATAATTGTAATATTTAAATGAACTTTGATTTGTTGTAATATAAAATTAATGAGTCAAAATTTGATCTGTATAAATTTTATATATGAATTGTCAATTATTAGTAAAGGATTCTTTGTTCTTATTTGCCTGTACTATACTAACCATGTAGACTTTATGAAATTTGATAGAGTAGTTAATTTATAAACGGAGATAGATTTCGAATTTAATGATTTTCAGCCACTGTATAGTAGTTTAATTTGATTTATTTTCATTACTTCTTGAGTTAGTTTGATTCCTGGAAATGTATAAGCTAAAAGTTGTTCATATAATTATTATCGCCGATCACTAATAAATTATTGGTTTAGTTATAAAAAGGTAGGATGTATATATAGATTTATGCAAAATTCTGTTGACCCATAGTTCAAATACTGAAATAGAAACACTCTTTATATTGAAGTCTTATTATTTGAAAACACTTTATTCTTACTGAAGGCACAATCACATTGTTCATACCGGTTCTACAATCAAAAACCCACCCGTAAATTTCAGACCCTGAGAAAAGTCTCATAGTTGTTTAAGGTTGCACTTACCGACCAACGAGCAAGTTACAGGCCTGGTTCTCATTAACGGAACGTAACATAAATCAACGTAACACAAATTAATATAAGATTTCTGTGTCCAAAACAACTTAAAATAGTTAACTATTGGTTTGCTGCGCATGCGTACTTCAGTAAACTGCCATCTTAGCGTGATAATAACTACGTTATTTATATCTTATATAATACGAGCGTCTCACGGCAGTAATGCCGTGGCTGCAATGACAGGTTAGGTTACTGTTAGAAATAGATATTATTATTAAAAAACACAAATTAGATATTATTATTAAAAAACACAAATCACTTAGCACGCATATTGGAACAGCCTGCAATAGTTTTAGCAACAACTGTTCTGATATGCGTGTTAAGTGATTTGTGTTTTTTAATAATATCTATTTCTAACAGTAACCTAACCTATCATTGCAGCCACGGCATTACTGCCGCGAGACGCTCGTTATATAATCTATAAACTTATAAATATTTTTGTTTATATCCAAACAGTTGCATTAATTACATTATTCTTTAGTTTTATTTATTAATTTCGAAATTTCAATTCAGGAATTTTGCTTTTTGGTGGAGTCCTTAAACTCTGATCTTTTGTTAACGATAAATGAGGGTAGTAGCTATGTACCAAACCTATAAGTTTCCCATCATCCATAATAAATGCAGGAAACTAGAATTATATATTGTATTACAAATTTAAATCATGTACCCTGTGTTTAAATTTACCAAATGAATTATAACATTTGCCTAATAAACAGTTGATGTTATGTAAATGATAAATGCTTATTATTTTAGGCGGTAATTACCAGTTTAATTTAAACAAGGTGCACAATCTATATAGCTATGCCGTTTGTAGATACCAGCGATTGGCGGAATAAAAAACACGGAAATTAAGAACCTCGTTAAGTTGAAGTTGGTTCAACTTTATGAACCGTTAAGTTAAGTAAATTAGGATAATTTTCGTGTCGAACGCCAACATAACTGTCTATGTACTTTAGCTCTTTTGTTATGTTAATTTGTCATACGTTCCGTTAATTTATGTTACGTTAAGTGAATGAGAACATGGTTTAATACGCAAAAACTAATATTGAACCTACATTTTGTTGTCCTGCTGGTTTTTGTTTATTTTTGTTTTTATCGTTTATGTTGTTGGATATAAAATAAGAAATACAACGGTTAGGCAGGAAAGTAAATAACAACACCCTGTATATAAACCATAGCAGGTCTAAAAATGCGTAATAGGAAACGCATATAATTTAATATATAAATTATATTAAAAATACGTGACCAGGAAGGTAAAATTCAACACCTGATAGATTACAAATAAACACGGCTTGGTGATAAAATCAAAGTTCATCAAATTTATTGTACAAACAATAATTTACGTGAGCTTAAAATGAGAAAATTAAATAGAACCAATGCATTAACTTGAAGTACTACGTGCTGAAAGTAGCGCATCAGTTTTCTGTAGACGACAAAAATCCATAGAAATACCCAAAACCTGGTATGTAAGAATCACGTACAATAGCGCAATCGTTGAACTCTGCGCTTGTCAATAGATAGGTGATCCTTTTAAATACGACCGGATTTGTAAACAATTCAGTTCTACATGAATTAAGGCTTAGTCCACATCACTTAAAAGAAAATATTTATGTGAAAGAATAAGAAGTGATTTATTGTGGAGTAATAAATAATAAAATGGTAATTGTAAAAAATTAAAAAAGGTTCGTCGTTTTAACCCTTTAAAAACTTAAGTAACTAAAGGTTTTTTTAATTTAAATTCTAATATTAACATTAATAAAAAAGACTCTGAATAATTACTGAATCCAATAAGGAAATGCAACAAGTATTTAATTCAATTATTAATTACCGGATATGACTAGAAAGTTTAACTAAGAACGTTAAAATAATTTAAAGATATGCTAAGAAAAATGAAGACCATATCTAAAGCAGATCTGGATTCAACGTTGGCACTATTAAATCACTAAGCTGAATACGGGAGCAGTTGGTACAGGGACTGATTCGAGCTTGAAACAATAGGTTAGCCAATCTGAATGTTTTGTTATTTTTATTTGTGAATATTTCGTTATATATTTCTAATTTGAATAATTTAAAAATTGCTTTTATAAAAATTTTATGTGAGGGTCAACAAAAATCGTTTTTTTAATACACGTCATAAATTACGTAAATTTTGAAAAAAGTTTAATGAACGTTCATGGGGTTTCAGATAATAATAATAAAAGTGATTTTTGCTGGCTTTTTGATTAATTTTGGGGATAATAATTATTGAAAGAATTTTTATTCAATTATTAAAATAAAGTTCTATTTAGAGAATTCTTAAACATTTCATACATTGTAAATATTTTAAGAATATTATAGTAATTGTGCTTAATGGTGTTTTGGTTTAAAGAAATAGGAAGGAGAGGTAGAAGGTAAATTTAAAGGCTTTGTTGTAGTATTGTTGCAAGTTCCATGCGTAGTTAAAACTGAGCTAGCCGAGGTATTCAAAATTAAAATTAAAAATTGACAAAAAGAAAATTTTAACCTTTTTAATTCTCAAAAAGGGGGCACCGGGTTGTTGCAATCATATCACAACAAAATATATATATATATATATATATATATATATATATAATATTAGACAAGGAACCTGAATATAAAACAAAATTATTTCTCGAATCTTTCTACATCAATAAAGAAGCTAACTGCATGAACAATAAACAAAATGTAGAAAATTTCCATAACATCTACGCTTCCTTATATAACATGAACCAATTTAAATCATAATCACACATTTAAAAGCAATTTTTCTCTCTTTTCTATGCATCAAAGTATGTTCACTTAACCACAAACGTATTCTGTCAGTATGAAGAGGAAAGTGCCCAAAACCGGACCCCTCCCCTAAAGTGGACCCTGGTCTTCTGGCTCTGTACGGTGTTGAACTCTTTCGGAATCAATCGTAACTATTAGTTTAGACTTCTACCACTACAAAGTAAACCGCTCACATCACCTGCTTCACCAGCTGGCTGTCAGTTCGCCATTACGTGTTTTGTTGTTAGATAAACATTCTTCAGAGTAATACGTTATTTGACATTCCTCCTATATTTTGGGAGGTAAGATTTTTAACATATATATATATATATATATATGTATATATATATATATATATATATATATATATATATATATATATATATATATATATATATTGCCGTGGAATGTGCCTTGTGGTCACCTGGTTCTGGTACTTTTTAAAAAACATTTGAGCCCTACAGATTGGGCGAAATAAATTGCCGTGGAACGCTTTAATTTAAGCTCCGGACCTCGCCAGAGTAAAAAAAAAGGAATTTCAAAAATATAAAATTTTACAAAAATTCTTACCCGTATTCTGCTTCATCAAATTAATTTCTTTAGCAGCTTTCCTGGCTAGCTCAGCTGTGCCGCCTCTCGGATACCTAAATTTACTATCATTCTCTTTACCGTTCACACACCATTCAATAAAATCACAAAATAATACAACAATCATACAATATTTATCACTATTTACACATAATAATTCATGGTTATGTACAGTTCGGTGCTCAAGTTACACCTCAATAAATGCTATCTTTGTAAAGTACTTGTTTTTAAAATTGAAATTTCAAACACATTTAATGCAACAGGAGTGAATGGGCCCCAAATAATACCTTATCTTTATTTATTACTGCACACTGGAGTATGGTGAGCTCATGATAACCCAGTTTATTAATGTATGCTTTCCACTTTACATACTATTACTACAAACTTAAAAAAAAACCCATTTACTCTTAACAATTAAATTTAAATTCATCAAGAAATTTAATAAGCTTTACGTACACCTTTTGTTTTATATCCAAAATATCATAATAATGGTCAGTTATACATTTTTGTCAATACGTTAAATTACCAAAAATAACTATCAAAAATCACTCACACAACACAAATAATTTCAACAGTTTATAAAAAAACCCAGCAAATTCAAAAGCGTTACCTGGAACAAGCTTCAAAAGTCCATCTCCGTTGAAGAAGCTCTATATTCCTAGAAAACCTCGGCTTCGTGATTAAGCGCGCTGCTCCACCAGCTATTTATAGATGACAACTCAGTTTAAGCTGAGCTTCGTGCTACCAATTAACACCAAGTCCAACATCCAAATCCATGTACATTGCACTTGTTTATTATTGCATTATTAATTTACGAGCTTGTTAAAGTATTCGTGGACCTCAGTTAAATTTAAATTACACTCTATTATACTCGCGTTACTAACTTTAAGGCCACAAATAATCTAATACTATTTCACTGAATGTTACAAATTTTTAATACTCACAAGCTTTGTCAGTGGATTATAATACGTTGTTAAGCGATGCAAAGTTAAAGAGAGCCCTCCTAATTCTCCCAGAGTATTTATATCATAAAACTAGGCCCCCTTGGCCACACTTAATCCAAATTAATATTTCTCCAAATCTTGTATAACCGTTTTAAACTTCCAAAAATATTCTCCCGTCAACATGCTATATCAGACAAACTATCACACCCATCAGTCGCGTGTTCTTTGTTCTAAAACTATCTATTTCGACCAATCATACAGTTCAGTGACGTCTTAAAACTCCGCCTGTAATATCTCTATTCCTGTTTTATGCATATTTGATGTCGCATTCTAACCTTGCTTGAGTTGTAGAAAATCGATATTGCTGCCCGCGTCTTTATGGGCTCCACGTGGATCGAATACGTGCCTACTAAAGTGAATGCTTTTATGCCCGTCTCATTCTGTTGCATATCATTGATTGTTCATCCCTTCTGCTCTTTAAGAAACTTTTGTTAGCGTTTATGCGAAACCACCGACGGTTGAACAATATTTCCTTGAAGCTCGCCTTGTTATGTTCACAAATAAGCGGAAGATGACCTTTCCAACATGCAGGTGTGCTCAATTAATGATCGTTTAAAACAACACTTCTCGGAGCTTACGTTTCAAGGTATTCTATATAACCGACGTCTGTTTGTTTGTTAGGAAAACTTTTCGCCTTGGGATTATTGATTTTTCATGCTCTGATACGTTTTTTGACGTTATAACCCGTTGAATTAAACTAAATTAAATTAATTAATAATTTCTATCGGCATATAAAACTGATTTTCTTTATGAACCTATTAACTTTTAATACCTAATTATAAAATTATGTCAATACTTGCTAATTTAAATTATATAAATGAAATAAATTTTGCGCGTAAATATTATGTTCCCCTCTCTACACAGGGTGTTTGAAATTGCATTGTTTATACCCAAATTTAACCCTTTAAATCCACTACAATATATATATATATATATATATATATATACATTGTTATGTAATGTTGTATGTAATATCCAAGGTTAGACGCACTTATTTACCACTCATATTCATGAAATATCCAATTTAAAACTAATGATAAACAAGATCGTAGAATAATTAATTGCTGAACTTATATCGAATGCTATTTCAGTGTGATAGAGCTTTTTGAGATTTTAAATGAGTGTTTAAGTAATTTTATTTATAAAAATAAAACGTAATTCCATTTGAATAAGCTTCTGTTGATTGTATTTAATGTTTATATTCACTATTTGAATGGACACTACTGTTTTTTAAAAGTAAGACGTACCATAATATCTGAAAAATAAGTCATTTAGCATGTTTTCGTAGAAATAAGTAGTTATAGGATGTAAAAATAATGTTTGTTTACTGTATTGCACATGTATGTTCACTATTTAATTGGACACTATTGTTCTTATAAGTAAAAGGTACCATAATACATGAAACATAATTCATTTGGTATGTGGTGTTAGAAATAAATGTAAGTTTAATGAAAAATTGTAAACAAAATGTAACCAATGGAAAATAGGACCAAGTGATCAAAATGAAATGTTTTGAAAAAGTTATTAAATATGTTTGTAATAATTGATCAAGGAGTGTAATTTTAATAACTTTATAGATAGTAGGCAAATATAAATTTTTTAAAGAGATCTCCTAGGTGATAAGGTAACAATAAATAAGGACTTGTAAAATTTGTATTATAAAGAATAGATGTGTTTTACCTGCTCTCGTGTTTTATTAAAAGTATTAAAAGCTGAAGTTAGTTGGAAGAGTAGTAAGTGTGAATTTAAAAGAGGTCTTGTGCAACGGGTAGTAAGTTTAAAAGGTTTATACAACCATTAGAAGCACAGAAGATTATTTGCTCTAGCCTGTGAAATGTGTACAGCTTCCAAGCTGAGATGAATTGAAGTACCGAGAGCTACAAATATTTCCAGAGGATTCCATTATTGTGAACAGTGTACCAGCCGTGGCAGTGATTTGAACGAGTCATAGTTAGATCGCCGATTCTGAGTATCATTTTTCTTTATAACATCCTTTTAGTATTCATAAAGCCTGAAATTAAAGCGTGAAATTTTAAATACCAAATATTAAAACTTATTTTAACAGGTATTGTGCACATCCAAGTTGGTGGTTTGTAGGCAGTCAAGGGTCCATTCTTGTAAACACAGGCGGACTTCAGTGGAATTACAGGTATAAAATAAATTAGTTTTTATAATTGTAACACCTAAAAAACTGTAGTATTCAGTGAAATCTAAAATTTTTTATCAAAAGTTAAGCATTCTAAATTTTGTTTACTTTCTGAATAAAATTGGTAGTAAGGGTCACGCCCAGATCTATAGCAAGTATATTTAAAATTAACTAGAGGGTGCTTTATCTGGCAGTGGTTATGATATAGGCATACAGTTTTGTACCCACACTGTTTGCTTATTATACTTTAAATTCATTAAATCCTGAGATAAGTTTCAAAAATCCGTGGCATATTATTGGTTTACAACCGAGTTACATTTATCCATTTATTAAATAAATATTAATAATAATAAAAAAAGGGGCCCAAATAGAAACACACAGATATATATTAATATATATACAGGGTGAGTTCTTAGTGTGGCAACGGTAAATAACTCTGTTATTATAAAAGCTACATAAACTAAATTTGGAGGCATATTAGGCATGCCTTAAGTGCACATTTTAAAAATATTTGGAAGAATACAGGGTGTTTCAGAATTCCAGGCATATTAAACCTATATTTTTTTAAATGGAACACCCTATATATTATTACATTTTTCAAAAGCTCATAAAAAGAGCTTTAATTTGATATCAAATTGTATCTGTCTATTCCTTTTAGTTTTTGAGATAATCAACTGTTTTTAGAAAAAAGAACCCTGATTAGATACATTGCCACTGCACTAATACACAACTTATGTTTATTTTCAAGTTGCAGAAAATTTTATTATATACTATAGTATATTTGTAAATATCGCTTTTTTGAAATCTCTTCACAGTATACAGGGCGTGTCGGGTTTCGCAAAATGCAATTTTTAAAACTTTTTTTAAATGGTACCCCACCAATTTTATTGCTACAATGGACAGTTCATTAAGTGTCCTTTCATTTTTGTTAAGCATTCCCTATACCTAAATTCATTACTTTCTGAAGTATTTTTGATTTTCTTCAAATTTTAAGAATGTTTTTAATTTACATAACTAAAAATAACTTACTATTGGAGAATATTATAAAACAATTAATACATTTTGATTAACAATTAACTACACTTATCCAATAACAATTTTCACTAAAGATATAACAATCTACAATAATACGCTATCGACAGAATTCTGCCAGATCAACAATATGCATTTTATAGAAAATGTTCAAACAGGAAATCAGGCAGACTTTGAAAAAATAACAATTGCAATTAAAATGTCATTTAGGTTTATTAATTGTAGTGTGTTGTTATTTAACAGGATATCTCTCTTGGTATATTCTTGATGCAAGTAGGCAATTACTTAAACTTTCTCCCAATACGCAAATCATATTTATTTGTTCTTCCACGGTAAAATTTATTTTGAAAACTCCTTCAAAGATTACATTTAAAACAGAACTGATAATGTGTTAAATGACAACACACTACAATTACTAAACCTAAATGACATTTTAATTGTAATTGTTATTTTTTTCAAAGCCTGCCTGTTTGAATATTTTCTATAAAATGCATATTGTTGATCTGGAAGAATTCTGTTGATAGCGTATTATTGTAGGTTGTTATATCTTTACTGAAATTTGTTATCGGATAAGTGTAGTTAATTGTTAATCAAAATGTATTAATTGTTTTATAATATTCTCCAATAGTAAGTTATTTTTAGTTATGTAAATTAAAAACATTCTTAAAATTTGAAGAAAATCAAAAATACTTCAGAAAGTAATGAATTTAGGTATAGGGAATGCTTAACAAAAATGAAAGGACACTTAATGAACTGTCCATTGTAGCAATAAAATTGGTGGGGTACCATTTAAAAAAAGTTTTAAAATTGCATTTTGCGAAACCTGACACGCCCTGTATACTGTGAAGAAGTTTCAAAAGAGTGATATTTACAAATATACTATGGTATATAGTAAAATTTTCTGCATCTTGAAAATTAACATAAGTTGTGTATTAGTGCAGTGGCAATGTATCTAAACAGGGTCATTTTTTCTAAAAACAGTTGAATATCTCAAAAACTAAAAGGAATAGACAGATACAAATTGATATCAAATTAAAGCTCTTTTTATGGACTTTTCAAAAATGTAATAATATATAGAGTGTTCCATTTAAAAAAATATAAGTTTAATATGCCCTGGAATTATGAAACACCCTGTATGCTTCCAAATATTTTTAAAATGTGCACTTTAAGCATAACTAATATGCATCCAAATTTGGTTTACGTAGCTTTTATAATAACAAAGTTATCGACCGTTGCCGCACTAAAAACTCACCCTGTATATTCTTAAATAGTAAGGAATGTAGATGATATGTATCGTGAAGCCAGTATTTGAATGTTCCATTAAGAAGTTATTATGTAACCAATATTTAGGCTACAGTCGCGCAAAGGGAAACCCGTAAGTTTCCTAAAGTGGACCCTTTATTTGTCATGTTTAAAAACCTGCTGTATATGTCTCTGCACACTATTATTCTCTTTGAATTCTGTTTTAGATTTCAAGAGGATAATGGGGAAGATTGACCATAGGAAGTGCAGTCTATCGAAAATGGCTAAAGCTATTGACGCAGTTCGAAAAAAGAAGATGGGTTGGAAGAAGGCTTCTAAGCAATTTAATGTACCAAAAACAACTCTTATGCGGTTATCAAACATGAAATACTGTACACCTGAGGAAGCAGCTAAAACAAACAGAGGCAGGCCTACAGTTTTAGGCAAAGATCTTGAAAAAGAATTAGTTCAGTACTGCCTTGCTATGGAAGTTTCTTTTTTGGCCTTACTCGGAATGACTTGAGAAGGATGGCCATACAAGTGGCAGAAAAAAATAACAGAACATCTTTTCAAAGATGCTGTTGCAGGTAAAAAGTGGGTTACCCTTTTTTTTAAACGCCACAAAGCAAAGCTGTCAGAAAGGAAACCTACTAGAACGTGGTACAGCAGGGCCCTAGGGTTTAGCAAAGAGAACACAGAGATATTTTATAACCTTCTGGAAAATATCTACGAAAAAGGAAAATTCACACCAGACTGAATATACAACTTCGATGAGAGTGGCATTACTGTGATTCAATCTAAAGTAGCAAAGGTAATTGGCCTTAAAGGCAAAAAACAGGTAGCTGCCCTGACATCGGGAGAACGTGGTGCTCTAATAACTGTTGTTGACTGTATGAGTGCTAGTGGCTCATTTGTTCCCCCTTTAGTAATTTTTCCAAGGAAAAACATGAGTGAGCAGTTGAAAAAAGGGGCTCCACCTGGAACAAAATTTGCAGTTCACCCATCAGGATGGATCCAAATAAACTCCTTCACTCAGTGGTTTAGACACTTCGTCGAGTTTGCAAATCCTAGCGAGGAAAAACCAGTGTTGTTGCTATTGGATGGGCACTTTAGCCACACACAGAACATTGAGGTTATTGATTTGGCAAAAGCCAATTTCGTTACCATTGTGTCACTGCCTCTCATTGCTCACATAAATTACAGCCTCTAGATAAAACCTTCATGAATCCTCTAAAAGTCTACTACAGTGAGGAAATCAGGCAATGGTTGCGACTCAATAAACGTGCACAGAGTGCTTTTAATGTAATGGAACTGTTTGGCAAGGCCTACATTAAATGCCAAACAGCTGAAATAGCCATAAATAGTTTCAGAGTAACAGGAATATATCCTCTGAATAAAAAGTTGTTCTCAGATACTGAATTCATTGAATTCATCTACGCCTTATAAAGCCCATTTGTTGGAAGCTAAAAAAACTAAAGAGGCCTAGGAAGCTGAACAGCAAGCTCGGAGTGAAGCTCGAGGATGCAAAATTAATCGTGGTCGTGGAAGTAGTTTAGCTAGACCTTCAAAAAAGGAAAAGAGCTTGTAAAAAACATCTTAACTTCGATAAGAACACCAAGAAAAAATCAAGCAGTGACGATGACAGCATCTCCTCTGGGTCGTCTGTAATGGAGCCTTTGCCAGGAGTAACGCCATCAAAAAATGATGCTTTGTGCATATTCTGTGACAGAAGATTTTCTGAGGACTCTAAGGGGGAACTTTGGGTGATGTGCATGATGTGCTCACAGTGGGTCCATGTGGACTGTGCTGGGGCAGAAAAAGACATTTATGTAGGTTATTTTTGCCGTTAAAAATGTCATCTCTATACTGTACTATACCACTATTAAATACATTATAATTTACTTTTAACTTAATCATGTTTTAAGTGATTTCCCTTTTTACATTCATTTAAGTGTAATTTCCATTATTTTTCCAAGGGGCCCACTTTAAGTAACTTTTTTTTTAGAATGTCCGAAATGTAAGGTTTTGTAAAATATTTTGTTTCTTACTAATTTATAATAATATTTCCTGGAAATAAAACTTAAATGGCGCAAAACATTATCAAGTAATTATTACGTGCTTTTAAAGCATAGTTTTAGTTGTTTTCAATTTTTTAATTAATAAAAATAAAATGGGGGTCCCGTTTTGGGCACTTTCCTCTATCAATTATAACTGTCTCCACCTATATCGCTGACAGACTTTTACTAAAATAGTAAAAAAATTTGTGTTTCCATCTAAATTCATTTTATTTACAAACCATTAGGATTATTTATAGTAAGTGTATTCATATAAACTATCAATTTGTTATTTATGTACTTCGATTTATAGATCTTTTGACAAAGGGACAAACAATGTCGCCGAAACGTCAAGAAATTAAATAAAATTTAATAATAATATCTTTAATTATTCATTGGACTTGATACCCACCACATACATCCATTCAGCATTAAATATTATACATATATATATATATATATATATATATATATATATATATATATATATATAAAGTTCTCATAATGCCTAAACCGTTGGATACGAGTGCTCCAGAAATGGTAGCTTCACTATACAGGGTGTCCATATTTTAATTGCACACTATAGGAATATCCTGAACTATAAGAGATACAGTGGTGGTTAAATTAGATAAAAGTTACCTACTTATGAGGGTATTTTATAGCTAATCTTGAACTACAAGTGTTATCCATAGATTGCTAGATATTGGCTAAAATACAAATATTACGATTTTCAACTTTTTTAATAACTTCGTTGTTATTATAGTTAGAAGGATGAAATTTGGAATCCTAACATAAAACATAATTTTGCATTTAATGACGATTTACAAAATATTCTAGATTTATTACATTTTTTGTCGCGATAGTCAACTTTTTTTTTTGTAATGGCCGCCATATTGGATTTTTACATCAATGTATAGAAAAAAAATTTACAATTTCAACAACGTAAAACACTTATTATTAATTTTTTAAAATAACATTATTAAGACACAAAAACGGTTTTTGTAAAAAAGATCCAGTGTGTTGCTGTCAAATACAATTAATTCTAAACTGTTTCTTTGTTTGCAATAATCAGTTTTGTTGTTAATAGTTTTAAATTAAAATTTGGTTAAAATATGGTGCGGTACTCGATAAACGAAAAAAAAGACATGTACGACTTGTATATCAAAAGCTGCAGAAATTCTACAGAAGCTGCCCCCAAGTATCAAAATCTGTACCCTGAACGAAGCCAACCAAATCGTACGTTGTTTTATAGAATATGTAAAAACATGTCCGACTGCGGTTCTATTAACAAATCAAGAGGTAAATATCTTAAAAAGGTAGAAGCGAGTGCGGACATTAATGTATTAGCACATTTACGTTACCCCTACTGGATCGTGCAGATCTTTTGCACGTGACTGCAATGTCTCCAAAAATACAGTAACTAATATTATTAAGAGGAATAAATATCATAACTACAAACACTTGCCAGTACAAAAACTCCATATGGGAGATTCGGAAAGAAGATTAGCATTTTGTGAGTGGTTTATTACTCAATTAGACAATGATCCACAGTTTGCGAATAAAATTCTGTGGACCGACGAATCTACATTTTCAAATTGTGGAATGTTTAATCGTAGAAATAAGCACTAGTATTCTACAGAAAATCCACATTTGTTGCAGGAAGTAAAGAATCAAGTTCGTTCTTTTGTGAATGTTTGGTGTGGAATCTTCGATGGCCGAATAATAGGCCCTTATTTCATACAAGGGAATTTAGACGGAGAGAAATATTTAGATTTTTTAATTAATGCTCTTGAAGAATTTTTAGATGAACTACCGTTAGAAGCAATTAGAAACTTACCCTGGTTTCAACATGATGGCGCACCACCTCATAATTTCAGGTTAGTAACGCAGTATTTAAATGAGCGATTTCCTCAAAGTTGGATAGGAAAGAATGGTGCTATTTCGTGGCCACCCCGTTCGCTTGGTATGAACCCGCTGGATTTTTTCTATGGGGAGATGTAAAAAATAAAGTTTATGATACTCCGTCTACAAGTGTCTAACACTTGCAGCAAAAAATAAGAAGTGCGTTAGAATCGGTTAATCAAGATTCCATATCAAATGCTATTGCGCAGATGAATAAAAGTGTTCGCTTGTGTCTGGAACAGCATGGTTAACATTTTGAACATTTACTGTAACTTTAAGTTGTGGTGTTTAACTTTCCATTATTATTTATAGGTTAGATCTTTTACAAAAACTGTTTTTGTGTCTTAATAATGTTATTTAAAAAAATTAGTGATATGTTTTACACTGTTGAAATTGTAAATTGTTTTTCTATACGTTGATGTAAAAATCCAATATGGCGGCCATTACAAAAAAAAAGTTGACTATCGCGACAAAAAATGTAATAAATCTAAAATATTTTGTAAATCGTCATTAAATGCAAGATTATGTTTTATGTTACCATGCCAAATTTCATCCTTCTAACTATAATAACAACGAAGTTATTAAAAAAAGTTGAAAATCGCAAAATTTGTATTTTAACCAATATCTAGCAATCAATGGATAACATTTGTAGTTCAACATCAGCTATAAAATACCCTCATAGGTAGGTAACTTTTGTCTAATTTAACCACCACTGTATCTCTTATAGTTTAGGATATTCCTATAGTGTGCAATTAAATTCTGGACACCCTGTATATAGACTATTTTGATAAAGAACATGATAATAATGGGCATTTTCTGCCATTCACTTCTGTAAGAGACGTAAGTAATTTCTGTATTTATGTGTTTGTTCCACTCGAATAATTTCAAATTTGATGAGGTTGAGTAAACTATAAACAGTTTCATTAAAAGTTATTTGTTTTAGCGAGTTGCATCAGCCTTAAATATTAGTATAGGCATTGTAAACAGCATTGGGACTAGATCCAACAAAAGTGAAGCGCTATCAGGCCCAAAAAAATACGTCCACGCTAGAAACCTGTCTTTGCTATAGATGGTTTCGACAACAATGCAATTGGAAATGTAATCTACCAGATGTATAAAAACAGTTAGTATTTCAAACACTTTAAAAAGTGAATAATTTTTTGTATTTCAGAGGTGCAAACTGTAATAACGCTACAAGAAAACCTTTATGAACGAAAAGTGTTAAAAAGCTTACTGTTGGTGGTGAACGGTAATACTAATAATTATAAAAACGAAAGATTTTGCTAAGTACGCATTTCTTTATTAGGAATATAGTTCTTTACGTAGGTGTGAAGAGGGATTCATTCGTAATGCAGAACTCGTCTTTGTTTCAAAAACCACGGAGGCTGACTACCGTGGCAAAATAAATCCACAACTTTTTACATTGGTTTGAATATCAGCTTTTAATTAATCTAAGCAAGCCATCTGCTATCGTAATGAACAATGCCAGCTACCATAGTACGCAAATCAATAAAGCACCACCGGGTTCCTGGAAAAAAGCTGATATTCAAAAGTGGCTGCAAGAAAATAATATTTATTACGTTAGCACAATGCTAAAATGTGAATTAATAACATTGGTGAAACAGTAAGTTATATTATTTTACATAGCTTTTTTTATTGTTTGTATTTCTAGGAATAAGCCTAAAGTTACATATGCAGCTGATCAAATAGCCGAACGCTACGGGCATACGGTTTTGAGACTTCCATCATACCACTGTATTTTTAATCCCATAAAACACATTTGGGATATAGCAAAAAGTTATTATAGGGATCACGTTGGATACAGTGGTACTTCAGTTGAGAAGTCACTAGCTACATGGTAGGAAGCTCTTGCGACTGCAACACTTGATGTGTGGGCAAGCACAATCCGCCATACAGAAAAAGAGATACAACTCTGGTGGGAAAGGGAAATAGCATTGTATTATAAAGATGCACTACCCTTGATTATCAGTGTAGATAGTGAAGAGGACGACGGCTCTGTAGAATGATGAAGCATAATTTAAAATTGCTCTGCAGCTTTGGCACAATATAAATATACATATTTCTTATATTAATATATTAATGAATTAAATACATTTTTGAGTATTACTTAATTTTGGTTTAGTTGCTTTACGTGAAGCATGAAAAACATTTCTAAAAACGTTGAAATGTATTGATTAAATTAATATTTTCATTCTAAAGGTTTTGTTACAAATTTGAAAGTTGTAGATTTTATATGGAACGTTATTTACATACCCGTAAAAAATAATAAACTAACTCCTAAATATTTTGTTTATTTAAAACCTTTGACAGTTCATGACATCAAATACTTCATGAAAAACTGTAAATTTTAAGAACCTTACTTTTTAGTAATACTACAATAAATTTGTATGCCAAGTTCCTTGTGTTACGCAAGATAAAGTATAACTATTTTGTCAAGAAGAAGTTTAAATTATTACTGTTTTGCAAGTCAATATATCGTCAAAACATTTTATTTTGATTTATGGAAAGTGTCATTGTTGTCAGACACACCGCTGCCTGCATTCCTAGAGTATACACACTTAATACAACTTTTATCTATAGAATTAAAACAATACATATAACATTGGCAATGCAGCATTATATTCAGTTGTGACGTCATCCTAAAGTTAAAGCGAATGAACTATACCTCTTTCAAGCCAAACAGCACGCACTCTTGTGAAACGAAATAAAAGTCAGTAGACCGTTTTGAATCTACAGAAATCTGCTCAAGTAAAAAGTTATTAAAACTGCTTAGTGTACGCAAAAGTTTTAGGGCCGTTTTAGACCAAATTGGGTATATGCAAAAATACATTATGCTGGTTTCAAGTCAAACAGTGAGCACTCTCGTGATATGTAAGAAAAGTCATTCGGCAGCAAAAAGTGTTGAGCAATTTCAACTTTGCAGTGTTTGTTCAAGTAGAAGTTAAAAAGTAGCTTATTTGCAACATATATTGAGGCTGGTTTCAATTCAAACTACGTATATACAGAAATACATTAGCCCGGCTTCAACCATTATATCTGGTAATAATACATTGCTGCTATGAAATTGCTTAGATACACAGAATTAAAAAACAAACATCAAACAATTTTTCTCTATCACTACCTTTCATTAAACTTAAATTTACAACTAAAAATAATTGCAACTTAAAATTATTCACTAACTCATAGCAAAACAAAAATTGTGCAAACAGTACATCAGCGAGATACCAAATTTATTGTATTTTCTGTAAAATTGCATCTTCTTTATTCTTCGTAGTTCAGCAAATGATCTGAAACTTGTGTAAGAACCTGTTACTGTTACACGTCACAAAGCAGAATAGCTAAACTGCTTGATTTGAAAAAGTTTGCATTTTGGGTTGGCTAAGGAGGTCTAGGGGAGGTACATTTTAAAATTAGTATATGCAGAATGTCTAAAAAACACTGAACGTATTTTTTACCAACACGTCAGTGACGGTTGCAGCTTCTTAGTTTGGTATAGCATACTCTTTGGTTCACGGCTATAAAGATGTACTTATTCCAGGAGTTGGTTTCAGGGAATGGACCTGTAGTATCGATTGCTACTCTTTCAAGGGAGCTTTCCACGTTGTATTGTTTCATAGGAGCCTTACAGTTTCCCAGTGGTGCGCACAGCTTACTCTTGCGGTACCACTATCTCACAATATCCTTGCAGCCTACTCAAAAATCTTGCTCAGACCTTCTCCAGAATCTTGTTAACGTCGAAGTGACCTATAGAAGTCCTATTATGCAGATGTTCTAAAACCTCAGACACTCGGATTTTAGGAAGAAACGTACTCACGAATCATTTCCATTCTTTCAGAATCGCACCAAGATCCTATTCTCTATTTTCAAGAAATCTTATTGTGCCCAATTTAACTTCAAGATGCTACTCAGCGGGCTAATAACCATCCAGAAGAGAATTTTTTTCGGTTTTTCCAATCCAGAATGACACCTAGGTCCTTGTCATTTTCTTGCTCTGTTTGCATCTGTAGAAGATGTCAATTGTAATTGATCACGGTAGTCCAACTCAGGGTTTGAAACAAAGTGTGATCTGCTTGATCACACTTTGTTTCAAACCCTGAGCAATGGCTACACTTCTCCTTAACAGAAACAAAGAGATGCTCAAGGGCTATCACAGTGCTTAATCGCTCCTTGCCCTTTCATATCTCCAATCATTTCCTCGGTCTTTTCGCGTTTGGCCAATGGGGAACTTGTCGGCTTCTGCCTTATTGGCCGTGTGTCTCCAGTATTGATTCTATGCTCGACTATTGCGGTCTATCCCAATCGACCGTCGTCGAAAACGAACACGTTCAAGTACTATTGGATCAATCTTTTAGCTCCAGCCAGGTGTTGTTGTGGTTATTCAACATGCTGGCACGGTTCCGTCAACTGGTATAATAACTTCGTGGAACACTTTTTGATAGGTGGTTCTTTCTCAACATTGACACACCCCGCCACATGAACGACCGAAAAACACCATCCAACCGTTGTATTTTTTTTCAACGCGATATTATAGACATAGGCGTTAAGATCCTAGCAGGTACACCATCCGTCACTTTGGTCAGAACCTTCGTCATAAGCACGCCCTTTCCCAGGATTCCTCACTAATCTGTTTAATAGCGTGTACAACGCCTTCATGGAGAGCACCATCCAGGCGTTCCATCAAGCACAAAATGACACTTTGTGTACATCACGTTATATCGAACGATTACGTAAATGTGTTTTTGACTTTTGTAAATATTCTTCCAGAACTGTTGGTAATATAGTTTTTACTGAGGTTTTCAATTTGATCTTTCTGTATCACACACTCAACCCTACAACGTTTTTGAGCTAGTGCGAAATCTAATACTTTTAGATTTCGATTCTACTATTCTGTCCCCTACTAATTTGCCACACGTATTATCGATTGCTTAAACGCGTAACTAGAAATTACATTTTACTAAATACATTGAGTAAAATATCTGGAGCAACTTAAGGTTTATAAACTGTGTAAATCGATATGACTCAATCCAAATCCGCTAAATTAGCGATAACTAGTAAAGAACGGTATGTTCACAACAATAGCTACATTACGAAAAAGATCCACGTGCTCCTACAAATTTCTCCAAAAGTCTAACGTACGAAAGGAAGGAATGTGCTGCTTTGTAAAGACGTTATGGGCGCGATCGGATGTATAATTGGCTGCCTAAAATTCATCAAAAAAAGGTTATTCTGTTTGGTAAATAACTTTTGTTGGATTGATAATATGAAAAATATAACTTCACCATTAAACTCACAAAACTGTGTACTTTCTAACGAAGGTTTGCTTCTTTCTAAAGTGCAGTAATAAGTAGGAAATAACTGTTAAAATTAATGTTAAAATTTACTAACCTTATTTTAATTACTACATCTAACGGAATCAATTTGTATAAAATATAGCATTCGTTAATCGTTCTGTTTAAATAATTTCAAAAATATTGATCATGATAGTCGTACTGTACTGAATGAATTTTATCGAATTATTACATTAATTTTACGCCATTCTAATAAAAATTGTTCACGAGTTCACGCCGAAGATGGCACTGTTAATGATATGAAGTATAAGGTTTAAAACCAGAATAGTTTAAATTTAATTATTTTGGATTTTGTTTTTGCCGCATTGAAATTAAGTAAACTACATAATATATAGTGAATTACCTTTTGATAAGTATAATATAATAATGATTGGATTAATTGTCCATTTCGAATATATCTGCACCTTGCCGAAGTTCTAAATTACTAGAACAGGTGAAATGGCTTGCGTGTTCTAATGAACTAAAGAGCCAAACTACAGGTCCAACCAAAGTAGTAGGGTCGTTCTCTGGGGTAAAAGATTCCGGAGTTAAAATAGTCCGTTCATTTACATTTCCAATGCTCCACCTGTAGGTACTACATTGGCCAGGAGGCGAGTTTTTTGTTGCCTGGAAATTTAGAATTTTGCCGAACCCTTGCCGTTCCAGGCAAGGTAGGGATCTTTAACGTGCGTGACAACACTCACACACGGGACCTCCATTTAACCTCTCATCCGAACGAGGGCGTAATTTTTGTGAAAAATGCTCACCTGTCACTTTTCAAGCAGTCGGCCGTGTCAGGATAGTTAAAATAGTCCCCCATTCGGATCTCCGGGAGGGGACTACTTCGGAGGATGCGATCGGAAAGTTAAAAATAAGAGTCGGGAACATTCTGCGAGTCGGAGCGTGGAATGTTAGAAGTATGAAGCAAGTAGGTAAGCTAGAGAACCTAAAAATCGAAATGAATAGGTTATCACTAGACATAGTAGGGATCAGCGAAGTTCGGACCCAGAGGCGGGGGATTTTTGGAGTGGAGACTTCAGGGTAATTCATACACGAGCAGAGGAAGGAAATTTGGGTGTGGGTATAGTTATGCGGAGAAAGATAGGAAACTGTGTAGAAAATTACTTACAAAAGAACGAAAGAGTACTCATGGTTAAATTAGAATCTAAACCGGTAAACACAGTAATAATACAAGTATACATGCCCACCTCTAGCTACAGTGACGAAGAGGTAGAAGCCATCTACAAAGATATCGAAGACATATTAAAATACGTAAAAGGACATGAGAATTTAATAATTAAGGGAGATTTTAATGTCGTGGTAGGTGAGGGTAGGGAAGGAGCGGTAGTAGGTTTATTTGGTTTAGGCACGAGAAACGACAGGGGAAATAGGCTGGTAGAATTTTGCGACAAGAACAATTTAATCATCACAGATATATTATTTTAACATCATGCTAGAAGACGATATACGTGGAAGATGCCAGGAGATATAGAAAGATATCAAATAGATTACATTCTTGTTAGACAACTGTTTAGGAAGTAGAAACAGAATGGAATAACATTAAATCCAGCCTCGACATGGCGGCCAGAGATATTCTGGGGTATACACAAAAAGAAAATAAGAAACCGTGGATAACAAAGGATATCCTGAATTTAATAGAAGAAAGACGAAAATACAAAAATAAATCAGACGAAGCAGGAAAACAGATATACAAAGCCATAAAATGGGAAATTATTCGAAAATGCAGGAAAGCTAAAGAACAATGGATTGATGAAAAGTGCAAAGAGGTACAAACGAAGTTGGAATAGGAAAGACAGACGAAGCATACAAATTAATTAGAATGAATTTTAGAGATATAAAACGGTGTAGCAAAAATATAAGAGACGCACAAGAAAACGTCATCTTAGAAAACGTACAGAAAGTGGGTAGATGGTAAGAATATACAGGGAATTTATATGCAGGAGAGGAACTAACAGCATTAGAACAGGAATCAAACATTGAAAATGATGAATTGGGATATCCTATACTTAGAGATGAGTTTGAATTAGCATTAAAGAGTCTAAAAAATGGTAAGGCGCCGGGTACAGATAAGGTGCAAGCAGAAACTCTAAAAGCCGCTGGACAAGCAGTAGCAGAACGTCTCTTCCAACTTGTAAGCTATATATATGAGACAGGCGAAATACCCAAAGATTTCAAACGTAGCATCATAGCAACTATACCAAAAAAGAAAGGCGCGGATAAATGTGAAAATTTTCGAACAATAAGTTTGGCAGCACACGTGTCAAAAATATTAACTAGAATTGTGCAAAGACTAATGGATAAACGGGTGGAACAAATACTAGGAGAAGATCAATTTGGGTTTAGACGAAACAGGGGAACACGGGAGGCTATTTTAGCTCTGAGAGTGATAATGGAGAAAACAATAGAAAAAAGGGAAAGCGTGTATATATGGTTTGTAGATCTGGAAAAAGCATTCAACAATGTAAAATGGAAAAAAATGTTTGAAATACTCAAAAAGATTGGAATGAGTTATAGGGATAGACGAATAGTACATAGCTTATACAAAGAGCAAACAGTGGTAATAGAATCAGAGCAGGAACGTAGAGAAGTAAACATTAGGAAAGGGGTTTGACAGGGATGTGCCCTATCCCCATTGATTTTTAACTTGTACATAGAAGAGGCAATGAATATTGTCAGATGCAGGAAGACATTTGGAATTACTATGCAGGGACAAAAAATTGATATGCTAAGATTTGTAGATGATATAGCGGTATTGGCGTCTAGCAAGGAACAGTTAGAAGCTGCTTTTAATGAAATGGAAACGGTTCTAACAGAGAGATACGGTATGAAAATTAACAAAACTAAAACTAAAGTTCTAGTATGCAAAGGTGGGCAAAATAAATCAAAAACAAGAATGCAAGTATGTAACACGAACTTACAAGGGGTTAAGGATTTTTGCTACTTAGGAAGACAAACAACGCAAGATGGGAAAAGCACAAAAGATATAAAACAAAGATTAGCACAAGGTCGTGCTACATTTAACAAGAAAAAACAACTACTGTGCTCAAAGGCCACAAACATAGTAACAAGGAAAAGATTGCTTAAAACATATGTGTGGAGCACAGCACTGTACGGCTGTGAAACCTGGACAGTAGGAGAAGCAGACAAGAAAAAGGTAGAAGCCTTTGAAATGTGGTGCTACAGACGTATGATGAAGATATCATGGACAGACAAAGTTAAGAACGAAGAGGTACTAAAAATGGTAGGGGAAGAAAGAAATATGTGGAAAACGGTAAAAAAAGAGAGACAGGATGATAGAACACATAATACGGCATGAGGGAATAGTGCGGAAAATATTAGAAGCAGCGATAGGAAAAAAGAGAAGAAGAGGCAGACCTAGGTTAGACTACTGCACACAGATAGTAAAAGATATAGGCTGTAGGGGTTTTAGGGAGATGTGTAGGCCAGCCCAGAATAGAAATCAATGGAGGTACGCATCCAACCAATCCCAAGATGGATAAACTAATGACGAAAAAATAACTGTGTTTAAACACGATGATTATTATAAGTAACTACAAGAATTGGTTGGGCAATATTCTCGAATAATGTTAAGTGTGTGAAAGGATTTACTGGAAAACCATTACTTCGGCAAATGTCTAAGTGTTGGGGGATCTTGGTAGCCACAGGTTGCTTAAGCCCCTTCACTGAATCTTGGTGAAATAGGGCATAAAATTAGAAAACAATAGAAGGGAACGAGCTGTATACACATGCTGTGTGAGAATTTCAGGGACCTATGTAGGCTAGCTCAGAATATAAATAAGTGCAGGTACGTGTCCAACCAGTTTTGAGACGAAAAACCTAATGACGAAAAAATAAGCGCAGATAAATCTGATGATTAGTATAAACAACTAGTTGTTGGTTACGAAAGATCTGCAACTAATGATGACTGTACGAGAAGATAATTGGAAAATATATTAAATCGGTAAATAGTTAAGTGTTGGGGGAACTTGGCAGCCACAGGCTGCTTACCTCCCTTCACAACCACTGAAGGTCGAAGAAATAGGGTATATAATTGTAAAAAAAAGGTGATCGAACTGCATCTAACAAGAAGGAACAGCGCCTATGAGGAAAGACAACAAACATAGAACAAGAAGAAAATTGTTGAAAGCATATGTGTGGAGCAGAGCACAGTATGCCCATGAAATACGGGCAATCTGAAATGCAGACAGAAAAACGGTAGCAGCTTTTGGAAATGCTGTGCTTCAGATGTATAAGGACGATAGCATGGACAGACAAAGATAATAACAAATAGGTTATAGAAATAGTAGGAGAACAAGGATATCTGGGGAAAAAGAGAAATAGAAGGGCGGAATACGTTCTAAGGCATTTTTGGGGAATAGTATGGGATATGTTACAAGCAGAGAGAGGAAAAAATAAGTAGATGTAGACCTAGATCAGATAGTTATAGATGCAGGCTGTGCAAATTTTAGGAAAATCTGTAGGTTAGTTCAGAATAGGAAACAATGATGGTACGCGTCTAACCAGTTCCAGGACTGAAGACCTAATGATGATGGATTAATTGCGAATATTTATGAAGCCAAAACTGACATAACCTCAACATCCATGGTTGTTTGTAAACTTCTATGTTTATATTTACAAGCGAAAAGTAAATTATTATAGCTGTGTTACTTTGTGAAGCTTACACTATGTTATAATAGTTTAAAAAAAAGGGTAGTGTGCCATATCTCAAAACATAACTAGAAATTCTACAATATTCAATGTAAGGTAAATATTGCTTCAGTTAGCAAGAGTGAAGTTTATTAAAATATCTCAGTGGAACTATCACAAGGAATTAGGATACATTTTGTTACAAATTAGGTTGCGAGTTTGGTATTCAGCAAAAATGATTTACAGATTTGAACGATCTGGTGGGAGGACGTTCTCAAAAACCATAATTATTTCGACATCATTATACACTTCACTTTGAGGACGTTCATTGTTTTGTGTATCTTTACAAGGGGTCTGTAATGGTAATTATATTTTCAATTTGAAAAGTGTCAAAATTAGTTTTAAATATATAGGTAACTTATTAGTGTTCCCATTCTTTACTACAAACTACCTACCTAGCAGACTTATGCCATTTTTTGGTCATACAAAGATCACATGTAACGTCAAATAGATGTGATAATGACGTCATTTTCTCAAATTGTGCTGCCGGCAAAAAATAATTATAATAAACAATAAGCTTCACAACTCCCACTAATTATGAAATATATTAGGCTAAATTAAAAATAAAAGCGTAAAAGTTTGTTTAGGATTAAACAATTTACAAAACTAGACCTTTCTTTAGGTGATTAGAAATAAACCATAAAAGAATTCTTTTTTGGTTTATTCTGTCAAAAATAGCTATTTTGTTACATTAAATTGACTCAGTCAAAAACGACTAAACGTTTATTTCAATAAATATTTCATAACTAATCGAATATTTGGGTCTTCGGTTTAATATTTTTCATCAAATGCTAATATCGAAGAAAGTATTTTCAATGCAAAAAACTTTGAGTTGTTACCCGTAAAGTGTGCTTTATTAAAACAAAATTATTACAAATGTTTTTTTTTTAATGAATAAATAAGAAAATAAAAATAGGTTTAATTGTTGTAATATTTACGATGTGTATATAGGTATTTTTGAACGGTAAGTCATTACCAACCAAAAACTTAAAAGGAACACTGTTTTGCACAATACGTAGCAATGTAAATGATATAAAACTATTGGTGAAAAGAGAGAATAACAGGCATTTGTAAATAATATTTTTTAAACCCCACATTTTAAGGTCAATAGATAAATGTTTAGTAATAAATATACCAACAGCTTTCGAATCTATGGGATATTGCAAAACGAGAAAATATCTTCCAACCACAAATGCATTAGTTCCAGAATTAATAGTATATTGTGTATTTGAACAATAGTATTATTGTTCACCATAAAGTAGGCGTCAGAATACAATATGAACAATTAATAAATTGTAACATTATTTTGAAATGTTAACGTATTAACAGATTAATTAATTAATTAAATTTCATTAACTTGTATTTCTTATAGGCAGAGTTTCATGATAAATTACCGCTATATTTTAGTAAGCATCCCCTATAATAAAGACCTCAGATCTAGAAATAGCTTTACCCTTAAATAATATAAATTCCAGCGGCTGTCATAATAATTGAATGGTCCTACCTTGCAAACCTAATACAATATCCTTTTAAAACTTATGTCGGTTATAGATTGACGAATTTAATAAATTTAAATAGAATATTACGTTTTAACGTAAACAAAGCAAAGTAATTTTTAGTTGTAAAACTTAATTTTCTTAATATTTCAGTGATTGACAAGGGTTAGAAAACGAAACATTACAAATAGCCAAACTATTTTCCACTTTGATTTGTTCAAAGATTGCAAGTAATTTTAAGTAGTCTGGAGACAACCATTGTATTTAAATCCATTACGGTTTGAGTTAGATTACCCGGACTTTTGTCAATGGCAGACAACTGTCGCCAATAGATATGATCAACAATTTCAGTACTTAAAATTCCAAAAATGTGCAACATATTTATACCGTTAGAAAAATAATTGCTATCCGTGGCACTCACCTTGAAAAGGGTTGGATTTGGTTTCTGAAATCTCGTTTTTGGGAGGTTCTGTTAATAATCATTGGATAACAGAAATATGACGTAAATAATGGTTCAGGATAGGGTTTATATATAACTTAAGGCTTTAGTCAATAGACAGATTCTAATGGGGTTTTTAATTTTAAAAACGTAGAAAGAAACGTAGCCAGGAAAGTTCGCTGGTAGAGTTCTCTGGCGTAGCAGATATGATCTCGAACTTAGTTTCACGTTAGTAAAAGTGGAAAGGAGTAATTAACTCATCCAGTTTGCGAGGGTTTATGCCCGTCTGTTCGCGGATTTATAAGTGGTATTAAAGTATATAATAAAAAGCTTGTGCGTGTGTGTGTGGTGCCCAAGTTAAGCTATCAACAAGATCATGCCGGGTACGTGTGCCATTGAATTATTTGAGTAGTTGCGAAGAATAAGAGCAACAAACGAGATTCTCTCCCCCAAATTTAAGAGCTGTTCTGGATTGGAAAGCAAGCCATCAAACAATTGATGATTTTTAGTAAGTTTTTATATTTATGCTAGCATGACGAATTTTTAGTTAATATATTTATTAGGACGTTTTGGCCATAAACCGTAGGATTAATTTCGTGTGAAATTTATAAGATAAGTTTTCTTCTATATAAAGTGTTTGGGAATTGCTTATGTACATAAAATTATCAGAATTCCATATCAACCATTCAATCAAATTTCTAAATTAGAATCAATGAATTTCCTAACGCAAGAGGTTCACGTTTATTACTCTGTTGATTAAATAGTTTTGTTTGCCGTTGATTAAATAATATTTTTTTATTTTTGATCATGAAATTTGCATAAGTAGTCAAAAAGATAAGAATTGATTAAAAGAAACAATTGTCCTCCTTGGGATGACAAATCTCTCAAGGTTTTGCATGAACACTTAGATATTCTCGACTTGTCTGGCGCCCTTAGTAATTGTCTTTAAGCCCCAATATTTATGAAAGGTAAGTCCCAAATTTTTTTGTTGCATATTATATATTAATTTAGCCCCTTCTGCAAAATTTTAATCCTCTAAATGATCCACAACTTTCCGCTAGCTAGTGCCGGTGACCCCCTTTAATTTTTGTTTTACAGGCCGCCCTCATTTTATAATTTTAATGAAAATAATATACTTAGTAGCTTTTCTGCCTGTAACAAAATTTATAGTCTTTGCAAACAATTTTTTTGAATTGGGAGCCGGTAGACCTCTCACGTAGTAATGGACCAGAATAATGAATATATATGAATTGTGAATGATCGTCAGATGAAGAGTTGATAGTACTTACAGTATTAATTTCTTTTATCTGCGGAACACCTATTGTAATGGCTTATGTGGACATTTTACTAATTTTCTTTGTAGACTGAATATTGATCTAATAGACCATACTTTTCTATATCTTTACTCAAATGACACAATGTGTGGATATTGCACGCAAAACATTCTTTGCCATAAAAATTTCACAATGTTTCACAAAATCTGTAAGAAGTGAATTATTAGCTAATTGGAAACCAAATTTTTGAATGTATGCACTTCGCAATAAGGGTATGCCATCAATATTGAAACTCGGTTTGATTTCTTTATCAGGAAATGCATTATTTAATGAGATGTGCGACAATAAATTTATTAGTCCTAATTGAGAATATTCACTGTTGGCCAATATCCTTCTTTATTGAGTAGTATGAATTTTTAACAAAGTTTTGCAGTCCAGAGGTTGGATAAGTGATATGGAGACAAAATTCGCAATAACTTAGTAGTAGCTGAGTGGGATGTGTTACGATCAGTTACGCAATTACTTAATTTCATAGATAAATTAGTTTCAGAGACATTAAGAGTACGCTCGCAATCCTCGATATGGCTATTTGGGAAACTAGATTTATCGTTCGACTCACTATTATATACAAACTCTTCACATTCACCAATGTCATTTATATCAGATCTAACTATGCTACAGGAATTTAAATTACTAGAGGCTACAATGCTGTACGAATGTAAATTAGATAGAAATTCACTAAATAAAGACAGTGTGGCATTTACATTTGCTCTAACTGTATAGTATCATTGTTGATAATGTCCTACAAGTTGTATTGATATTTAGCATTTGTCTCGTACATACATCGTTTCACAGGATGTAGTATTCAAGTGGATTCATTATATTCTTCATCGTCTTTCAACTCTTGATCATATTTGGTTTGATCCTTGTAAAGGGGCCAATATACGTCCTTTTGCATAGGCGTAATCTAATTTCGAAGTACAATAGATACCCCACCTGATCGCTACTCCAAGGTATAAATTTTCCGAATCAAAAAATATACATTGGAAATTATGTTCAGATAGAAAATTGTACCAAACCTACTTTGTGAATGAAGTTTCTTTGTATTTAGCACTAATAAGTAACCCAGCGACTTTCTCATCAATAAAAGCCGCCAACCGCAATGAATAATTGAGGTTATATGTCCGTTTAACATTCGTCGATCTATCGCTAACAGGATTTGAGCTGCAATGATATAGTGCACTATGGATTAGAATTGCTTGGTAACAAAAATATTGTGCAGCTTTTAATATGTACATATATTTGTGAAGAAACTTATCTTGTTGCTTTGCCTGTGCTTGTAATATATAAGCAAGGAACATTTTTTTGAATAATCTCTGATAATATGCAATTTAAATAAAACCGTTCCAATTTTGTAACCATAATAGTTTCCCAAACGTTAATATGTCTGTATATTTTTCCCACAAACAGTAGATTGTTATCACTGCTGTGCATAACAAAGTAACAAACGTCTTTTGTTGAAATGTTTAGTTGCCCTTGAATCTACAACAATAACTACAAAATTAGTACATGCATACATATATATATATATATATATATATATATATATATATTATTGTGTAATTAGAAGCTAATTTTAGGTTAACAAGACATACAAAAGGTTATGGGTCAACATAGAGAGTCTTGGATAAATTTATTATTAATATAATTAGGTAATTGTAAATAAAAATTAGAGCTTAGACAATGTATGACAGTTTAGAATAATGTAATTTTAGGTATTTATTTATAAATGACTTAGCATAATATTTAATTAGAATAATAAGGGATTAGAAGCAACACGAAATAAATACCGCTTTAATTTTGCAAAAGCTTTTCGTATTTGTTAACATAGGGTAAAACCAAAAACATTTTAAACCATACAAACAGGGGGAACGTTATCTAAACGAACGAGGCTATAAAATTTAATATGTTCCAAGAAAGACAGACCGTTGGATATTTGTGTATGCAACATACAGCAAAGGCAGGTGGCCGTTAAAGAATACGGATCGATATTGTTCAAGGAAAGATAGCGATTTCTTATGTGTTAGTAAAGAAGCACAGATAACAAGTGTTGGTTAGTAAGCTGACTTTTAAATGGGCAGGTAAACAAAGATGAATCGAAGCATACAAGTATGACAGAAAAAAAGCATAAGATATCAAGGTAATCATGAAGGCAGTACAGTAGAGAACCAGAACCAAGCGGTTATAGAGGAAAATGGACTAAGCAGAACGTATGAATGTGAGAGAGAAGCACTATATTTTTAGGATTTAATCATAGAAGTAGTATGGTTGGGAGACGGTAAACAAATTTGTTTGGAGAGGGTAGAAAATCAATAATTTCTAAGAAATTTAACAGCATACACGGATCGGTTAGAAACCAGGGAGAGTGATTTGATTGGACGTTAAAAGTAGACGCGCAACAAGTTGGTCTTAGGAAAGGTAAATATCGATCAGAGAGAAGTATAAATGTGAAAGGACGCTATATGTACGAAAGAGATGAAAAATATTTGTTTAAGTGGAAGGCGTGGACGTAGCCAGAATTAAAAGTTCGTTGAGACTAGTTTTCGCGGAAGCATAGAGTCGATTGACGGTTTTGTGAGGTTTTCCGAGTATTTTGGGGTGTTTGTCGAACAATATTCAGAGAAAACAAAAACGGTTAGAGCTTTTCACGGGAATTGAGAGTCGGTTACTGTTCTACGGAGAATTGTGGTTTTCCGTTGGAAGTTTACGTGCTAAATTGCAACAAGGGGTGTTACCAGGTAACAACTTTTATTCAAACATTGTGTGGTGACTATTTGCAATGATTCTTTTTACTTTTTGTGATTTGGTGTGTTGTATTTATTAAACTATAAATTTATGCGACTTTCGAGGTGAATAAAAATTATTTAGGTTGTCAAACAGTAGTGATTTACAGATAACCAGGATATATTGTAAAAAAGTATAGAGGGCTTATTTAATTTTGTTTGGTAGTGCTGTAAATTGTAAATTGGTTAAAAAGTTTTACTATGAGCTCATGTTAAGACGAAGGGTTAGGTATGAGGAATGCCCTCTCACTTTAACAGGATAATTGTTTAATAAGGTTTTTGAAGTGAAATATTTCCTAGAAAATAAAATTGTTGCTAGTAAAAAGTATCCAAATGTACATAATGGAAAATATTATGAAAATGTAATATTTATTGACTGTAAATAGAGTGTGTTGTATTTGTGAATTGCGTTATTTTGAGTGTGAATGTAGAGTGGATTTTCTTTTGGGTTATAGCATGGTAGCAGTGAGGCGGGGTTTTTAGATTCAGCAATCCAAGTAAGCGTTTGTGTTAGTATAAGGGTTTTAAAAAAAATAAAAATGGAGCAGAGCGGAGCAGCCGAGGTGACTACACAATAATATATATATATATATATATATATATATTGTAACGCGCTACTACTACCGCGTTTCTTTAATTTAAAACAAGTAATAATAATGGTCTTTATTACTCACTGTTCACAAGTCTAATTAACAGTATATGCCTTATTTATAGATGTTTTCAGTCCACTCAACAATGAAGCACTATTACACTAATGAATTTACAAGCACTAATATCTTCTTAAATTAACTCCTTTACCATAGGTTCATTAACAACACTAACACAACTATTTGTTTATACACTTCCATTTATTTATGTATACTACAAGCTGCATGTACATTAGACACAGCTTATATCATTTATGTATATATTCCAAAAGCTCAACTTTACTGTACACGATATAATTAATATTAGACATTCAAGAATAGACTGACTCTTGCATTTATTAGCGGTGTTATATATACTCTGGATTACAAGGATGACTCATGCTCCCGTAATTTCAAGAAGAATTCTGGCATCCTTGAGAATACGCTGTGCCCCGAGCGTTTTGTGTGTAATTGATTGCTAGAAGCAATTCTCGTATCCTGAAAACTATGCAGAGTCTACAGCGCTTGTGTGTTTGATGGGTTGCCTAATAGTGGATCGCAACACTGCCCCCTCTTTAAAACCGTTACGTCTCGTAACTGTAAATCCATCTTGACGCCAATTCGATGACTGGTGACGGTATCGGCAGCTATCTCCTCTGGTGCATCCACCGCGTCGTTGGAAGTAACAGTCAACACTCTTTTCCTGGTCTTGGTAGGCAACCGGTTGATAACAACAAACAAGAACCTGGACGTTGGTTCCCTGGAAAACTACTTCTAGCATATTTCGGACTATCCTCCAGTCTAAGCGATCCAGTCCACAGCCCAGCTTGGGCACCGCTAGTCTCGTTACTCCATTTTCCATCATCTGCGCCTTAAGATTTAGCAAAGCCTCCCATAGATGTCCATAACTAGGTCTCTGCAATGAAGAATTTTTGGTGACCAGATAGTAAACATAACGATTTTTATCTTGAAGAACCAAAGATTTTCCTACAGTTGGCTGCTGTTGTACTAATTCATCCACACATCCAAACTTTTTCTTGAAAACAACAGCTATTCCCCTTGACATTGCCAAATCTTGAGCTACGCAATGTGCAAGGGAATACTCTTCTAGTGCTCTAAACAGATCTTGCTGTTTTTCAACAACAACGCCAAATCTCGCTTTAGCGGAACCACCATACGCCGCCATAAAGCTCTCAAAATCTACATTTGGCTCATGATTAATAACTTGCCGAACACCATTATCATTATTCGAGTCTTCCTGGTTGTTGCCAGCGTAGGATGTTAAACGGTTTACCACGGGGGAATCTTCTGATCCGGTACACTACATCATTAATCCTTTTTAACACTTTGTACGGCCCTTCCCATTGTCTTTGTAGTTTTGGCGACAATCCACGTTTTCTTTGTGGATTGTACAGCCACACTAAATCTCCAGGTTGATAACCACCTTCTTGTGCTCTCGTGTCATATTGTGATTTCATTCGATCGCTTGCTGCCTGTATATTCTTTCGGACGTTTTCGTGAATACTATTTGATCTTTCACGAAGCTTACTAACGTAATCTTCACATGCGATCTCTTCTCCAGGTTTAAATCCAAACCGAAGATCACATGGTAGCCGCAATTCACGTCCTAGCATTACGCAAGCGGGCGAGTACCCTGTGCTGTCATGTACCGAAGATCGGTACGCCAGTAGGAACAAATGTAGATATTGGTCCCAGTCTCGTTGATGTTTAGAGACAACTTTGGCCAGGTACTTCCCTAACGTCCTGTTCATTCTTTCAACCATTCCATCCGATTGGGGATGAAGTGGCGTGGTTCTAGTCTTCCTGATTCCAAGATGCTTGCAGACATTTTGAAACAATGCTGATTCGAAGTTCCGACCTTGATCGGAGTGTAATTCCAACGGAACTCCAAAGCGACAAAACAACTCCTTCACTAGTACATCTGCAATCGTCTCGGCTTCTTGGTTAGGTATAGCATATGCCTCCGGCCATTTGGTAAAATAATCCATTGCAACCAAGATGTATTTATTTCCCTTCTCTGATTCAGGAAACGGACCAGCTATATCAATGGCTACCCTCTCAAAAGGATTCCCCACGTTATACTGTCTCATTGGGGCTTTCCGTTTTGAGACCGGGCCATTTACAGAGGCACACAATTCACATTTCCGGCACCACTCCTTCACATCATCTTTGCAGTTCAGCCAACAGAATCTTTCTCTCACTCTCTCGAGAGTTCTTTTCACGCCAAAGTGCCCTCCGGAAATACCATCGTGCAAGTGCTGCAACACTTCCGGCACTCTGCTTTTCGGCACTATCAATTGAAGTCTCTCAGTGCCATCTTCAAATTCCAGGCGTCGCTTCAAGATTTTATTTTCCATCATCAAAGAGTCCCACTGTGCCCAGTATGCCTTCAGGCTCCTACTTAAAATACTAATTTCTTCCCAAGCTGGTCGTTGTCCTCTATTCTTCCACTCAATAATACGTCTCAATTCGGGGTCATTTTCCTGGTCTTCTCGCATTCTTTCGGGTTGCCAAGTATCATCGGTTACTGTCATTCTATGGATGACACTTATTTTCTCTTCCATCTTGGAGCAATGATTGCAGTCCACCGGACAAGGTCTCCTTGACAGAGCGTCTGCATTCCGATGGCTAGTTCCTACACGATGTTCCGTATCAAAATCATATTCCTGCAGCCGCTTTATCCACCTTGCCACTTGCCCTTCAGGATTTCGAAACTGCAATAACCATTTCAGTGCAGCATGGTCTGTTCTCAACAGGAATTTACGGCCGTATAAGTACTTATAAAAGTGCTCTACGGATTTGACGACGGCCAACAGCTCCCTTCTTGTCACACAATAGTTCCTTTCTGGCCGCGACAAGACCTTGCTGAAATACCCAATAACTTTTCTTGTCCGTCCTGCACTTGAGAAAGAACGCCTCCTATAGCTGTGTTACTGGCGTCGGTATCCAACACAAATTTCCCCTCCATCCGTGGATAACTCAAAATTGGTGCTGTAACTAGTAGTCGTTTCAGTTGTTCAAATGCCCTGTGGCAGTCGTCATTCCAATCATATTCTTGTCCATCTTCGGTTAATTTTGTTAACGGTTTGGCAATGTTCGCAAACCCAAGTATAAAACGTCGGTAATATGTGTACAATCCTAGAAAACTGCGTAGTTGGTGTATATCTGCTGGTGTAGGCCACTCTTGTACCGTTTTATTTTGTCAGGGTCAGCTCTTATTCCGGTCTCCGAAACGACATGTCCTAGGTATTTCACCTCTTTTCCAAATAGGTGGCACTTCTTGGGGCTTAATGTAAGGTTTGCCCGCGTAATCTTTGGAATATCTCCTCTAGGTTCTTAAGATGTTCTTCAAAAGACCGGCCTAACACTATCACGTCGTCCAGGTACACCAGACATGTCTTCCAGGACAGTCCACGCAGTACCGACTCCATCAATCGTTCAAAAGTAGCAGGAGCATTGCATAATCCAAATGGCATGACCTTGAACTGCCATAATCCAGTTCCAATTGTAAAGGCAGTCTTTTCTTTATCGTTTGGCTCCAAGCCTACCTGCCAGTATCCGCTTTTCAAGTCCAAGGTCGAAAACCATTTAGATCCGGATAGAGTATCTAGGTGTCATCAATTCTGGGCAAAGGATAGCTGTCTTTCTTTGTCACATTGTTAAGCCGCCGGTAGTCTACACAAAACCTTGTCGACCCGTCCTTTTCTTGACAAGCACTGCCGGGGATGCCCATGGACTATTCGAGGGTTCAATCACTCCCTGTTCTTCCATATCGGTAATAATTTGCTCAGCTTCCTTACGTTTTGCCAAAGGAAGCCGCCTGGGGTGTTGTCTTATCGGTTGCGCATCTCCAGTATTGATCTTGTGTTGAACAACATTCGTCCTTCCCTTCTCACTATCATCCAGTGCAAACACACCTCGATATCGTCCGACCAGTTCTTTTACCCTGCCCAGTTGATCGCCATTTAATCCTTGACACGAGGGTATCAACATATCCAGCAATTTCTGTGAGCAACCGTTGGTTGGTTTATTTTTCGTGTCGTCCATACAACGTTTAATATGACATACTGGAATGCAACTTCTTACAATCATGCCTTTTTTCAGGGTCACTGTATGAGGGTTAATGTTCAGCACCCTTACTGGGACTATATTTCGTGACTTTACCAGCGTTCTTCCAATCAGAAGTCCCTCCTGACCCATCCCCGATTCAGTTGCTTCCATCATGCATACTTGTCCTTCCCGGAGCGTACCATCCGGGCGTCCCATTACTATCATCTCCACCTTCTCGGGTATTTTCATATCGCAAATCATTCGAACTTGCATCGCCTGGTTACTCGTCCCTTGAAATGGAATCTCATCATCATCTATCCGAAGCACTTTTTCTTTCATGTTTACATGAAACCCATATTCTCTCATGAGATCCATTCCCAAGATCACTTCTTCTGTAATTTCAGCTACCAACACTCGATGATTAATTAATTTGTCCCCAATTGTCAACATAACGGCAGTCTCTCCGTGAGTACAAATTTTCTCACCACTTGCCGTTCGAAGACACACCGATACAGGTAGCACTTTTCCACGACCAACCAAATCTGGTCTCACATTAGTTTTTGTTGCTCCTGTATCCACGAGTAATCGGACACCCCTACCATTAATTCTTCCATCGATATAAATGCTGTCCAGACTTCCCATCGACGATGCAGCACGGATGATAATCTCCGGGGCACTACGTTGTGCTGTCGACGTTCGCCCCCTTACGTCGACTTGCTTTAGTTTTCCTGCTGCTCAACCGGTTGTTTTTTTGGTTGAGTACAGCGTCTCTGTATGTGACCAACTTCACCGCAGTTCCAGCATCGCAGACGCCATCGCCGCGGTCGTTGTAGTTCCAGCCTTTCAGCCACACGGTTGACTATTTCATCTATGCTGTTCTGAGCTTGACCAGGTTCCTCTAAGGGAGACCGAACTTTGTGACCCATCCTGTGTGATGTCTGCTTAGCTGCTTCAAATTCAAGCGCATGGGCCAGTGCGTCATCCAACATTTTTGGCCGTGCTAGTCTTAGCGCTTGCTGTATTTCGCCATCCTTAACGCCATCCACAAATGTTTGGACAGCAAGTTGTTCGAGGAAGCTATCTGGTGCCGTTGGGTATGCCAATCTAACTAACCTGGCAATGTCAGCTTCGAAATCTTGCAGGCTTTCACTTGTCTTTTGCGAGCGGTTCTTAACTTGTGCGTGGTAAACCTGTTGAAGGTGAGCATCTCCATATCTCATCTCAAGCTTTGATGTTAAGAGGCCGTAATCATTCTGCTGGTGATCGGGAATCGTTTGTAAGATGTTAAGAGCTTCCCCCCGTAGGGCCACTATTAGAGAGATAGCCTTCTCTTTGTTGAACCAACCGTTGGCTATTGCCGCAGCTTCAAATTGTTTCCAAATATGTGGGCCAAGGTGTTTTACCATCGAATGTAGGTGGTTTTACTTTAAATTTAGACAGAATTGACTCGCTTCTTTCCATGATTCCTGTTTCTGGAATGTTCTGATTAACAACTTGGCTTGGTATTTCAAGTGGCCGTGTTGTTAGTGAAATCACCTGTTCTTGCAGCCTCATCATATCTTCTTCCATTTTTATCAATTTACTGTCTAACTTTTGCTCAACTGTTTTTACCTGTTCAGTGAAATCTTCTTTCAATGCAATGGAGCTTTCCATTAATCTTTGTTCTAACGTGGCTGTATTTTCACTTAACTTTTCTATTTTCTCAGCATTTTCACTAAGTGTCATTTCCATACCGTATTTAAACTCTTTAAGGGTCGATTCCAGTTCAACTGACCTCACTAAGTTTTCATTGAGTGTCACTTCCAGTTTAGCCGACCTCTCCTCCATACCGGATTTAAAATCCTTGAGGAAATTCATTAAAGTTTCTGCCTCCATCTTACTTTGATATCTCGTAACTGGCATATACAAACTACTTAAATGTCTTTAGACTTGTGTTTTAAATTAATCACTATATACCCCACACAGGCTGACACCAGTGTAACGCGCTACTACTACCGCGTTTCTTTAATTTAAAACAAGTAATAATAATGGTCTTTATTACTCACTGTTCACAAGTCTAATTAACAGTATATGCCTTATTTATAGATGTTTTCAGTCCACTCAACAATGAAGCACTATTACACTAATGAACTTAGAAGCACTAATATCTTCTTAAATTAACTCCTTTACCATAGGTTCATTAACAACACTAACACAACTATTTGTTTATACACTTCTATTTATTTATGTATACTACAAGCTGCATGTACATTAGACACAGCTTATATCATTTATGTATATATTCCAAAAGCTCAACTTTACTGTACACGATATAATTTATATTAGACATTCAAGAATAGACTGACTCTTGTATTCATTAGCGGATGACTCATGCTCCCGTAATTTCTAGAAGAATTCTGGCATCCTTGAGAATATGCTGTGCCCCTAGCGTTTTGTGTGTAATTGATTGCTAGAAGCATTCTCGTATCCTGAAAACTATGCAGAGTCTACAGCGCTTGTGTGTTTGATGGGTTGCCTAATAGTGGATCGCAACAATATATATATATATATATATATATATATATATATATACTATTCAGTTTTTCTTTTATGGGTTATAGGTCCTGTTTAAAAAAATAGTAAAAGGCGTACTCTTTTTATTCCATCTGAATTTTCGAGTATATTTGTACTCTTGGTCACAGATTACTAAAAATTACACGTTGTATAAACACAGTTATTGCAAATGAATATATACTTACAATAGTTGAGATTGTGTAATTACTGGCATGTGTAACAGGAAACATTTTAAAAAAAAACTATTTAGAACAATTACAAAATTGACAGTTTCTGACAAATGACATATAAATTAAAACATTTGTATATAAACATGCAAACTAAACTAGAGTGGAACTAAAAATAAATTATGAATATGCTTTATGGTAAATGATTATGAGTGGGGTGTACTAGTAAATGATATCTGGTTTGCAGGTGAATGTGTTTGTCTATGTGCGGTGTCTGTATATTGTATATTTGTGTATGTTATGTATGTTTTAATTTATATGTCATTTGTCAGAAACGTCAATTTTGTAATTGTTTTTTAAAATGTTTCCTGTTACACATGCCAGTAATTACACAATCTCAACTATTGTAAGTATATATTCATTTGCAATAACTGTGTTTATACAACGTGTAATTTTAGTAATCTGTGACCAAGAGTACAAATATACTGAAAATTCAGATGGAATAAAAGAGTACGCCTTTATTATTTTTTTAAACAGGACCTATAACCCATAAAAGAAAAACTGAATAGTGTTAAACCAGAGGTCGTTAATTCTAACTATTATATATATATATATATATATATATATATATAAATATATATATAGATATTTTGGATGTGTTCTTGACCTTCTTAAATAGATAATATGGGTATAATAATATTGGAATTAGGTCATTACTAAATCTTGGTATATTGGAAAAGTTTCACATATAAGCAATAACAAATGTAGTGGTAATCTTTTATTTGACGCGTTTCGGTAACACCATAATCAATAAATTTATCTATAAATACTAAAACAATGTGTTAACAATTATTAGATTATATATATATATATATATATATATATATATCTTGCTTTTAAATTGATAACTTATATATCTTATATATATTATACTTTTATATACTTATATAAAATACAATGTAGTTGTAATCGACCATATGTGGGGCAAACCAATCAATGGCTGAAGAATAGGCTCACCCAACATAAAAGTGACATTAAATTAAAAAAAACATTTTGTGCATTGACAACACACGTAGTGAACACACTCTACTCACCGAACTGCGACAATGTTGAAATTTTAGAAATTGAAAACAATTATAAAAATAGACTATTCTTAGAAGCATTTCATATTAAACAACTAAATGACAGTATTAACAACAAACAAGACACACAAAATTTAAACACTATATACACATATCTATACAGTTTTAAAAAAGTTCACAAAAACAAAAATTTCACTTTTGTTCTTTTATAAAGTATTCTGTTACACACATAAAATACCTTTATCTAGTAGTTATTGAATGACAGCTATATAAAATATATTCGAAATCGATACCGCATGTAAGGTTGTTATAATTTAATTCAAGTTTTTATTGTGAGTATTTTTGACTTTGTAACTGTTTCTATTTGTAATTTGTTAGGTTATGATTAAGGTTTTAAAGTAAACCGAAACGTAAACAATAAATGCAGAACGCCACCGCTCTGTGTTTTTCTCTAAATCTCTAATTTTAATTATGCCACAACTAGCCCAGTTTAATTTACACACAGTGCACAACGTTACAATGATCAAATTAATTTACCCCTTTAAGTCTTACCTGTTTGAGTTGATAAAACGGAATCAATCAATATTCGTATAATAAAAGGAAATAATATCTACACTTCACAATTTTGTAATCCTTTAAATAAATCCTTCAATCAATTAATATTATTAGGATCATTTATCGCAAAAAAATATCCCCTTATTTTAATTTAAAGTCACCAAAATGACACCTTTTACTAAAAAAATCTGGAACGTTCAAGACCCTTTTTATGCTCGTTACGTAAATTTCAACGTATTACTATTTTTGTTGACTCCTTACAAACTTGAAAAAAAATATATTCAGTGATTAAATTTTAATTTAAAAAGATTCCTTAAACTAGTTAGTCCTGACCTGTGATATCCTGATTTGCTGTTACGTGTTGTGGATCAACACCCCCTTATTATCTTCAATCAAAAACAATGCCCAGCTTTGTACTCCTTCACGCACGTTGGAACCAATAGTTTTGTTCTCCTTATTTCCATAATTCACCTCGTGCTTTACTTTATATTTTTCTGGATACGCCTTTGACCTCTCCAGTTAATAACAAACTGAATTTATTAGGTACCCTTAGAAATCGTAGGTTTCTTAGATACACCTTTGAATTAGATTTGGATTTCTTAGGGTCGTGAATTAGAATTGGATTTCTTCGAATCGTGAATTAGAATTGGATTTATTCGAATCGTGAATTAGAAGCGGCACATAATAATAAACATTTAATTTAAATTGATTAACAAAATTCTACTCACGTTTTTTTGCGAAACGGGCAAACCTTTTCATATATCTTTAACGTAATTCCTCATCAACTATTATTACACAACACTATTTTTCACAATAATATAATTTAAAATTTATTTATTTGACGCGTAAATATTAGAGTCAGAGTGTTGCAAGTTCGACGTGCTTCAAATTGAGACTGCCCTTTCTTATCAACTTTGGGCGTTATATAGCTTTTGCTATCTACATTTGGATTGGTTTGTCCAAACAGCCTTACAAAGTGTTGTAACCAACCATGCTTGTTTTGGATATTCCGAGTAGCTTTCGAGCTGATTTCCGACATATCATACTGGTATTTACTATTGTTTTACGATCTTTAATCGCCTGTTTTGTTATTATTATTAGACTTTACTTTAGCTTATTACTGTTTTTGTGTAGATAAAGCTTTTGGAGAATTGAACAAAATAACTGATGTAACATGAGTGATCTTTTCGTTTATGTCTCTATTTAAACTTATCTTTAAAAGTGCGTTTTTTATCAAAGCGGTTTATTATTCCTTCTTTATTACAAACGTAATTGCATAAAGATTTACCAGGTTTTATCTTATCTCATGCGTATTTATTTTATAAACTTATTGAGCGCTACTTGACGTATTTTAATTACATGTATAATGATTTCTCTCTTGAATACGCGTTCTATAATTGGAAGATATGCTTACTGGCATTGATTAAAGTTAATCGCGGTCCATATACAAGGTGTTAAATGTTTGCTGTTTACATAATGTGCGGATTATTTATTTTCCTGCTAAATAAATGCAGTTTTCTGATTCTTATTGCTATTTACAGTTACTACGCGACCCTTACGACTCAATACACTCCTAAACAAACCCTTCTCATAGCAATATATATAAAGGTTCAAGTCCTATTCGGAGCATAATTTTTGCTTTATTTCCCATTACTGGTTCGATTTGAAACGATATTTCTGCTGTATCAATATAGCTAAAGTACCGTTTCATCTATTATTCGTATGTTTAAACATTTAATATATTTGATTAACTACATAATTATTATTATTATTATATATATATATATATATATATATATTACTCATATTTAGACCAGGGTAGAAAATTAAATAATCACATCAAATAATTTTAATCACCGTGTATAAGGAATTTCATTAAATAATACGCGTTATTAAAACCATGAAGCATAAATAAACTCGGTTGTTTCAGTAAAAATAAGAAATTTAAATTATTTATAAGACGCTTTATATCAAAAGAAGCAGTATTGAAAAGCTCTGCGTGTAATGTAATTATTCTAAACAAAGAGAAATTACGTGCAAAGTTTATATTAATTAACTCTATTTAAGTAACCGGTAGTAAAACAAAGTGTACCTATAATAATTAATATTTAAGGTGTATTCGCTAAAAATGAAAAGGATAGAAATCAATTTTAATTGGAGTTAATTAAACCGTTAATAACATATAATACCTATAGAAACTTGTAAAACCCAAGATTAAAATACCACGGAATAAGGCTCTGAGAATTAATAGTATGTTTAAACACCTGGGTTTATTTAAAAGCTCATTCGGCGTAAATTTTGCAGATAATTAATATTTCAAAGAATCTTGGGAAAACGTCGCATAATAGTTACGAGAATTGCTAAAGCTGGGTATTTCACACTCCATGTGGACTAAAATAATCGATAATAAAGAATATCAAGTTGCACCAATAAGAACACGGTAGAGAAGGAAAGAAAATGCGTCAAGCAAAGACACATATTGTAAAGGCGGGATTTAAGCAACGTCACGGGGTCACAATTGGTTAAAAGAGGATGCAAATATCAGAGGTAGAACAACAATTTCTGTACAAAATCAATTAGTTTTTCTCGGACATGCTTGCGTGCCGTGTGGAAATTTTCTGAGATTTAAATGGGGCGAGTGAAAATTCGTAAAAATCGACGCGTGAGCGGCAGACTGGGAACATGGCATGAGAAATTCTTTAGAATTACCCGTTTTGGGGAACCGACCGACAGACAGGCTTTTTGCTATATATACCGAGATGAATATAAACAAGCTCTCTTAGACTCTTAGACTTTTGACGATTCGATGCGTTAAAAGCTCGTACATACGCGACTTGATTGAAGATATTAAACCGTGCATTTTAGTTTGATTAAATAATTTAAAGTTTGCTAGTATATTTTAGTGATTCAAAATAGCGTGTTATTTACGTGATAACATGAATGGACTTCAGTGCACTTAGATACAAGGTAATAAAATTTAGTTTCACTGTACCAATTAGCAAAATTTACAACGACGAATGTATACACAAAAGTAGGCAGTTTTGGCGTATATATTGGTGACAGAAGCATGAATTTCTTTGCTATTTTTCGGGGTGTTAATAATTAAATGGTTCAAATACGTGTCTGGATCCATGAATCAAGGGTCAGATAAACACAGATGAGTTCCGGAAAGGCCCAGAAACGACTTTGAATGGATGGTGATGGAGCAAATTTTAAAAGCGTAGAGAATCAAAAGCCGTAAATATAATCCTGTTGAATGGTGTGATTAACTAAAGAAACGATACTTTGAAGCTACGAGGACAGTAACCTTCAGGTAAATTATACTATTTTGTTTGACATTTTGTGTGTATTGAATGACTTTATAATTGATTTACTTTAAATGGACATTAGTGAAATTGTTCTAACCATAAAAGTTTAATTTTAAGATGAAATTTGCTTGTTTAAGTAAAAGGGTATTTTGTTTTGATGTTCGGGAATATGATGAAAATTTGGGTATGTCTTTGAGCTCAATTAGACGAACCTGGTTAATTAACGTAAAGGGTGGTAGATGCTCCTTTATACTCAGACTCGGTCTGCTTATATTGTTATATTAATTAGTAGGCATCCAACAAGGACTTTAATTGTGGATGCACAGTAAAATGATAATAAAATTAATCTTGAAATTCTTTTTAAAACTGAAATTTATGCTGAGTTTTAAATTTGAAATTTTAATGTATTCTGAATATTGATGTAAATAGAGTTAACGTTGATGTTTTTGGTAGGAATGTGTTTGTTTTTTTTATGAATGAGGAGGTTTATAACATTAGGTGAGCAGCCGAGGCGAAAAGCGTAGTTCACGGATTTTAAAGGGATCACAGCAATATATATATATATTTAATGTTGTGTTAATTGAGCCCCACGATTGGGTATGCTATAAATGTTGTGATATACTTGCCCCACGGCTTGGGCGTACATAAATTGCAGTGATATAACCCTTATGTTGCTCAAACACTTGTGAAAATGTTAATTTATAATTTTCTTTTGCCTCGACTAGCTGATTCAATTAAATAAAGCAATTCCACAATATACAGTATAATGATTAAATATTTACAACTTTTTCTTTTAAATATCTTCTCCCTTTTTGAATTATTTACATCTATTAAATTTTTAGAAAATGAAGCCAGCAAAACGAGTTTTTATATTACCTTTAGAGACCTATTGAAACGTTTCAAGATGTCTATAACTTTTTATAAAATTTATCCAGAAACCCCTATTTGTCGGCTCTTACACTTTAAAATATTATTGAGATAAAACAGTTTTTAAAAATAAATCATATCAAAAATATATAAAACAGTTTTAAAATAAATCATATCAAAAATATCTAACCTCAAATGGTTTAGTAGGCTCTGCATTCCTAAGAATTAAAGTCGATATACAACCAAATTAATATTCCAATCGTTATTGCAACAAAAGGTTTTTCATTTCCACAATAGAATATTTACCATCAATTTGCTTGAACAGGCAGTATTCTCCAAAGTCTCGTATCCAAAAATTGTATTTCAGATCGTACTTGATCGTTATTTAAAGTTTTAACAGGAATCGTAACATTATTTTGATTGTAATTTATGATTGTAATGGTAGTTTTCGAATGTTAATCACGATGATAATTAAGATGGTAATTAAGGGCCCTGTTTTATTTATTATTAGAAATGGTATAATTTCCTAAATCTTATCTACTTACGTCTCAGAAGTCGGCTCTCTTTGCACAATTATACACTCTTTAAAATAATTTTCACTTAACTTTTCACGTAAATATTTATCACATTTAAGTATAGTGACTGCCCAGTTTCAAAAGTATACTAACTCAATATTCAATTGTTAAGATATTTATAGGATCGGCCCCCTTCAGTTTCTGATTCGTTGACGTGCTGGGCGAGACCAAGTGTATTATCACGTGTTATTTTGGGAATTTTACCAGTTGTCTAGTTTAATAGCATGACGCGATGCTCACTTTGTCACGTAAATTCTTATTATACCTATGCATTTACTTCAGAAATCCCAGAAATCTTCATTCAATCGATCACGTCGTATTGTTTGTTGGCCTTATTCTAATCTAAATCGAATAAATTTGGTGTTTGTTTATTTCCTAATAAATTGGATTTTTGAGCAAATGTGATACTTTTAAATCACGTACGCTTTTCAAATAATGCATAATTTCTAAGTGCGTTTAAGATGATATATCCAAGCACTTTTTGAATATTTGTCTAGCCAATTCATGCAGGTTGTTTACTGATTTAATTTCAATGCGTTTCTTTACCTTTTCAAATTCTTATTTTTGCTTATAGCTACTTTTGGATATCTGTTTTAATCGTTTGTACTGCTATATACAGCGTGCTCTCAATTAATAATATTTATAATGACCTGCTTACTCTTCTAATATCTGTAACTCTGTGCTTTTGTTACTTGGGCGTTGCTTCTGTTTGTTCTACAACCCCTATGACTTAACCTACCCCTTAATTAACACTATAATTACAGCAATATATATATATATATATATATATATATATATATATATATATTGCTGTGAAATAATCTTCTTTCCTTTAAGCCACACGTTGGGCGCCATTTTTATTTCTGTGATATTGCTTTATTTCTTTTTTGCCCCACGATTGAGTGGTATTAATATTGCTGTGATAATGCCCTTACGATTCAAGCCCCTACGTTGGGTGCCATTTTTATTGCTGTGATATGCCCTTTTATGATTAGTGTATCTATTTCTAGTGGTGTGAATATCAACCTCTTTTAAAATCCTATAATTTCTTGAATCTATCAGACACTAAATGCCTTACTTCATGACAATAAAGATTGTTTTACCTCTTTTTCTTTCTACTACCTAACTGTTACAATAATTTAAATGAGGAAATTCAAAATTACACAGTATAATGATTTATAATATGTACAGTTTTATGTCAAATCAAAAATTACCCCCTGAATAAATTATTCACATGCACCAAATTTAATTTTCCTGTAAGCCAGCAAAAATATGTTTGTAATTACATTGAGTACCTTTCGTACGTTTAAATATGCTTTTCTTATTTTTCAAATTCTCAATTGACCTATTTGTTGACCCTTACAGATATATGATATATAGCAAATATTAAAATTGAAAAGTTTTTAACTAATAAAAAATTTAAGATCTCTAAGCTGCGTTCTCCTTGCTTGTCACTGGAATTGCCTCAGAGTACCTGTGGTCAGCACCCCTTAATTGTTACAGTTGGCCTTGTTTCACTTGTTGGCCAGAATGATGGAATAATGGTTGCTTGTGTTTTTCCCTTCGGAATTCTGGAGTAACTTTTAGTATCTTTACGTTTATTTCCTTGTAAGTATTTTCGAAGTATCTTTGGATTTTCATTTATAGATACATTTAGATCTTTAGATATACTTTTTGATCTACATTTAGACCTTTATTCAGATCTCTAAATTGTTAAATATTAAAATAACATTCAATTAATAGTTTATCTTACGTTTACGCGAAGAACGACTATTTTTCGATGCACATATTGGCACTTTCAATTTTTCACTTTTAATAAATTATTGACTTTTTACTAAATGTTACTGGTACGTTATTTTCCACTTTAACTCGACGTGTTTCGTACCTTGTTGAAGATATACTGTTTATTTATGCGTTGACATTTTTAAAATAACTTTAAATAGCTAGAATGCCAGGTGGTTTATTTTTCCCGATTACGTGTTTATTTTAATGGAACTTCATGTATTTAAAACATTATCTTTGTTCGTTTCTTTAACTTAAGCGTATTATAAGGCATATACATTATTATTTTAACTAAATATTATCTAATTATTGAAAATGAGCTTCTTTCTTATGCATTAAATTAAATATAATTTATATAGTGTGCTCGCTATTGACCTTTTGTAAAATATTCGATTTACTCCTATTTAATGGTGGAATTATTTGGTTTTCTTAACGTTAATCATTTATATATTTATCTTACTACCCCTATGACTTAATCTATCCTTAAACTACCCTATTATCATAAGAAATTGTGTAGAACAATATATAAAATAAGACGTATCTGTAAACAAACTTTTATGAAAATAATAAGAGCTACTGACAAATACAAATCGGGCTAGTAGTTATATAGCCATTAACAAAACATCTTATTTTATATATATATATATATATATATATATATATATATATTGCTGTGTTAATAGGGTCATTTAGGGGTAGTTAGGACCAAGAGTAAAGCGCACTCCACATAAAATACATAAGGGCTCAGAAAACCACACAGTTTTCTGAAGAAAACAAAAAATTCGATGATTAGACTGGAATTAAATGACAACGCCCTGTATATATATATATATATATAATATATATATATATATATATATATATATATATATATGTTACTCAAATTTAGATCAGGGTAGAAAATTAATTAACGACATCAAATAATTTTAATCACCGTGTATAAGGACGCTTTCTATAAAAAGAAGCAGAATTAAAATACTCAATGTGTATTTAATTTAATTGTTCCAAAAAACAAATAGAAATTACGTGCAAAATTTATATTAATTAATTCAATTTTTAAGTAATGGGTATTAAGCAAAGTGTACAAATAATAAATTAATATTTAGTGCGTATTCGCTAAAAATTAAAGGGTAGAAGTCAATGCCATTCATTATTATTTTAGTTGGAGTTAATTGAACCATTATTAATAATATAATAAGCATAAAAGCCTGTGAAAATCTAAGGTTAAAATACCATGAAATAAAAGCTCTGAGAATTATATTAAAACGTTAATTAGGAGCACACACCTGCGTATTTTTAAAAGTCAATTTCAGTTTAATTTGTTTGGATAAACATGAAAATTCTGCGTATATTGGAAACGGTCGGATAAACCGTAGCTTATATTAACGGGAAGGCTAGATACGGGGTTATTTAACTCAAATAAGAATACACGTGGACTGAAATAACCGATAGTAAAGAGTATCGATTTGCACCATAAGGAGCAAGTTAGAAAAAGACAGATAAAATGCGCATGGCAGAGACACATAATAAAAGGCGTGATTTGAGCAATGTCACGAAGAAATGATTGGTTGAAATAAGTTGCAGATATGAGAGGTTAAACGTAACGATTTCTATACAAAATTAATTAGTGTTCTCGGACGTGTTTGCGAGCCGTGTGAAAATTCTTAGATTTTCAACTGGCGCGTGTGCAAATTTTTTAGATTCGCTGTGCCGGACTGTCGAAAAGGGAACATAGTATGCGAAATTCTGAAAACTGGCCGTCGCGGGACAAAACCGACGTACAGGCGAGCTATTATATAAACCCAGACTTTAAACAGTTTCGCTCTCTTAGATTTTCGATTTTGATTCAATACTTTAAACAGTTTGCTCTTATATTTTGGTGATTATTGAATACTTTAAAACAGTTTGCTCTTTACGTGCTACGATACAAGTTATTATGCATCAGTGCACTTAGAAAAGAAGATACAAGGTAATAAAGTCTAGTTATATTTGCGAGTATTACTGTACCAATTATCCCAATTTGTAACGATAAATAAATAAACAAAAGTAGGCAGTTTTGGGGTATAGCGTGAAAGAATTAGGAATTTCTTTGCTATTTTTCGGGGGTGTTAATAATCAAATGTTACTCGTAATCGTGATTGGATCCACAAAACAAGATTTTGATATACTTAGATGAGTTCCTGAGAAGCTCTGAAACAACTTTAGATGAATGGTGGTGTAGAAAATTCTAAAAGCGTTCAGAATCAGAAGCCGTAAACATAACCCAGTTGGAATGGTGTAATTAACAAAGGACGATGTACATTGGACCCACGAGTGCATTAACCTTCAGGTAACTTATGCTTTGTTGTTCGATTTTTGATGTTTTGGTGTGTGGTGAATAACTTTATAATTTGTTTGCTAAAAAATGGACAGTAGTGAATTTGTACAAACAACAAATTTTTAATTTTAAGGTGAAATTTTCTTGTTTAAGTAAAAAGGAGTATTTAGCAGTATATGTTCTTGATTATGATGAAAATTTGGGTCTGTCTTTGAGCTCAATTAGACTAACCTGTTTGATTAACGTAAAGGGGTGGGAAATGCTCCCTTTGTACTCAGACTCAGGTCTGCAAATATTGTTAAATTAATTAGTAGGCATCCTACAAGGACTTTAATTCTGGATGCAAATTAAAATGATGACAAAGTTAATCTTGAAATTTTATGATACTGAAATTTATGCTACAATTTAATTTTGAAATTTTAATGTATTATGAACATTGATGTAAATAGAGTTAACGTTGATGTTTGTGGTAGGAATGTGTTTTTTTTTTTATGAATGAGGATGAAAGTTTTAACTAGGTGAGCAGCCGAGGCGGAAAGAGTAAAGAGGCGATTATCAGAAGAGATTCAACAGGGTGAGAATCACAGCAAATCTTGGTGCCAAATTCGAGAGGTTCGAATATCTTTTTTTACTCTGGTGAGGTTTTTTGTAGGTTTCACAGCAATATATATATATATATATATATATATATATATAATAATAATCATAACTAATTCAGTTAATGAAAAACATTTTAAAGATTTATTTGAATAAAACAAATCCGCAAGTCGTTAAATAACATAAATGCAAGCTGAAACGCGACACGCGTGGATAACGCAACATTATTACATCAGGAATCTTAATTAATACAAGCAGGTTTAATAATGCGTAGGAGAGAACACGTAGATAATTTAATACAAACATTGTATTCGTCTACGTGACTAGAGAATTAAAATCGACACCTGATTTATTGGAAACAAACAAAGCATGTATGTTAGAAATCAAAGTATACCAAATTTATTTGAACAAACAACGGTTTACTTATCTAGAAGTATAAAAATCCAAGCGGATCACTGTTATTAACTTGAAATCGTACGTGACAAGAGGAACGCGTTGATGTTAATATACAACCATAATACCATGGAATATCCGAAAACCTGGTATGCAAAGTTTATACAAACAACGAACTTTGCGCTTGTCAATAGTTAGCCGGTGCATTTAAATTTGACCAGGTTTGTAAACAAATGAGTTCATCATGAAGTAAAATATAGTTCACGTCTCTGAAAACCAAAATATACACGTTAAGTGAGTAATTGTGAAGTGTGAAATAATTCCGCTGAATATGGAAAATTGATGGTTTGTCGTTTTATCCTTAAATAGAAAAACGTAAGTAACTGAACGTTGTTTTAATATAAATTCTAATTTTAACCTTAATAAAAAGGACTCTAAAGAAACTCTAAGGAATCACTGGAGACACTTCTAAACAATTATAGGAGACAAATTTAAATAATTACTGGAGTCCAGTCTCTATAAATAAGGGAACAAGTTTGAATAAATGCTGAAGCGATTATTAATGTAAAACGTCTTTTTGTTCTATTGTACTGAAAACACCACTGAAACGTTATTTCTTCTGCATTAAGGCGCTAGTGAACAAAAATCTGGGGGGGGGAGTCGAATTCTGTTTGCAAACCAAAGCCAAGCTAAATCAAATAGGCGCCACCATGTCTTGAGATAATTACGATAGTAGCAAAGCACAGTTCTAAGGGCGCACGTGGACACCTAAAGATAAAATGATCGCCTTCGTTAACAAAAACCTGTCTTATCAAAATAAGATGCAGCTCCTGTAAGAAATTGCAAAGATTAAATAAATAAAAAAGTAGAACACAATTTGTGTCCTATAAAAGTATATAAAAAAAATAAAAAAATGTATATCTAATATGATATTAGCACCAAATTATTACTCAAAAATCTTACCTTTGTGTAATTAGATTTGATCGCATTTGACCAAAATAAAAGCCTCAAATTTGAACTAATTGTTTACTAAAAAAACTTTTTTAAAATATCCGAACTTTTTAACAAGAAAAAAATTTGTCATTAACTACATCAAAGTTAATGTTTTGACTCTTTTTAAAACAACCAACTATACTTTAAACATGAACCTGCTATAAATATTTGAATGAAAATAATTTGTAAGCATAATACACTGAATTACGTTCTAACCTGGGCAGATCTTTTCAGATAGATTACAATTTCTAGAATCTTACATAACGTGGATTTGAAGTTTCATATTTAGATCTAATAATTTATATGTAGATAAAAGCTAATCACAAAATAGGAATGTTTGGTTTAAATTCCATTACAACTGCACAAAGCATCTGCTTTCATGACAACATCTGTCAATTGTTCAACAAAAAAAATATGACGTCGAAAACATACGTTGAAATTATCGAAGGTTCAAATGGAACAAAGGTTGTTATTATAGAAACCTAATCTGACAAAATTTTGTTCTACGGCTTATAAAACCAGTTCAACAATAATTGAAAATTACACAATTTACATGTTGTAAACATAATAGCAACTTTACGTGCTTTAACCTTCAAAACACATGCATGAAATATCTTACAACTAATAACGAACCCAACTGCTTTTGTTGCTCCACGATAAATCGAGATGGAAATTTACGTTCTTCAAACAAAGTTACCAGCCATTTCTAACTAAATACGACTGCATCCAAACTAACATCCATAATTTCTTAGTAGACAAATTTCTTATCGACAGTTCCTAAATAACGGTAATTCTAAATTTTTGGATCCTACATGACTCGCGTTAGTAGAAGATATCTTTATAGTTAGTAATTGATGCGAAGGTCGCCAGCCTCTAGCCGAGAATACATGTTTATAAAGCTGTTGCCAGCGGCCGACTAACTTGACGAAACAAGAAACGAGTGGTCGCGACGTTAGAAGCGTGGAATACGAAAGAAACAACTAGAGATGCGCTTGGAAATAACTTTATGTGACACAGATATATTAATATAAATAGATCAATAAGGAACAATGCACGCTTAGCGCATTATCCTCGTAATTCAATGCCGATAATTACTACTAAAATTAAACATGTTACACTACCCCTTTCCTAAAAGAAAAAAAATCTTTTATAACAGAAAAATTTTAAGCAAAAAAAAACAAAAGATTTTTTTTTATAAGAGTTTTTATTTAACTCTCAACTAACATCACAAATATTTACTAAACATCATACTTTACGAATTAGAATTACTAATTTATTCAACATCCAGAATAACTACGAAAATTATGAAAACGAGAGGGACTAATATATACAAATTTGAGTGTGCCGGTAACTACGTGTACCAAACGTCCATTGGGAGACAAAATCGGGGATTCACAACCGTTATAAGTCAAAATCAAGAAAAGTTAAATTAAAAAGTCAAACACTCCACGGGACACAAAAATTAATCCAAGTTTAAAGGAATTCTTTTATTAGAGCAAGAATTTTCTTAGTCCTACTGAAGCCAGTATCTACTAACTATAACTAAACACAACACAAAATATCCAAACTTTCCAAAAATAACAACTCCACTTCATGGAGCTCAATCAACTTTACCAACCAACAAGGACGCTACCATATCAAAACAGCATCATTATACAAAATATTACCAGCTCAAAGTGATAATCAAAACCAAAGTAAACTAACCAACAGGTTACTTACAAAAATGGAGGTGAGTGCACATCACCACTATAACTCAAAGTGCTGGAAGTTTTGTTTTACTAAACTTAAACTTCTACACAAATATTTCTCAAACCAAAACTCTTAATACAAAACCGAACCAGTCAGGGCTGAAATCTCCTTCACCCTACTGATTATCCTATCACTAATTTTCAAACATCATCACCTATTAGTGATGGATCAAATGGTGAGGTTCACCATGCAAACCTCTGACCTTACCAAACAAAAAATTAAAAAAAGGTCAAAATCAAGGGAAAGAATATGCCAATATTCTCTCTACCTAAATATGTAGAAATCAGGACTAACAATTTATATAGTCAACTTATTTCTACTTTCTAACAACATCTTTTATTAAAGCGCGACAATCTTAATTAGTATGTACATCAATGTACACTACAAAACTACTACTAAATTTTGACTACAAGTTTCCAGACCCATACAAAATTTTCCAAATCAAATAAGTTGAAAAAGGGCAATCTTCATTTAGTATAAGTTATAACCATACTAAATCAAAAATCAGAACAAAACGAAACAAACAACTAATTTACTTATAATCAAAAAATTACTGAACTGGAACTAATCTTTAGGATCATCATTCTCATCTGGATCTGATGCAGCAAAGGGCTTCAAGTCCTTAACATGCCATTTTCCGGCTTTTGATTCATCCTCATTCTCTAATTCATATACTAAATTGGAATGTTTTTTACGAACTTTGCACAAAACAAATTTTGGAGCTAACTTAGCGGAGAATTTATCACCAGCACTCGAAAGTACCTTATTAGTCCTCCATACTCTTTCTCCAACTTGAAATGAAATGTCTCTTCTTCTAAGATTGTAGCGTTTACTCGAACGCTGATAAGCTACGTGTAAATTTTCACGGACATTCCCAAAAATATCGAACAAAGATTGACGATCCAAAACATCGGAAGGTCTACTGCTAGAAACAATATCAACATCTTTACCGGGTTCAAAACTGTTACTATAAGCTTTTCCACTTAAGGGTACCTGACGACCAAATACTAAAAAATTTGGCGAATAATTGGTGGATTCGTGTTTCGCTGAATTAACTGCATACTGAATTTTTGGCATCTCAATATCTCACGTATCATGTTCTTATATGTATGAACGGACTGCAGTACCAACTGTCTTATTAATCCTTTCCACAAAATTGCATTGAGGAGCGTAAACAGCATTGTACCAAAACTTTTGGATTTCGTACTTTGCACACAAAGCCTTAAAAACATGAGCAATCAACTGTGGACCATTATCACAAATAACAAATTGTGGTACTCCGTAAACAAGAAACACTTTTTCTTCTAAAAATTTTTCAATCAAATGTGCCTTGGCACTGCGCAAAGGTTGTAGAATCGAATACTTTGAAAACCAGTCGCCAACAATTAATAGCCATTTATGTCCGCGTTTGGAACGAGGGAACGGACCCATCAAATCTAAAGCAATGGTTTGGAACGAAAATCTAACCTCTTTTTCTTGTCCCATCATGCCAAGAGAACCTTTATTTGGTGGTTTTTGATCACCACAAATCAAACATTTCCGACAAAACTTACGTACTTCAAAAATCATTTTTGGCCAATAATACAATTCTTGGAGACGAGACAAAGTTTTCAAAGAACCAAAATGTCCTGCTGTAGGGGGGTCATAACATGATTTAATGACATCTTTACGCTGAGATTTCGGTACTAAGTGCTTCCACTCTACAATATTCGCCGAATGAGGTAATTTGGAAGGAATAAACTTAAAAATAAAACCATCTTCCACTTTCCATTGTGGGTAGCTTTTAGGTGACGACAAAATTTTCTTTCTTAAAGATTCATACCACAAGCCTACATTATCAAGTTAGATCTCTACTAAATTAATTTCAAGGTTTTCTATAGGAACAGCTCGACTAAGACAATCTGGAACTATATTAAATTTTCTTTTCCTGTGTACTAAATCAAATGAATGTTGCCTTAATCAAACAGACCATCTGGCAAGTTTTCCAGTGGGATTCTGAAGATTACTCAACCAAAGTAACGAAAAATGATCAGTAATAACTGTAAATCGAACACGTTCCACCCACGGACAAAATTTTTCAATTGCAAAAATGACTGCTAAGCACTCTTTTTCTGTGGTGAAATAATTGCCCTCCGTACGGCTTAGAGTTTTACTTGCGTACGAAATTACACGTTCTTCTCCTTTTATATTCTGTATCAGAACAGCACCTAACCCAGTGTTACTGGCGTCGCATTTGACAATAAAGGGGCCCGAATAATCTGGCTGCGAAAGAAGAGGTGCCGAAACGAAGGCTTGTTTAATTAATACAAATAAATTTTCTGCCTCCGGGCTCCAAGTTACTTGACCTTTTTTCTTTTTCTTGACGAGATCATTAATGGACGAAACTAATGACGAAAAATTTTTTATAAAGCGACGATACCAACTGCACATTCCTATGAACCTCTTAACTTCCGTCGTGGTTTTCGGTCAAGGAAAGTTAACCATAGCTGATACTTTATCGGGGTCTGTGCGAAGTGAATTTGAACCTACTATATAACCCAAAAATTTAAGTGATTTATTGAAGAATTTACATTTTCCTATATTTATAGTAAGGTTAGCCTCTTTTAAACGAAATAAATACCGCTTTAATTTTGCAAAAGCTTTTCGTATTCGTTAACATAGGGTAAAACCAGAAACATTTTAAACCATACAAACAGGGGGAACGTTATCTAAACGAACGAGGCTATAAAATTTAATATGTTCCAAGAAAGACAGACCGTTGGATATTTGTGTATGCAACATACAGCAAAGGCAGGTGGCCGTTAAAGAATACGGATCGATATTGTTCAAGGAAAGATAGCGATTTCTTATGTGTTAGTAAAGAAGCACAGATAACAAGTGTTGGTTAGTAAGCTGACTTTTAAATGGGCAGGTAAACAAAGATGAATCGAAGCATACAAGTATGACAGAAAAAAAGCATAAGATATCAAGGTAATCATGAAGGCAGTACAGTAGAGAACCAGAACCAAGCGGTTATAGAGGAAAATGGACTAAGCAGAACGTATGAATGTGAGAGAGAAGCACCATATTTTTAGGATTTAATCATAGAAGTAGTATGGTTGGGAGACGGTAAACAAATTTGTTTGGAGAGGGTAGAAAACCAATAATTTCTAAGAAATTTAACAGCATACACGGATCGGTAAGAAACCAGGGAGAGTGATTTGATTGGACGTTAAAAGTAGACGCGCAACAAGTTGGTCTTAGGAAAGGTAAATATCGATCAGAGAGAAGCATAAATGTGAAAGGACGCTATATGTACGAAAGAGATGAAAAATATTTGTTTAAGTGGAAGGCGTGGACGTAGCCAGAATTAAAAGTTCGTTGAGACTAGTTTTCGCGGAAGCATAGAGTCGATTGACGGTTTTGTGAGGTTTTCCGAGTATTTTGGGGTGTTTGTCGAACAATATTCAGAGAAAACAAAACGGTTAGAGCTTTTCACGGGAATTGAGAGTCGGTTACTGTTCTACGGAGAATTGTTGTTTTCCGTTGGAAGTTTACGTGCTAAATTGCAACAAGGGGTGTTACCAGGTAACAACTTTTATTCAAACATTGTGTGGTGACTATTTGCAATGATTCTTTTTACTTTTTGTGATTTGGTGTGTTGTATTTATTAAACTATAAATTTATGCGACTTTCGAGGTGAATAAAAATTATTTAGGTTGTCAAACAGTAGTGATTTACAGATAACCAGGATATATTGTAAAAAAGTATAGAGGGCTTATTTAATTTTGTTTGGTAGTGCTGTAAATTGGCACTCATGGTTAAAAAGTTTTACTATGAGCTCATGTTAAGACGAAGGGTTAGGTATGAGGAATGCCCTCTCACTTTAACAGGATAATTGTTTAATAAGGTTTTTGAAGTGAAATATTTCCTAGAAAATAAAATTGTTGCTAGTAAAAAGTATCCAAATGTACATAATGGAAAATATTATGAAAATGTAATATTTATTGACTGTAAATAGAGTGTGTTCTATTTGTGAATTGCGTTATTTTGAGTGTGAATGTAGAGTGGATTTTCTTTTAGGTTATAGCATGGTAGCAGTGAGGCGGGGTTTTTAGATTCAGCAATCCAAGTAAGCGTTTGTGTTAGTATAAGGGTTTAAAAAAAAATAAAAATGGAGCAGAGCGGAGCAGCCGAGGTGACTACACAATAATATATATATATATATATATATATATATATATATATATAAAATACTCATATTTAGACCAGGGTAGAAAATTAATGATTACATAAAATAATTTTAATCACCGTGTATAAGGAATTTTATTAGATAATACGCTTTATTAAAACACCGTGGAGAATAAAAATTCATTCGTTTCAGTAAAAATAAGAGATTTAAATCATGTACAAGACGCTTTGTATCAAAAGAAACAGTATTAACAAGCTCTACGTGTAATGTATTTATTCCGAGGAAAGAAACAAAGAGAAATTACGTGCAAAATTTATATTAATTAACTCTATTTTAAGTAACCGGTATTAAACAAAACGTACAGATAATAATTAATATTTAGTTAGGATTCACTAAAATTTAAAGGGTATTAATTTTAATTGAAGTTAATTGAACCGTTAGTAACATATAATATCTATGAAAACTTGTAAAAACCCAATAAAATAAAGCTCTGAGAATTAATAGTATGTTTGAACACCTGCGTAGTTTAAAAAAGCTCATTCGGCGTAAAGTTTGCAGATAATTAATGGTTACAAAGAATCTTGGAGAAACCGGGGCTTAATATTCACGGGAAGGCGCGATACGGGGTTATTTAACCCAGATAGTCCACATGGACTGAAATAATCGATAATAAGGAATATCAATTTGCACCACTAAGAACAGGTTAGAGAAGGAAAGATAATGTGCGTAAGACAAAGACACTAATAATTAAAGGCGTGATATGAGCAACGTCACGAGGGTCACGATTGGTTGAAAATAGGATGCAAATATCAGAGGTAGAAACAACGATTTCTGTATAAAAGTCAATTAACTATTTCCAGACATTGCGTGCCGTGTTGAAATTTCTAAGATTTAACTGGGGCGAGTACAAAATTCGTAAAAAACGACGCGCGAGCTGCGGAATGGGAACATAGAATGAGGAAATTCTAGAAACTGGCTGTTTTGGGGAACAGACCGACTGACAGGCTAACCGCTATATATACCGAGGTGAATATAAACAAGCTCTCTTACATCCGCGACTTGATTCAAGACGTTAAACAGTGCATTTTAGTTTGATAGAATAATTTAAAGTTTGCTCGTATATTTTGGTGATTTAAAACAGTTTGTTATTTACGTGCTAACATGAATGTACTTGAGTGCACTTAGATACAAGGTAATAAAATTTAGTATCACTGTACCAATTAGTAAAATTTACAACGACAAATGTATACACAAAAGTAGGCAGTTTTGGCGTATATTGGTGAAAGAAGTATGAATTTCTTTGCTATTTTCGGGGGTGTTAATGATTAAATGGTTCATAATCGTGTCTGGATCCACAAAACAAGGGTCATATATACACAGATGAGTTCCGGAAGAGCCCTGAGACAAATTTAAATAAATGGTGATGGAGAAAATTTAAAAAGCGTTGAGAATCAGAAGCTGTAAATATAATCCAGTTGGAATGGTGTGATTAACAAAAGGGACGATGTACATTGAAGCTACGAGTGCAGTAACCTTCAGGTAATTTATACTATTTTGTTTGAACTTTGATATTTTTGTGTGTGTTGAATAACTTTATAATTGATTTACTTTAAATGGACATTAGTGAAATTGTACTAACCATAAAATTTTAATTTTAAGATGAAATTTGCTTGTTTAAGTAGAAAGGGGTATTTAGTATTGATGTTCTGAATTATGATGAAAATTTGGGTATGTCTTTGAGCTCAATTAGACGAACCTGGTTAATTAACGTAAAGGGGTGGTAGATGCTCCCTTTGTACTCTGCATATATTGTTATAGTAATTAGTAGGCATCCTACAAGGACTTTAATTCTGGATGCACATTAAAATGATAGTAAATTTAATTTTGAAATTTTCCGATATTAAAATTTATGCTGAATATTAATTTGAAATTTTAATGTATTGTGAATATTGATGTAAATAGAGTTGACGTTGATGTTTGTGGTAGGAATGTGTTTGTTTTTTATGTATGAGGATGAAAGCTATCTAGAGGAGCAGCCGAGGCGATTAACAGAAGAAAGTCGACGGACCAGTTAATTTAGGAGGTTTCACAGCAATATATATATATATATATATATATATATATATATATATATACTATTCAGTTTTTCTTTTATGGGTTATAGGTCCTGTTTAAAAAATAATAAAGGCGTACTCTTTTATTCCATCTGAATTTTCGAGTATATTTGTACTCTTGGTCACAGATTACTAAAATTACACGTTGTATAAACACAGTTATTGCAAATGAATATATACTTACAATAGTTGAGATTGTGTAATTACTGGCATGTGTAACAGGAAACATTTTTAAAAAAAAACTATTTAGAACAATTACAAAATTGACAGTTTCTGACAAATGACATATAAATTAAAACATTTGTATATAAACATGCAAACTAAACTAGAGTGGAACTAAAAATAAATTATGATTATGCTTTATGGTAAATGATTATGAGTGGGGTGTACTAGTAAATGATATCTGGTTTGCAGGTGAATGTGTTTGTCTATGTGCAGTGTCTGTATATTGTATATTTGTGTATGTTATGTATGTTTTAATTTATATGTCATTTGTCAGAGACTGTCAATTTTGTAATTGTTCTAAATAGTTTTTTTAAAAATGTTTCCTGTTACACATGCCAGTAATTACACAATCTCAACTATTGTAAGTATATATTCATTTGCAATAACTGTGTTTATACAACGTGTAATTTTTAGTAATCTGTGACCTAGAGTACAAATATACTCAAAAATTCAGATGGAATAAAAAGAGTACGCCTTTTATTATTTTTTTAAACAGGACCTATAACCCATAAAAGAAAAACTGAATAGTGTTAAACCAGAGGTCGTTAATTCTAACTATTATATATATATATATATATATATATATATATATATATATATAAATATTTTGGATGTGTTCTTGACCTTGTTAAATAGATAATATGGGTATAATAATCTTGGAATTAGGTCATTACTAAATCTTGGTATATTGGAAAAGTTTCACATATAAGCAATAACAAATGTAGTGGTAATCTTTTATTTGACGCGTTTCGGTAACACCATAATCAATAAATTTATCTATAAATACTAAAACAATGTGTTAACAATTATTAGATTATATATATATATATATATATATATATATCTTGCTTTTAAATTGATAACTTATATATACTTATATATATTATACTTTTATATACTTATATAAAATACAATGTAGTTGTAATCGACCATATGTGGGGCAAACTAATCAATGGCTGAAGAATAGGCTCACCCAACATAAAAGTGACATTAAATTAAAAAAAAACATTTTGTGCATTGACAACACACGTAGTGAACACACTCTACTCACCGAACTACGACAATGTTGAAATTTTAGAAATTGAAAACAATTATAAAAATAGACTATTCTTAGAAGCATTTCATATTAAACAACTAAATGACAGTATTCACAACAAACAAGACACAAAAAAATTTAAACACTATATACACATATCTATACAGTTTTAAAAAAGTTCACAAAAACAAATATTTCACTTTTGTTCTTTTATAAAGTATTCTGTTACACACATAAAATACCTTTATCTAGTAGTTATTGAATGACAGCTATATAAAATATATTCGAAATCGATACCGCATGTAAGGTTGTTATAATTTAATTCAAGTTTTTATTGTGAGTATTTTTGACTTTGTAACTGTTTCTATTTGTAATTTGTTAGGTTATGATTAAGGTTTTAAATAAACCGAAACGTAAACAATAAATGCAGATGAATTTTTAATATTTACGTATCAATTGAAGGAAATATCCCAAAAAATAATTACATCATTTTGACATTATATATATATATATATATATATATATATATATATATATATATATATATATATATATATATATTGCTGTGATATACTCCTTTGAATGCGGGAACTGGGTCCTTTCAACAAAAAATTCTAGTCCCACCGATTGGGCGTCATAAACTGCTGTGATCCTGGTTTCGCTTCAGCTGCTCACCTAATTTTATAAACCTCCTCATTCATAAAATTAAACAACACATTCCTACCACAAACATCAACGTTAACTCTATTTACATCAATATTCAGAATACATTAAATTTTCCAATTAAATTTCAGCATAAAATTCAGTTTTAAAAGAATTTCAAGATTAATTTTATTATCACTTTAACGTGCATCCAGAATTAAAGTCCTTGTTGGATGCCTACTAATTAATATAACAATATAAGCAGACCGGAGTCTGAGTATAAAGGAGCATCTACCACCCTTTACGTTAATTAACCAGGTTTGTCTAATTGAGCTCAAAGACATACCCAAAGTTTCATCATAATTCAGAACATCAATACTAAATACCCTTTCTACTTAAACAAGCAAATTTCATCTTAAAATTAAAATTTTATGGTTAGTACAATTTCACTAATGTCCATTTAAAGTAAATCAATTATAAAGTTATTCAACACACACAAAAATGTCAAACAAAATAGTATAATTTACCTGAAGGTTACTGTCCTCGTAGCTTCAATGTACATCGTCCCTTTAGTTAATCACACCATTCCAACAGGATTATATTTACGGCTTCTAATTCTCAACGCTTTTAAAATTTTCTCCATCACCATTTATTTAAAGTTGTTTCTGGGCTTTTCCGGAACTCATCTGTGTATATCTGACCCTTGTTTCGTGGATCCAGACACGTATTTGAACCATTTAATTATTAACACCCCCGAAAAATAACAAAGAAATTCATACTTCTTTCACCAATATACGCCAAAACTGCCTACTTTTGTGTATACATTTGTCGTTGTAAATTTTGCTAATTGGTACAGTGATACTAAATTTTATTACCTTGTATCTAAGTGCACTGAAGTACATTCATGTTCGCACGTAAATAACAAACTATTTTGAATCACTAAAATATACAAGCAAAATTTTAAATTATTTTATCAAACTAAAATGCACTGTTTAACATCTTGAATCAAGTCGCGGATGTAAGAGCTTTTAACGCATCGAATAGTCAAAAGTCTAAGAGGCCGAAATTCATATTACCACCGATATATATAGCGAATAGCCGGCACGTCGCTTTTGTCCTCAAAACAGACAATTCTTAAGAATTTCTCATTCTATGTTCCCAGTCCGTCGCTCGCGCGTCGGTTTTACGAATTTTCACTCGCCCTATTTAAATCTCAGAAATTCTCACACGGCACGCAAACATGTCCGAGAAAAACTAATTAATTTTGTACAGAAATTGTTGTTTCTACCTCTGATATTTGCATCCTATTTTCAACCAATTGTGACCCTCGTGACGTTGCTTAAATCACGCCTTTTACTATATGTGTCTTTGCTTGACGCATTTCTCTTTCCTTTTCTAACCTGTTCGTATTGGTGCAAATTGATATTCTTTATTATCGATTATATTTTAGTCCATGTGGACTATCTGGGTTTAATAACCCCGTATCGCACCTTCTCGTGAATATTAAGCCCCGGTTTCTCCAAGATTCTTTGTAAACATTAATTATCTGCAAACTTTTCGCCGAATGAGCTTTTTAAATAAACCCTGTTTTGTATTTCGTGCTAAAGCATCTGACCGTTTCAATATCCTTAGAATCGACATGTTTATCTAAACAAATTAAACTGAAATTGCCTTTTAAAATACGCAGGTGTGTTCAAACATCCTACTTCTAACTAACACTTCTAGGATTTGCATTTTATTGGGTTTTACAAGTTTCTGTAGATATTATCTGTACGTTTTGTTCAATACCGGTTACTTGAAATAGAGTTAATTAAGATAAATTTTGCACGTAATTTCCATTTGTTTAGGAATAATTACATTACACGCAGAGCTTTTTAATACTGCTACTTTTGATATAAAGCGTCTTGTACATGATTTAAATCTCTTATGTTTAATGAAACTAATAAATTTTTATGCTTCACGGTTTTAATAACGCGTATTATCTAATAATATTCATTATACACGGTGATTAAAATTATTTGATGTGATTATTTAATTTTCTACCCTGGTCTAAATATGAGTAATATATATATATATATATATATATATGTATATATATATATATAATTGTGGTAGAATATTCTCGCTTTACGTTCTTGCGCTATATTAATTTTATAAAGTCCCCCTTTCGCTTGTCTAGCCCTGATGTAATAAACGTCCAGTTTCCTGCTGAACGCCACCGCTCTGTGTTTTTCTCTAAATCTCTAATTTTAATTATGCCACAACTAGCCCAGTTTAATTTACACACAGTGCACAACGTTACGATGATCAAATTAATTTACCCCTTTAAGTCTTACCTGTTTGAGTTGATAAAATGGAATCAATCAATATTCGTATAATAAAAGGAAATAATATCTACACTTTACAATTTTGTAATCCTTTAAATAAATCCTTCAATCAATTAATATTATTAGGATCATTTATCCCAAAAAAATATCCCCTTAATTTAATTTAAAGTCAACAAAATAACACCTTTTACTAAAAAAATCTGGAACGTGCAAGACCCTTTTTATGCTCGTTACGTAAATTTCAATGTATTACTATTTTTGTTGACTCCTTACAAACTTGAAAAAAAAATATATTCAGTGATTAAATTTTAATTTAAAAAGATTCCTTAAACTAGTTAGTCCTGACCTGTGATATCCTAATTTGCTGTTACGTGTTGTGGATCAACACCCCCTTATTATCTTCAATCAAAAACAATGCCCAGCTTTGTACTCCTTCACGCACGTTGGAACCAATAGTTTTGTTCTCCTTATTTCCATAATTCACCTCGTGCTTTACTTTATATTTTTCTGGATACGCCTTTGACCTCTCCAGTTAATAACAAACTGAATTTTTTAGGTACCCTTAGAAATCGTAGGTTTCTTAGATACACCTTCGAATTAGACTTGGATTTCTTAGGGTCGTGAATTAGAATTGGATTTCTTCGAATCCTGAATTAGAATTGGATTTCTTCGAGTCGTGAATTAGAAGCCGCACATAATAATAAACATTTAACTTAAATTGATTAACAAATTTCTACTCACGTTTTTTGCGAAACGGGCAAACCTTTTCATATATCTTTAACGTAATTCGTCATCAACTATTATTACACAACACTATTTTTCACAATAATATAATTTAAAATTTATTTATTTGACGCGTAAATATTAGAGTCAGAGTGTTGCAAGTTCGACGTGCTTCAAATTGAGACTGCCTCTTTCTTATCAACTTTGGGCGTTATATAGCTTTTGCTATCTACATTTGGATTGGTTTGTCCAAACAGCCTTACAAAGTGTTGTAACCAACCATGCTTGTTTTGGATATTCCGAGTAGCTTTCGAGCTGATTTCCGACATATCATACTGGTATTTACTATTGTTTTACGATCTTTAATCGCCTGTTTTGTTATTATTATTAGACTTTACTTTAGCTTATGTCTGTTTTGTGTAGATAAAGCTTTTGGAGAATTGAACAAAATAACTGATGTAACATGAGTGATCTTTTAGTTTATGTCTCTATTTAAACTTATCTTTAAAAGTGCGTTTTTTATCAAAGCGGTTTATTATTCCTTCTTTATTACAAACGTAATTGCATAAAGATTTACCAGGTTTTATCTTATCTCATGCGTATTTATTTTATAAACTTATTGAACGCTACTTGACGTATTTTAATTACATGTATAATGATTTCTCTATTGAATACGCGTTCTATAATTGGAAGATATGCTTACTGGCATTGATTAAAGTTAATTGCGGTCCATATACAAGGTGTTAAATGTTTGCTGTTTACATAATGTGCGGATTATTTATTTTCCTGCTAAATAAATGCAGTTTTCTGATTCTTATTGCTATTTACAGTTACTACGCAACCCTTACGACTCAATACACTCCTAAACAAACCCTTCTCATAGCAATATATATAAAGGTTCAAGTCCTATTCGGAGCATAATTTTTGCTTTATTTCCCATTACTGGTTCGATTTGAAACGATATTTCTGCTGTATCAATATAGCTAAAGTACCGTTTCATCTATTATTCGTATGTTTAAACATTTAATATATTTGATTAACTACATAATTATTATATATATATATATATAATATATATATATATATATATATATATATATATATATATATATATATATATTATTTTCCTTTTAAATATCTTCTCCCTTTTTGAATTATTTACATCTATTAAATTTTTAGAAAATGAAGCCAGCAAAACGAGTTTTTATATTACCTTTAGAGACCTATTGAAACGTTTCAACATGTCTATAACTTTTTATAAAATTTATCCAGAAACCCCTATTTGTCGGCTCTTACACTTTAAAATATTATTGAGATAAAACAGTTTTTAAAAATAAATCATATCAAAAATATATAAAACAGTTTTAAAATAAATCATATCAAAAATATCTAACCTGAAATGGTTTAGTAGGCTCTGCATTCCTAAGAATTAAAGTCGATATACAACCAAATTAATATTCCAATCGTTATTGCAACAAAAGGTTTTTCATTTCCACAATTGAATATTTACCATCAATTTGCTTGAACAGGCAGTATTTTCCAAAGTCTCGTATCCAAAAATTGTATTTCAGATCGTACTTGATCGTTATTTAAAGTTTTAACAGGAATCGTAACATTATTTTGATTGTAATTTAAGATTGTAATGGTAGTTTTCGAATGTTAATCACGATGATAATTAAGATGGTAATTAAGGGCCCTGTTTTATTTATTATTAGAAATGGTATAATTTCCTAAATCTTATCTACTTACGTCTCAGAAGTACGGCTCTCTTTGCACAATTATACACTCTTTAAAATAATTTTCACTTAACTTTTCACGTAAATATTTATCACATTTAAGTATAGTGACTGCCCAGTTTCAAAAGTATACTAACTCAATATTCAATTGTTAAGATATTTATAGGATCGGCCTCCTTCAGTTTCTGATTCGTTGACGTGCTGGGCGAGACCAAGTGTAATATCACGTGTTATTTTGGGAATTTTACCAGTTGTCTAGTTTAATAGCATGACGCGATGCTCACTTTGTCACGTAAATTCTTATTATACCTATGCATTTACTTCAGAAATCTCAGAAATCTTCATTCCATCGATCACGTCGTATTGTTTGTTGGCCTTATTCTAATCTAAATCGAATAAATTTGGTGTTTGTTTATTTCCTAATAAATTGGATTTTTGAGCAAATGTGATACTTTTAAATCACGTACGCTTTTCAAATAATGCATAATTTCTAAGTGCGTTTAAGATGATATATCCACGCACTTTTTGAATATTTGTCTAGCCAATTCATGCAGGTTTTTTACTGATTTAATTTCAATGCGTTTCTTTACCTTTTCAAATTCTTATCTTTGCTCATAGCTACTTTTGGATATCTGTTTTAATCGTTTGTACTGCTATATACAGCATGCTCTCAATTAATAATATTTATAATGACCTGCTTACTCTTCTAATATCTGTAACTCTGTGCTTTTGTTACTTGGGCGTTGCTTCTGTTTGTTCTACAACCCCTATGACTTAACCTACCCCTTAATTAACCCTATAATTACAGCAATATATATATATATATATATTGCTGTGAAATAATCTTCTTTCCTTTAAGCCACACGTTGGGCGCCATTTTTATTTCTGTGATATTGCTTTATTTCTTTTTTGCCCCACGATTGAGTGGTATTAATATTGCTGTGATAATGCCCTTACGATTCAAGCCCCTACGTTGGGTGCCATTTTTATTGCTGTGATATGCCCTTTTATGATTAGTGTATCTATTTCTAGTGGTGTGAATATCAACCTCTTTTAAAATCCTATAATTTCTTGAATCTATCAGACACTAAATGCCTTACTTCATGACAATAAAGATTGTTTTACCTCTTTTTCTTTCTACTACCTAACTGTTAGAATAATTTAAATGAAGAAATTCAAAATTACACAGTATAATGATTTATAATATGTACAGTTTTATGTCAAATCAAAAATTACCCCCTGAATAAATTATTCACATGCACCAAATTTAATTTTCCTGTAAGCCAGCAAAAATATGTTTGTAATTACTTTTGAGTACCTTTCGTACGTTTAAAGATGCTTTTCTTATTTTTCAAATTCTCAATTGACCTATTTGTTGACCCTTACAGATATATGATATATAGCAAATATTAAAATTGAAAAGTTTTTAACTAATAAAAAATTTAAGATCTCTAAGCTGCGTTCTCCTTGCTTGTCACTGGAATTGCCTCAGAGTATCTGTGGTCAGCACCCCTTAATTGTTACAGTTGGACTTGCTTCACTTGTTGGCCAGAATGATGGAATAATGGTTGCTTGTGTTTTTTCCTTCGGAATTCTGGAGTAACTTTTAGTATCTTTACGTTTATTTCCTTGTAAGTATTTTCGAAGTATCTTTGGATTTTCATTTATAGATACATTTAGATCTTTAGATATACTTTTTGATCTACATTTAGACCTTTATTTAAATCTCTAAATTGTTAAATATTAAAATAACATTCAATTAATAGTTTATCTTACGTTTACGCGAAGAACGACTATTTTTCGATGCACATATTGGCACTTTCAATTTTTCACTTTTAATAAATTATTGACTTTTTACTAAATGTTACTGGTACGTTATTTTCCACTTTAACTCGACGTGTTTCGTACCTTGTTGAAAATATACTGTTATTTATGCGTTGACATTTTTAAAATAACTTTAAATAGCTAGAATGCCAGGTGGTTTATTTTTCCCGATTACGTGTTTAAAACATTATCGCGTATTATAAGGCATATACATTCATGTATTTTAACTAAACATTATCTAATTATTCGAATGAGCTTCTTTAACTTAAGCGTATTAAATTAAGGCATATACATTTATATAGTGTGCTTATTGACCTTGTAAAATATTCGATTTACTCCTAATTTAATGGTGGAATTATTTGAGCTTTTCTTATGCATTAATCATTAAATATAATTTATATAGTGTACTACCGCTATTGACCTTGTAAAATATTCGATTAAACTACCCTATTATCATAAGAAATTGTGTAGAACAATATATAAAATAAGACGTTATTCTGTAAACGTTAATCATTTATGAAAATAATAAGAGCTACTGACAAATACAAATCGGGCTAGTGACTTAATATAGCCATTAACAAAACATCTTATTATCATATAGATATATATGTGTAGATACATATATATAATTGCTGTGTTAATAAGACGTCATCTTAGGTAGTTAGGACCAAGAGTAAGCACTTCCATGAAAATACATAAGAGGCTACAGACAAACACACAGTTTTCTGAAGAAAACAAGAAATTCGATGATTAGACTGAATTAACATGACAACACCCTGTATATATATATAATTATATATATATATATATATATATATATATATATGTTTAATTAGATGAGATATTAGGGGTATCAGTCAGGACTTTTTTGAAGAGTAAAGCACTCCACATAAAATACATAATTCGAGCTCAGAAAACCATTACTTTCTTCTTCAAGGAAAACTATAAGTACAAACTTAGAGTAATTAGACAATTGTAGGTTACTTACGAATGACATGACACCCTTTATAAATATAGATTAAAATGTAGCATCTAAAATTAATTATGATATTTGTATAAATTGAATTTGACATATTTTAGATTGAAGACATACTGTAAGTGTATCTTAGGTCAATAATAATTAAATTTTGTATCTCTTGTACGGCGAATTGTAAAGTACTTCTGTACTGAATTCGATGTCAGGTGTTGAAAATGTATTATTGTATCTTATTCAGGAAAACTTAATAACGGTACAGAAGATATGAGTAAATGTTGTTGAGATTTTGTAGTCTGTTACTTACTTATTCAATGAAGTGTTTTATAAATTAGATTAAAATAGCGAGCATTTCTAAAATTAATCGTTGAATTTGTAGTTTATTTCATTGAAGATTATGACTGGTATCGTTATGATTGATTATGACAACTGTAAGTCGTATGGCATGGGAGGTAATAATGCACATGTTAAATTGTTGTATCTGCTTGTACGGCTATTATGTAAAGGCTATTCTGGTTTGAATTGATGCCAGGTGTAGAAGTATGTCCTTATTGTATTTTCCATCGCAGATCCTTATAACGGTCAGACAGATATGAGCAATTCGATTGTTCGTTGATTTTGTAGTCTGTTTTCTTATTCAAGGGTTTTGTGTAAAATAATAGCGATCATGTTCTAAATAATCGTTAATTGTAGTTTATTTCATTGAAAATTTGATACTTGTTTAGGTTTTGATAGAGTTAATTTTAATTGACCAGTAAGTTTATCGATGGCATGGGTAGTGAGATGTAGGTTGCACAGGTATCATTACTTGTTGTGTTACTGGTTGCTTAATTATATTGTTGTTGGCTATTCTGTGTTGAGAGCCATGTAGATAGTGTGTTCCTATGTATTTTCCATCGCAGTCCTTGGTAAGGTATACAATACACAATTCCCGATTTTCGTTGTTTTGTAGTTACATTTCTTTTAAGTTTGATGTATAATGCTTCTGTTGTAAAGTGTAATGTAGGTTTTATTGAAAATTTGATATTGTTTCAGGTTTTTGAAGAGTTGTTTTAATTTACCAGTAAGTTTATCTATGTGGGGTAGTGAGATGTAGGTTGAGGTATCATTACTGTTGTTTACGGTGTTGTTAATTATATTGTTGTTGTTTATTTTGGAGGTGTTGAAAGAAGTTTATTAATTAGGGTTTTAGGGTATGCGTTTTTAATAATAGATCTTTTAGTATCAATAAATTTTATTTTTAAGGTATGATGTGATACAGATTCTATTTTTCTCTTTAGACCTAGAATGATATTAATCTTTATGTATGGGGTGGAAAGAATGGTAATTTAAGTATCTTCCTGAAGATATTGATTTTCTGTACCAGTCGGTTATTAAAATGTTATTTTTACGTATTAGCAACATGTCTAAAAAGGGAACCGTAGAGTTTGTTTCTTTTTCTATCGTAAATTGAATGGATGGATCATAACTGTTAAATATTTGTAACGTATAATCTTCACTTTCTGATGGGACGCAGCAAATTAAATCGTCTACAAATTTTTTTAAGAAAGGAAAATCAAAATTGCATTTGGTAATGCAGTTATCTATTAAGTCATCCATAATAAACTGTGCTATTATGGGTGATACACTGGCTCCCATAGGGGTGCCTAGTATTTGTTTGTAGAAACTGTTATTGGCCGAAAAGTAAGAAGTGTCAAATAGAAGTCAATTAATTTTAAGAAGTTGGTTTTGTTGATTGTGCAATTATTTTGGATATTGTCCCAATGAAGGTCAATACTTTTTTTGACTAAGTTTATTGAAATATTACTAAATAAAGATATGACATCTAAACTAATGATAACGTAGTTTTGAGGTATTTTGAATTCATTAATAAAAGTGGCAAATTCAAAAGAGTCTTGGACATAATAAGGGTTGTTAGTGTTGTATGAAGATGTAAGAATTTTGGTTACTATTTCGGAAATTTTGGAATTTGGTGCTAATATAGAAGATATTATCGGACGTAGAGAAAGTGTAGGTTTATGGATTTTGGGTAGGCCATAGAATTTAGGACAAACGGAGTTATAGATCATTAATTTAGTGGCTTCTTCTGGATTGATGTTTTTGTTCTTTTTTAGCTCATTGATAATTTTGTTTGCTTTCTGTTGTATGGTACTAGTTGGGTCTCTGTTGATGGGAATGTAATATTTGTGATCGTTGATGATTGTGCTTGTCATTTCTTTATATTGTGTAGTGTTTAACAGTACAGTTACATTACCTTTGTCTGATTTGGTTAAAATTAATTCCTTATGATTGTTCATAAATTTAGAAGCTTTGAATAGTAACTTTCTATATTCTGTTTGAGATTTGAATGAATTATTATTAATGTAATTGGTTATAATGTTAGTGGTGCGTGCGAGTAAAACGTCATCCATCTGAAACAATGGTCCAATTTAACTATGAAATTAGCATCTATTAGAAACAGACGTATTTATGTTCTCACTTGCCGTACCAATAATCTTCGCCCAAAACATATCACAGCATCTTTACATTGCGTTGAAAATTTATTAGTTAGCAACTCAAGAAAATTGCAACAAACTGTTATAAAATTCAATGAAAATTTCAAGAAAAAAATTTTAAACTTAGAAATACAGATCACATTAGAAAATCTAAAAACCTTAGAAAACCAATTAAAATACTCCATAACACGCACAAAAGTCTTATTACCAGACTTTATCACATCAGAATTTGAACAACGGATATCCATACACTACAATAAAATCTCCCTCGATATAAAAAACACAAACTTAAAGAAGATAAAAAACCTCAAAGAAGCCACAGTAAACAATATCAATACACAACCATCTTGGTTTAGAAACATGTCCAATATCAACGTACCACAAGAAATACAACAATTGATGTCATTAGGACCCAATTTTAGTATCAATCCTACAAATGATGATATCAATTTACCCAAATTATTAGCAGATATAGAATCAATTGTATCTAATACAAGTACAGAAATTAGAGACGTTTTACTCGCACGCACCACTAACATTATAACCAATTACATTAATAATAATTCATTCAAATCTCAAACAGAATATAGAAAGTTACTATTCAAAGCTTCTAAATTTATGAACAATCATAAGGAATTAATTTTAACCAAATCAGACAAAGGTAATGTAACTGTACTGTTAAACACTACACAATATAAAGAAATGACAAGCACAATCATCAACGATCACAAATATTACATTCCCATCAACAGAGACCCAACTAGTACCATACAACAGAAAGCAAACAAAATTATCAATGAGCTAAAAAAGAACAAAAACATCAATCCAGAAGAAGCCACTAAATTAATGATCTATAACTCCGTTTGTCCTAAATTCTATGGCCTACCCAAAATCCATAAACCTACACTTTCTACGTCCGATAATATCTTCTATATTAGCACCAAATTCCAAAATTTCCGAAATAGTAACCAAAATTCTTACATCTTCATACAACACTAACAACCCTTATTATGTCCAAGACTCTTTGAATTTGCCACTTTTATTAATGAATTCAAAATACCTCAAAACTACGTTATCATTAGTTTAGATGTCATATCTTTATTTAGTAATATTTCAATAAACTTAGTCAAAAAGTATTGACCTTCATTGGGACAATATCCAAAATAATTGCACAATCAACAAAACCAACTTCTTAAAATTAATTGACTTCCTATTTGACACTTCTTACTTTTCGGCCAATAACAGTTTCTACAAACAAATACTAGGCACCCTATGGAGCCAGTGTATCACCCATAATAGCACAGTTTATTATGGATGACTTAATAGATAACTGCATTACCAAATGCAATTTTGATTTTCCTTTCTTAAAAAAATTTGTAGACGATTTAATTTGCTGCGTCCCATCAGAAAGTGAAGATTATACGTTACAAATATTTAACAGTTATGATCCATCCATTCAATTTACGATAGAAAAGAAACAAACTCTACGGTTCCCTTTTAGACATGTTGCTAATACGTAAAATAACATTTTAATAACCGACTGGTACAGAAAATCAATATCTTCAGGAAGATACTTAAATTACCATTCTTTCCACCCCATACACATAAAGATTAATATCATTCTAGGTCTAAAGAGAAAAATAGAATCTGTATCACATCATACCTTAAAAAATAAAAATTTATTGATACTAAAAGATCTATTATTAAAAAACGCATACCCTAAAACCCTAATTAATAAACTTCTTTTCAACACCTCCAAAATAAACAACAACAATATAATTAACAACACCGTAAACAACAGTAATGATACCTCAACCTACATCTCACTACCCCACATAGATAAACTTACTGGTAAATTAAAACAACTCTTCAAAACCTAAACAATATCAAATTTTCAATAAAACCTACATTAACTTTAAACAGAGCATTATACACAAACTTAAAAGATGTAACTACAAAACAACGAAAATCGGGAATTGTGTATTGTATACCTTACCAGGACTGCGATGGAAAATACATAGGACACACTTCTACATGGCTCTCAACCAGAATAGCCTCACATAAAAGCAACTGCAGACACAACAATAAAACATGTGCACTTTCCTCCCATGCCATCGAAACAGGTCATAAAATTAATTATAACGATACCAGTATAATCTTCAATGAAATAAACTACAAAAACGATTATTTTAGAAATGATCGCTATTTTTACAAAAACACCCTTGAATAAGAAAACAGACACAAAATCTCAACAACATTTACTCATATCTTCTGACCGTTATTAAAAAATCTAATAAATACAAAAGACATACCAACACCTGACATCAATTCAAACAGAATACTTTACAATTCGCCGTACAAGAGATACAAAATTTAATTTTATTATTACCTAAGATACACTTACAGTTGTCTTCAATCAAAATATGTCAAATTCAATTTATACAAATTCAAATTAATTTTAGATGCTACATTTTAATCCTAATTTATAAAAACTTCATTATTCGTAAGTAACCTACAATTGTTAATTACTCTAAGTTTGTACTTATAGTTTTCCTGAAGAAGAAAATAATAATTTTCGAAAGCTCGAATTAGTATAGAAGTTTTATTTCAAAAAAAAAAAGACCTGACTGATACCCCAATATCTCATCAATCTAAAATATATAGCACAGTCAATATTAACGAATTTATATATATATATATATATATATATATATATATATATATATATATGTTATTCAAATTTAGACCAGGGTAGAAAATTAATTAACGACATCAAATAATTTTAATCACCGTGTATAAGGACGCTTCCTATAAAAAGAAGCAGAATTAAAATGCTCAACGTGTATTTAATTTAATTGTTCCAAGAAACAAATAGAAATTACGTGCAAAATTTATATTAATTAATTCAATTTTTAAGTAATGGGTATTAAACAAAGTGTACAAATAATAAATTAATATTTAGTGCGTATTCGCTAAAAATTTAAGGGTAGAAGTCAATGCCATTCATTATTATTTTAGTTGGAGTTAATTGAACCATTATTAATAATATAATAAGCATAAAAGCCTGTGAAAATCCAAAGTTAAAATACCATAAAATAAAAGCTCTGAGAATTATATTAATACGTTAATTAGGAGCACACACCTGCGTATTTTTAAAAGTCAATTTCAGTTTAATTTGTTTGGATAAACATGAAAATTCTGCGTATATTGGAAACGGTCGGATAAACCGTAGCTTATATTAACGGGAAGGCTAGATACGGGGTTATTTAACTCAAATAAGAATACACGTGGACTGAAATAACCGATAGTAAAGAGTATCGATTTGCACCACTAGGAGCAAGTTAGAAAAAGACAGATAAAATGCGCATGGCAGAGACACATAATAAAAGGCGTGATTTGAGCAACGTCACGAAGAAATGATTGGTTGAAATAAGTTGCAGATATGAGAGTTGTAAACGTAACGATTTCTATACAAAATTAATTAGTGTTCTCGGACGTGTTTGCGAGCCGTGTGAAAATTCTTAGATTTTCAACTGGCGCGTGTGCAAATTTTTAGAATCGCTGTGCCGGACTGTCGAAAAGGGAACATAGTATGCGAAATTCTGAAAACTGGCCGTCGCGGGACAAAACCGACGTACAGGCGAGCTATTATATAAACCCAGACTTTAAACAGTTTCGCTCTCTTAGATTTTCGATTTTGATTCAATACTTTAAACGGTTTGCTCTTATATTTTGGTGATTATTGAATACTTTAAACAGTTTGCTCTTATATTTTGGTGATTATTTAATACTTTAAAACAGTTTGCTCTTTACGTGCTACGATACAAGTTATTATGCATCAGTGCACTTAGAAAAGAAGATACAAGGTAATAAAGTCTAGTTATATTTGCGAGTATTACTGTACCAATTATCGAAATTAGTAACGATAAATGAATAAACAAAAGTAGGCAGTTTTGGGGTATAGCGTGAAAGAATTAGGAATTTCTTTGCTATTTTTCGGGGGTGTTAATAATCAAATGTTATTCGTAATCGTGATTGGATCCACAAAACAAGATTTTGATATACTTAGATGAGTTCCTGAGAAGCTCTGAAACAACTTTAGATGAATGGTGGTGTAGAAAATTTTAAAAGCGTTCAGAATCAGAAGCCGTAAACATAACCCAGTTGGAATGGTGTGATTAACAAAGGACGATGTACATTGGAGCCAAGAGTGCATTAACCTTCAGGTAACTTATGCTTTGTTGTTCGATTTTTGATGTTTTGGTGTGTGGTGAATAACTTTATAATTTGTTTGCTAAAAAATGGACAGTAGTGAATTTGTACAAACAACAAATTTTTAATTTTAAGATGAAATTTTCTTGTTTAAGTAGAAAGGAGTATTTAGCAGTTTATGTTTTGATTATGATGAAAATTTGGGTCTGTCTTTGAGCTCAATTAGACTAACCTGTTTGATTAACGTAAAGGGGTGGGAAATGCTCCCTTTGTACTCAGACTCAGGTCTGCAAATATTGTTAAATTAATTAGTAGGCATCCTACAAGGACTTTAATTCTGGATGCAAATTAAAATGATGACAAAGTTAATCTTGAAATTTTATGATACTGAAATTTATGCTACAATTTAATTTTAAAATTTTAATGTATTATGAATATTGATGTAAATAGAGTTAACGTTGATGTTTGTGGTAGGAATGTGTTTGTTTTTTTTTATGAATGAAGATGAAAGTTTTAACTAGGTGAGCAGCCGAGGCGGAAAGAGTAAAGAGGCGATTATCAGAAGAGATTCAACAGGGCGAGAATCACAGCAAATCTTGGTGCCAAATTCGAGAGGTTCGAATATCTTTTTTTACTCTGGTGAGGTTTTTTGTAGGTTTCACAGCAAATTTGGCGCCCAACGTGGGGCTCGAGTTCCAAATAAAATTTTTGTGATTTTATTCCAGGAAACTGGCGATCTGAGAGAGAGAGTTTCTGTTTGTGTATAAATTTAAGAGTATTTTAGAGTGTGTGTGAGTGATTAGAACGTATGCAGAGAAAGGAGTGGTTAAGGAATCCAGGAGTGGAAATTGGAAGTGACGATAGTGCATTGTGTGAAAAAAATTCGAAAATGGAAGAAGCTGGAGGCAGTAGAGATCAGTCGAGGACGGAATCAAGGGATCAAGGAAATGAGTTAATGATGAGAATGTTACAGGAAATGCGGTTAGCTAGGGAAGAATCCGATAGAAAATTAGAACAGCTAAGCGATGAAGCTAATAGAGCTAGGGATGAATCGAATAGAGCGAGAGGACTCAAATCGAAAATTTGAGCAAATGAGTGAAGAATCGAACAGGAAGTTAGAGGAGATTAGTCAGAAAATAGATAAGACGAATCAAAAAGTTTCAGAATTTAAAAATAGTCTTACCGTGAAACTGGGGGAAGTAGAAAGTAGGGTTGATAGAAATAAGAAAAACATTACAGGTCTTCGACAGGAAATGGGACATTTAAGGTCCGAAGTACGCATTTTTTGTGAAGAAGAAATAAATATAAAAATGACTGAAGTAACGGACTCATGTAGGGATCAGTTAGACAGGGTAGAACGCGAAGTTAGTACTATCAAATACAACATGTCAAGTTTAACGGGGGATGGTCCCAGATTTTATACAGGTGGAGTATCATTGGACCAACACATGAAGTTTTATGGCGATAACAGGGTAAATCCACAAATTTTTATTAACAGTGTAAGAAATCTAGTGGGAAATTTATTTGACGAACAGACTAAACTCAATACGATAAAGGCTTTATTGAAAGACAATGCGGAAGCATGGTACAATTTAGTAGGACAGGACATAGAAACATATCAGGACTTTGAAAACAAATTTTTACAACATTACTGGAGTGATCACAAACAGGATCAGATTAGGGACGACTTGATTACAGGAAAGTTTAAGGAAGAGTTTGCAGGTTCTAGGGAGCAATATGTCATCTGCAAATACAGTGTGGCCAAACAACTTCATCCACCATTGACGGACAGACAAATAATCAAGTACTTATCACGACATTTTGAACTGGAAATCAGACAACACGTGGCCTTGCAAAACATCACAGAACGGGAGACATTTTTAGAGTATTTACAGAGATATGACGATGTATGTGTAGGACGGACAAGAGAGATACGGGAACGAAACATTAACACGGTTAGGTTTGACAACAGGACACAGAATTATCCGAGACGGCCTGACTATAATAGAAATTTTCGACCGAATTGGGAACGACGAGGACAAGCATATAGAAGCAATAGTGCGACTAGGGGACCGACGCCAAGACCTAGTTACACGAGACAAAACAGTTTACCCGAAGTAAACAGGACAGTGACGAGCACGCCGAATAGAGACAGGGACACAGATATTAATACAAGGAGGACGTACGCACAGGTTGTAGAAGGACAGCCAGGACTAAGCACGGAAAACAGGACGAGACAGGATTTTTAGAACGCGACAGACCACTAGATTTCGGTGTAAATGTATATGAACATCCACGTGAATTTTTCAAAATTGAGGAGGAAGTAGAGCCAGAAACTGTAGAAAAATTATGTTTGCCAATTGTTAATATAGGAATTTTTGAGAATAATGTAGAAGTATTACTTGATACAGGGGCAGAGGCGAGTTTAATATCGGAGGAATTCGTCAGCAAAATTAGGGATAAGGTTTGTGATAGAATTATGCCTATAAAGCGTAGCCATTTAGTAGCTCCAAATAAAAAGAAGTTTGCTGTAGTAAATAGTGTTGTGGTGCTTAGGATAAATATAGGAGGGTTAAGCTGTGAGCAGGAGTTTGTAATTGTACCTGGACTGAAGGTTCAGAGCATTTTAGGTGTTGACTGTATGATGCAGTTAGGGGTTTTGATAGATATGGAAAGGAAGGTAGTAAGCATTAAGGATAGTGTAGTGCCATGGAAGGGCAGTTATGAAGTCACAGAGGATGACACTGGGTTGAATATTAATGTAGTAGAGGTAGAGGATGAAGGAGTAAAACAGATCAACACAATAAGATGTCCAGAGGATAGGATAGTAGAGGTTCAAGCTTTGTTACAAAAACATGCAGAATTAGTGGAGGTAGAAGCAAGAGCAGCATATCGGGAGCAGGTAAAGGCAGAATTAAATAAAGATGCACGAAAAATTAATCAACGGACCAAACCGCAATTCCATTGTCCACCATCCATGGACACACTTTTGACGAGATTAAGTGAAAAAATTTGTTTTTAATAAAGTAGATTTAAGGAATTCATTCTGGCTGATTCCATTACACAAGGATTCTAGAAGGTACACAGGATTTTCCGTAGAGGGAAAAATCTATAATTTTAAGGTAGTATCGTTTGGTTTGTCGGCAGAAAGGGAAACAATAATAAATGAGAAACAGACAAGTGTAGGGACTGAAGAAGAAGCAATATTTAAGAGTCAGGATAATAAGGATGATAACTTTATGGTATGTGAGATAACAGGGATGATAAGTATAGATATAGAAGGGGGAGAAATAGGGATGAAGAGTATTAGGATGGTGAGAAGAAAGGCTTGGAGGATTAAGAAAAGAGTCAGCTTTAAATAAGAAATGAAGATTAAATGAACAAAATATAGGGATAGAAATATGTGTATATAGAAGAGTAGAAGTAAGTGTTTATAGAAAATAAAGCTAGGTATAGGATAAATATGGGAGATAGTTAGAAATAGGTATATAGGATGAGAATAAAAAATTAAATGTAGGAAGAAAATAAGATAGGTTAAGTGTAGATATTTCTTATAAGATTAGTGGAGAGTTAGGAATAGAATAAGAATAGGATAAGTATATAGGATTAGGTAGGGGGAAGTGAGTATAGTGACGATTAATTAGAATTTAGGAATAGGATAGGTATATAGGATGTATATAGGATTAGATGGATAAGTAGGATGAAGTTAGGGATAATTTCAGTTAAAAAAATTAGGTGAGAGTTAGGAATAGGATAGGGATATAGGATAGGTGTAAATATTTTTAGGATTGGATATAAGTTAGGTAAGTTAGAAAGATAAGGGTAGAGTGAGATAGACAATTTTTTTTTGTAAATTTTTTTTTGCAGTCTAAATGTTTTATATTTGAATTCGAATAAGTGGGATTATTTGTATTCAAATAGGGGGAAAATACTCAAATTTAGACCAGGGTAGAAAATTAATTAACGACATCAAATAATTTTAATCACCGTGTATAAGGACGCTTTCTATAAAAAGAAGCAGAATTAAAATGCTCAACGTGTATTTAATTTAATTGTTCCAAGAAACAAATAGAAATTACGTGCAAAATTTATATTAATTAACTCAATTTTTAAGTAATGGGTATTAAACAAAGTGTACAAATAATAATTTAATATTTAGTGCGTATTCGCTAAAAATTAAAGGGTAGAAGTCAATGCCATTCATTATTATTTTAGTTGGAGTTAATTGAACCATTATTAATAATATAATAAGCATAAAAGCCTGTGAAAATCCAAGGTTAAAATACCATGAAATAAAAGCTCTGAGAATTATATTAAAACGTTAATTAGGAGCACACACCTGCGTATTTTTAAAAGTCAATTTCAGTTTAATTTGTTTGGATAAACATGAAAATTCTGCGTATATTGGAAACGGTCGGATAAACTGTAGCTTATATTAACGGGAAAGCTAGATACGGGGTTATTTAACTCAAATAAGGATACACGTGGACTGAAATAACCGATAGTAAAGAGTATCGATTTGCACCATAAGGAGCAAGTTAGAAAAAGACAGATAAAATGCGCAAGGCAGAGACACATAATAAAAGGCGTGATTTGAGCAACGCCACAAAGAAATGATTGGTTGAAATAAGTTGCAGATATGAGAGTTGTAAACGTAACGATTTCACTACAAAATTAATTAGTGTTCTCGGACGTGTTTGCGAGCCGTGTGAAAATTCTTAGATTTTCAACTGGCGCGTGTGCAAATTTTTAGAATCGCTGTGCCGGACTGTCGAAAAGGGAACATAGTATGCGAAATTCTGAAAACTGGCCGTCGCGGGACAAAACCGACGTACAGGGGAGCTATTATATAAACCCAGACTTTAAACAGTTTCGCTCTCTTAGATTTTCGATTTTGATTCAATACTTTAAACAGTTTGCTCTTATATTTTGGTGATTATTGAATACTTTAAACAGTTTGCTCTTATATTTTGGTGATTATTGAATACTTTAAAACAGTTTGCTCTTTACGTGCTACGATACAAGTTATTATGCATCAGTGCACTTAGAAAAGAAGATACAAGGTAATAAAGTCTAGTTATATTTGCGAGTATTACTGTACCAATTATCGAAATTAGTAACGATAAATGAATAAACAAAAGAAGGCAGTTTTGGGGTATAGCGTGAAAGAATTAGGAATTTCTTTGCTATTTTTCGGGGGTGTTAATAATCAAATGTTATTCGTAATCGTGATTGGATCCACAAAACAAGATTTTGATATACTTAGATGAGTTCCTGAGAAGCTCTGAAACAACTTTAGATGAATGGTGGTGTAGAAAATGTTAAAAGCGTTCAGAATCAGAAGCCGTAAACATAACCCAGTTGGAATGGTGTGATTAACAAAGGACGATGTACATTGGACCCACGAGTGCATTAACCTTCAGGTAACTTATGCTTTGTTGTTCGATTTTTGATGTTTTGGTGTGTGGTGAATAACTTTATAATTTGTTTGCTAAAAAATGGACAGTAGTGAATTTGTACAAACAACAAATTTTTAATTTTAAGATGAAATTTTCTTGTTTAAGTAGAAAGGAGTATTTAGCAGTTTATGTTTTGATTATGATGAAAATTTGGGTCTGTCTTTGAGCTCAATTAGACTAACCTGTTTGATTAACGTAAAGGGGTGGGAAATGCTCCCTTTGTACTCAGACTCAGGTCTGCAAATATTGTTAAATTAATTAGTAGGCATCCTACAAGGACTTTAATTCTGGATGCAAATTAAAATGATGACAAAGTTAATCTTGAAATTTTATGATACTGAAATTTATGCTACAATTTAATTTTGAAATTTTATTGTATTATGAATATTGATGTAAATAGAGTTAACGTTGATGTTTGTGGTAGGAATGTGTTTTTCTTTTCTGAATGAGGATGAAAGTTTTAACTAGGTGAGCAGCCGAGGCGGAAAGAGTAAAGAGGCGATTATTAGAAGAGATTCAACAAGGTGAGAATCACAGCAAATCTTGGTGCCAAATTCGAGAGGTTCGAATATCTTTTTTTACTCTGGTGAGGTTTTTTGTAGGTTTCACAGCAATATATATATATATATATATATATATATATATATATAATAATCATAACTAATTCAGTTAATGAAAAACATTTTGAAGATTTATTTGAATAAAACAAATCCGCAAGTCGTTAAATAACATAAATGCAAGCTGAAACGCGACACGCGTGGATAACGCAACATTATTACATCAGGAATCTTAATTAATACAAGCAGGTTTAATAATGCGTAGGATATAAAACGTAGATAATTTAATACAAACATTGTATTCGTCTACGTGACTAGAGAATTAAAATCGACACCTGATTTATTGGAAACAAACAAAGCATGTATGTTAGAAATTAAAGTTTACCAAATTTATTTGAACAAACAACGGTTTACTTATCTAGAAGTATGAAAATCCAAGCGGATCACTGTTATTAACTTGAAATCGTACGTGACAAGACGAATGCGTTGATGTTAATATACAACCATAATACCATGGAATATCCGAAAACCTGGTATGCAAAGTTTATACAAACAACGAACTTTGCGCTTGTCAATAGTTAGACGGTGCATTTAAATTTGGCCAGATTTGTAAACAAATGAGTTCATCATGAAGTAAAATATAGTTCACGTCTCTGAAAACCAAAATATACACGTTAAGTGAGTAATTGTGAAGTGTGAAATAATTCCGCTGAATATGGAAAATTGATGGTTTGTCGTTTTATCCTTAAATAGAAAAACGTAAGTAACTGAACGTTGTTTTAATATAAATTATAATATTAACCTTAATAAAAAGGACTCTAAAGAAACTCTAAGGAATCACTGGAGACACTTCTAAACAATTACAGGAGACAAATTTAAATAATTACTGGAGTCCAGTCTCTATAAATAAGGGAACAAGTTTGAATAAATGCTGAAGCGATTATTAATGTAAAACGTCTTTTTGTTCTATTGTACTGAAAACACCACTGAAACGTTATTTCTTCTACATTAAGGCGCTAGTGAACAAAAATCTGGGAGGGGGGAGTCGAATTCTGTTTGCAAACCAAAGCCAAGCTAAATCAAATAGGCGCCACCATGTCTTGAGATAATTACGATAGCAGCAAAGCACAGTTCTAAGGGCGCACGTGGACACCTAAAGATAAAATGTTCGCCTTCGTTAACAAAAACCTGTCTTATCAAAATAAGATGCAGCTCCTGTAAGAAATTGCAAAGATTAAATAAATAAAAAAGTAGAACACAATTTGTGTCCTATAAAAGTATATAAAAAAAATAAAAAAATGTATATCTAATATGATATTAGCACCAAATTATTACTCAAAAATCTTACCTTTGTGTAATTAGATTTGATCGCATTTGACCAAAATAAAAGCCTCAAATTTGAACTAATTGTTTACTAAAAAAACTTTTTTAAAATATCCGAACTTTTTAACAAGAAAAAAATTTGTCATTAACTACATCAAAGTTATTGTTTTGACTCTTTTTAAAACAACCAACTATACTTTAAACATGAACCTGCTATAAATATTTGAATGAAAATAATTTGTAAGCATAATACACTGAATTACGTTCTAACCTGGGCAGATCTTTTCAGATAGATTACAATTTCTAGAATCTTACATAAAGTGGATTTGAACTTTCATATTTAGATCTAATAATTTATATGTAGATAAAAGCTAATCACAAAAATAGGAATGTTTGGTTTAAATTCTATTACAACTGCACAAAGCATCTGCTTTCATGACAACATCTGTCAATTGTTCAACAAAAAAAATATGACGTCGAAAACATACGTTGAAATTATCGAAGCTTCAAATGGAACAAAGGTTGTTATTATAGAAACCTAATCTGACAAAATTTTGTTCTACGGCTTATAAAACCAGTTCAACAATAATTGAAAATTACACAATTTACATGTTGTAAACATAATAGCAACTTTACGTGCTTTAACCTTCAAAACACATGCATGAAATATCTTACAACTAATAACGAACCCAACTGCTTTTGTTGCTCCGCGATAAATCGAGATGGAAATTTACGTTCTTCAAACAAAGTTACCAGCCATTTCTAACTAAATACGACTGCATCCAAACTAACATCCATAATTTCTTAGTAGACAAATTTCTTATCGACAGTTCCTAAATAACGGTAATTCTAAATTTTTGGATCCTACATGACTCGCGTTAGTAGAAGATATCTTTATAGTTAGTAATTGATGCGAAGGTCGCCAGCCTCTAGCCGAGAATACATGTTTATAAAGCTGTTGCCAGCAGCCGACTAACTTGACGAAACAAGAAACGAGTGGTCGCGACGTTAGAAGCGTGGAATACGAAAGAAACAACTAGAGATGCGCTTGGAAATAACTTTATGTGACACAGATATATTAATATAAATAGATCAATAAGGAACAATGCACGCTTAGCGCATTATCCTCGTAATTCAATGCCGATAATTACTACTAAAATTAAACATGTTACACTACCCTTTCCTAAAAGAAAAAATCTTTATAACAGAAAATTTTAAGCAAAAACAAAAGATTTTTTTTTATAAGAGTTTTATTTAACTCTCAACTAACATCACAAATATTTACTAAACATCATACTTTACGAATTAGAATTACTAATTTATTCAACATCCAGAATAACTACAAAAATTATGAAAACGAGAGGGACTAATATATACAAATTTGAGTGTGCCGGTAACTACGTGTACCAAACGTCCATTGGGAGACAAAATCGGATTTACAACCATTATAAGTCAAAATCAAGAAAAGTTAAATTAAAAAGTCAAACACTCCACGGGACACAAAAATTAATCCAAGTTTAAAGGAATTCTTTTATTAGAGCAAGAATTTTCTTACTCCTACTGAAGCCAGTATCTACTAACTATAACTAAACACAACACAAAATATCCAAACTTTCCAAAAATAACAACTCCACTTCCTGGAGCTCAAGCAACTTTACCAACCAAAAAGGACGCTACCATATCAAAACAGCATCATTATACAAAATATTACCAGCTCAAAGTGATAATCAAAACCAAAGTAAACTAACCAACAGGTTACTTACAAAAATGGAGGTGAGTGCACATCACCACTATAACTCAAAGTGCTGGAAGTTTTGTTTTTACTAAACTTAAACTTCTACACAAATATTCCTCAAACCAAAACTCTTAATACAAAACCGAACCAGTCAGGGCTGAAATCTCCTTCACCCTACTGATTATCCTATCACTAATTTTCAAACATCATCACCTATTAGTGATGGATCAAATGGTGAGGTTCACCATGCAAACCTCTGACCTTACCAAACAAAAAATTAAAAAAAGGTCAAAATCAAGGGAAAGAATATGCCAATATTCTCTCTACCTAAATATGTAGAAATCAGGACTAACAATTTATATAGTCGACTTATTTCTACTTTCTAACAACATCTTTTATTAAAGCGCGACAATCTTAATTAGTATGTACATCAATGTACACTACAAAACTACTACTAAATTTTGACTACAAGTTTCCAGACACATACAAAATTTTCCAAATCAAATAAGTTGAAAAAGGGCAATCTTCATTTAGTATAAGTTATAACCATACTAAATCAAAAATCAGAACAAAACGAAACAAACAACTAATTTACTTATAATCAAAGAAATGACTGAACTGGAACTAATCTTTAGGATCATCATTCTCATCTGGATCTGATGCAGCAAAAGGCTTCAAGTCCTTAACATGCCATTTTCCGGCTTTTGATTCATCCTCATTCTCTAATTCATATACTAAATTGGAATGTTTTTTACGAACTTTGCACAAAACAAATTTTGGAGCTAACTTAGCGGAGAATTTATCACCAGCACTCGAAAGTACCTTATTAGTCCTCCATACTCTTTCTCCAACTTGAAATGAAATGTCTCTTCTTCTAAGATTGTAGCGTTTACTCGAACGCTGATAAGCTACGTGTAAATTTTCACGGACATTCCCAAAAATATCGAACAAAGATTGACGATCCAAAACATAGGAAGGTCTACTGCTACAAACAACATCAACATCTTTACCGGGTTCAAAACTGTTACTATAAGCTTTTCCACTTAAGGGTACCTGACGACCAAAGACTAAAAAATTTGGCGAATAGTTGGTGGATTCGTGTTTCGCTGAATTAACTGCATACTGAATTTTTGACATCTCAATATCTACGTATCATGTTCTTCTAAGTATGAACGGATTGCAGTACCAACTGTCTTATTAATCCTTTCCACAAAATTGCATTGAGGAGCGTAAACAGTATTGTACCAAATCTTTTGGATTTCGTACTTTGCACACAAAGCCTTAAAAACACGAGCAATCAACTGTGGACCATTATGACAAATAACAAATTGTGGTACTCCGTAAACAAGAAACACTTTTTCTTCTAAAAATTTTTCAATCAAATGTGCCTTGGCACTGCGCAAAGGTTGTAGAACCGAATACTTTGAAAACCAGTCGCCAACAATTAATAGCCATTTATGTCCGCGTTTGGAACGAGGGAACGGACCCATCAAATCTAAAGCAATGATTTGGAACGAAAATCTAACCTCTTTTTCTTTTCCCATCATGCCAAGAGAACCTTTATTTGGTGGTTTTTGATCACCACAAATCAAACATTTCCGACAAAACTTACGTACTTCAAAAATCATTTTTGGCCAATAATACAATTCTTGGAGACGAGACAAAGTTTTCAAAGAACCAAAATGTCCTGCTGTAGGGGGGTCATGACATGATTTAATGACATCTTTACGCTGAGATTTCGGTACTAAGTGCTTCCACTCTACAATATTCGCCAAATGAGGTAATTTGGAAGGAATAAACTTAAAAATAAAACCATCTTCCACTTTCCATTGTGGGTAGCTTTTAGGTGACGACAAAATTTTCTTTCTTAAAGATTCATACCACAAGCCTACATTATCAAGTTAGATCTCTACTAAATTAATTTTAAGGTTTTCTATAGGAACAGCTCGACTAAGACAATCTGGAACTATACTAAATTTTCTTTTCCTGTGTACTAAATCAAATGAATGTTGCCTTAATCAAACAGACCATCTGGCAAGTTTTCCAGTGGGATTCTGAAGATTACTCAACCAAAGTAACGAAAAATAATCAGTAACAACTGTAAATCGAACACGTTCCACCCACGGACGAAATTTTTCAATTGCAAAAATGACTGCTAAGCACTCTTTTTCTGTGGTGAAATAATTGCGCTCCGTACGGCTTAGAGTTTTACTTGCGTACGAAATTACACGTTCTTCTCCTTTTATATTCTGTATCAGAACAGCACCTAACCCAGTGTTACTGGCGTCGCATTCGACAATAAAGGGGCCCGAATAATCTGGCTGCCAAAGAAGAGGTGCCGAAACTAAGGCTTGTTTAATTAACACAAATAAATTTTCTGCCTCCGGGCTCCAAGTTACTTGACCTTTTTTCTTTTTCTTGACGAGATCATTAATGGACGAAACTAATGACGAAAAATTTTTTATAAAGCGACGATACCAACTGCACATTCCTATGAACCTCTTAACTTCCGTCGTGGTTTTCGGTCGAGGAAAGTTAACCATAGCTGATACTTTATCGGGGTCTGTGCGAAGTGAATTTGAACCTACTATATAACCCAAAAATTTAAGTGATTTATTGAAGAATTCACATTTTCCTATATTTATAGTAAGGTTAGTCTCTTTTAAACGTTGCTTAACCTCCGACAATAATTTCAGATGTTTTTCTAACGACGACGAACATAGTATTATGTCGTCCAAATAGCAAAATACCTGAGGTTCAAAACGTGGACCAAAAATCGCATCTACTAATCGCTGTTGCGTCTGCGCAGCATTCTGCAACCCAAATGGCATACACGTGAATCTATACTGTCCTTGCAAAATAATACTAAAAGCGGTCTTATCTTTAGATGACTCACTAAGAGGGACTTGCCAAAACGATTTTCTCAAATCAAGTGACGAAATATAGTTTGTACCTCTCAACATATTGAGAATTCTATCTACGTTTGCAAGCGGATACGAATCGTGAACAGTTAGGTCGTTCAAGGCTCTACCATCAAAACAGAAACGATATTCTCCATCTGCCTTTTTAACCAACAATACTGGAGATGACCACGGACTAATACACGGTTCAATAACCTTGAGCCTAAGCATGTCGTCCAATTCATCGTTTAATATCTTACTCATATACGGTGACATTACATACGGTTTCTTATGGAAGGGCTTAGCATTACCTGTATCTATATCCATTTCGATCAGGTTAGTACGTCCCAACCTATCATCACTGCTAATTTCATTGAACGAATCGTAGGGGCGAGAACACCACAAAAGAAATTTAATAGTTTAAAAATCGTAGGGGCGAGAACACCAAAAAGAAATTTAGAAATTCGAAAAATTATAAGGGCGAGAATAACGTAAAAATTTAGAAACCAGAAAATTGTAGGAAATTTAGCAATCCAAAAAGCACAAAAGTTAGGAAAGTTAAAATTTGCATTAGATAGGAAGGAATTTTAAAATGTTAAAAATTGAAAAATTTAGAATTCAAATAAAAATGGATAAACGAATAAGGCAAACTAGAGAAGCACAAAGGAATAAAGGGGTAGAAATATGGTCGCAAGAAAGCGTAATTTTACACGATACACCGACGGAAATACAAGAGCGAGAATTAACGCGAAGTCAAACTGAAGAACAGCACATATCACAACAATCCGAAATGATGTCAATTTTACTAGCGTTAACTAAAAAAATGTACAAAAGCGAAGATGCCATTAAGATGCAGATTAATGAAAATGGAGAAAGGTTAGGTGCCGAAATAAAAAATATGAGCGACGGATTAAAAGAAACAAGTCAAACAATCGCGGAAATGCAGATACAATTTCAAAATAAATTTATTAGAATCATGGACGATATAGATAAAGTTAGGGACGAAGTTTGGAAAGTTAAATTACATCAGAAAACGCGTGAAAAGTAAATTAATGATAGTATTACAGGTTTAGGTATAAAGATGCAAGAAATTCAAGGAAATTGTGAGATAGGATTCAATGATGTAAATAGAGAATTAGGTAATTTAAAATCAGACTTCGAAAAATTTGGTAGAAATAAGGGGCAATACATTAGGATAAATAGACAGGAGATATCAGTGGAGCAATATTCGAAATTTTACGGAGACAACAAGATGAATCCAAAAATATTTTTAAATAATATAAGAAAATTAATACAAGGATCAACGAATGAAAGGTACAATTTAAACTTCGTTAGATCAATGTTGAAAGGAAACGCGGAAATTTGGTTTGACTTGATAGAAAATGAGATAGGAACATTTCAGGAGTTTGAAGTTAGATTTTTAAGACACTTTTGGGGAGGGCAACCAGCAGTACAACGCGAGAGATAATTTAAAATGGGAAAATATAATCAGAACTTAGAAATGACACCAGAGATACGCTTTACAAAAATTTATTGTAGCAAAGCAATTAGATCCTCCATTGGAAGAAAGACAAATTATAAAGTATTTAGCAGGACATTTTGAAGAAGAGGTAATACATTATATTACAATTCAAAATATAGTGGATAGAAAGATATTCCTGGAATATTTACAACGTTGTGATGAGTTGGCATAAAGTAGTGTGGTGGAAAGTAGAATGCAAAGGCAACAAGTAAATGGGTAAAAGGGTTTTAGGAAATTGCAGTGCTGTTGTTAGCACGTAGATAAAAGGAGGTTTACTATGAGCTCGTATTTGACCTGGGGTATAAAGTAAAGGTTGGAAATAAGCCCAGTTACTTTGTTTCAGGATTGATGTAGTATGATTTTAAATTTATCTTCTTTAAACTGTGCTATTATTTACCACAAGTAATTCAATGTTTTGAGCTTGAAATACTTGAGGGATGTAAATTGAATCAATAGGTAACGAATTGGAAATGTTAATAAATATTTATGTACTTTTGGCAGTCAGCGTTATTTTTAGTAGGTTAGGATTTTCAGGGAACGAGTGAGCAGCGGTGGTGAGTATTTCTGAGAAAGCTGGAAGTTATGGCGTCTGAGTGAAAAGCATCTGCAGAGAGTATTGTTGTTGGATGGTATAAATTGTAAGTCTAAGTGGTAGGGCTTTAATTTTAAGTAGGTGGAAAATTTTGTAATTACTTTAAAAATTTTGGGAGTTTCCGAAGGTAAGCATCATAATTTGTTTATGGCACCCAATTTGTGGGGCATGAATTAGAGACGTTACAACGTTAGATACACAGCATTTCAAGAGAGACCAACAGTGGGGCTCGAATAGATACACAGCAATATATATATATATATATATATATATATATATATATAAATATATATAAATTGCTGTGATTCCCTATAAGAATCGTGCCTCTTGAATCCTTCCGTCTCGGCTGCTCACCTATTTAAAACTTTTATCCTCATTCATAAAAGAAAACACAGTCCTACCACAAATATCAACGTTAACTCTATTTACATCAATATTCATAATACATTAAAATTTCAAAATTAAATTTCAGCATAAATTTCAGCATCATAAAATTTCAAGTTAAAATTTGTCATCATTTTAATTTGCATCCAGAATTAGAGTCCTTGTAGGATGCATACTAATTAAGTTAACAATATGTGCAAACCTAAGTCTGAATAAAAGGGAGCATCTCCCACCCCTTTACGTTAATTTAACAGGTTAGTCTAATTGAGCTCAAAGACAGACCCACATTTTCATCAAAATCAAAAACATAAACTTGATAAATACTCCTTTCTACTTATACAAGAAAATTTTACCTTAAAATTCAAAATTAGTTGTTTATACAAGTTTACTACTGTCCATCTTTATCAAACAAATTATAAAGATATTCAACACACACCAAAACATCTAAAATCGAACAAAATTGCATAATTTACCTGAAGGTTAATGCACTCGGGGCTCCAATGTACATCGTCCTTGTTAACTCCAGCATTCCAGCTGGGTTATGCTTACGGCTTCAGATTCTGACCGCTTTTAAAATTTTTGTATACCACCATTCGTCTAAAAAGGTTTCAGGGCTTCTCGGGAATTCATCTATGTATATCTAAATCTTGTTTTGTGGATCCCATCACGTTTACGAATAACATTTGATTATTAACACCCCCGAAAAATAGCACTTCATTTATCTTCTCTAAGTGTACTAATAACCTTTATTGTAGCACGTAATCACCACGTATTCTACTTAAAGTATCGAATAATCAAAAAAATAAAGATCAAAACTGTTTAAAGTATCGAATAAAATCAAAATCTAAGAAAGCGAAACACCTATAAGCACGGGTTTATATAATGGCCCGCTTGCAAGTCGAATTTGTCCCGCAACAGACAATTTTTAGAATTTCGCATTCTATTTTCCCTTCCGACGGCTCGGCACAGCGATTCTACTAAAAAAATGCACACGTTCAAGTTGAAAATCTAAGAAATTTCCACACGGCTTGCAACACGTCCGAGAACAACTAATTAATTTTACACACCAACTGATATGCTTTCCCCCTCTCATGTTTGCATCTTATTTCAACCAATCGTAGACTTAGTGAAGCTTCACAAATCACGCCTTCTATTAACAGTGTCTCTGCTTTACGCGTTTTATCCATCCCTTTCTACACTGGTCTGAGTGGTACAAATCAATATTCCAGTCTATATGCTATTTAAATCCACGTGGATTCCTACATGAGTAAAATAACCCCTCATCTAGCATTTCCTGCTAAAACATCCGACCGTTTCCAATACACGTAGAAGCTGCATGTTTATCTATTCAAATCTATTAGAACTTTGACATTTAAAAGTTTGCAGGTGTGTGCTCCTAATGAACGTTTTAATATAATTCTCCGAGCTTTGTTTCATGGTATTTTAACCTTCCTTTTAGCTGTTTGTTACCAACCTTGGATTTTCACAGGCTTTTATGCTTATTATATATTACTAATGGTTCAATTAACTCCAATTAAAATAATAATGAATGGCATTGACTTCTACCCTTTAATTTTTAGCGAATACCAATTAAATATTAATTATTATTTGTACACTTTGTTTAATACCCGAGTTAAAGTTCGGGCCTTGAAGCTGTGTTTTCTAAAAAAACTTCGACACTAACAAATTTAATTTAATATAATTTGTATATAATAACTTTAAAAAAAATTAATTGTACTGGTGAGTAGCTTAGGTAGACAACAATGCAAAAGCTGTAAACTCAAGACTGACTGCCGGGCATTGAACTCCCGGGCTTTTTATAATAACCTGCCCCTCACACGGCTTGTGGGAACTTGCAGATCTCATGTCTGCTTTACACTTTGTTACAATGTATCAATCTTAATTCTAAGTAATTGCGGTATGTTGACCGCCTGTGACCTGCCACCTGCAGTATCACTGCCCTCACGGATGCAAAGTTGCATGTCCGTTCTCATGAACTGTCGATAACCTCTCTGGGTTATCCTTGTGTTACAATGTTGCATTGAACTTATACTTTTACTTAACAATTTCTAATAATTCCTATTAGATTCAATATATCAATATATATAGGTAATTAGGGGATACATAACTCCTCCCACCGTAAATGAAAAATTAAGGTTTTTCCTAATTTTTAAATACATAAAATTCATTATTCAAATTCATTTAAAATTCATTGTTTCTAAGGGTATACTTATTGTTTCCTTTTTTCTCTTTGTTTCCTTAAATCTAGAACTGTTTCCTTCATTCTTATATCTAAGGTACATTTTGTAAAATACATATATAATTACAAAAAATTATTAAAATGATTAATACAATTGTCCAAACACTTATATTATTATAATGTAACTTTGGCGTTTTGAGTTCACTTAATTGTTCTTTATAACTTTCCACTAATTTCAAGGCGTGGTTGAGATCGTCTAAGTCTAGATGCTCTAGCATCATAGGTTTCTTGATTATTTCTTCGTCTTCTTGTTGTATCTTGAACTGTAGTTCCGGTAGGTTTGCAAGTTTCTTTGTTGCTATGGGATCTTGATAAACTCTGATTACTTCATCTTTCAATTTCACATAACAATCTTCTTTGAGGGTAATTAGTTTGCTTCCGATTAATGCTTGGTTATTTTCATCTTGATTGCAGTTGATGGTTGCTATTACTTCTGTTGGGAAAATGGCTATCCATTTGTTATCTGTAACTTTTTGAATTTTCATGTTAGTTATTTGCACTTGTTTGGATTCACAGTTTTCGTAATGATTTGAGAATTTTAATAGTTGTACTTCACAAGGGCTGTCTTCTTTAATGGTTGTTGTCGTCATCGATTGACATAAATATTGGTTTGGTGTTACTTCAGTACATTTTTCGTTTGTATAACCATATCTCAATTCATTTAGGGATAGGAATTTGGTTTTGGGTATGATTACTTGGTATGTGCTAGTAACTTTCGTTGGAAAAGCAAATAAATGATAATATTGATAATTGTTACTTTCTACTATCGGGATTTCTATTAAAAATATTATTTCGTTATTCTTAATGTTGCTAAAAGTTGTTGCGTTAAAGTAAGGTTGGATATTATTTGAGTAAATTTTGTAATTTGTATACTGCTTAGTTTATTGGTAGTATACCGGTGTTGTTTTTATATGTTATTATTACTTGGTTGTCCGTTCTACCTGAGTGGAGGTTGACGGTAAGGGTGATGATTGTCCATCTGAAATTACAGGGTGTCTTAGGTTTTTCAAATGAATGTACTTCGTTATTTTACCGTTGTCTACTACTGCTATGTTTTTATCTGATATTTTCTTAATTTTAAATGGTCCTAAATTTCTGGGTGCTGTTTTATGTCGCTTGCTTTGAAAGTTTTTCTCATACACGGTTTGTCCTATTGAAAATTTATTTGAATCGGTATTTTTGTTTCGGGTTGTGGTGATACGTTCTTTATCGTTCTCTAATTTATCTTTTACTTTGTCATAAGTTATTTTTAGTTTTTGTTTGTGATCTTTTGCATATTGTTGATATACTTCTTTATTGTAGTGTATGTCATAGGGATTTCGTGAATCTGAATGTCCTAATGTTAATTCTAAGGGTGTAAAATTTGTTGATGAGTGAATTGTGTTATTATAGGCGATTAGTGCGTATGACATTAAATTGGTTATATGTTCCTTTTTATAATTTATTCTTAATAATCGAATTTGTTCTAACAGGGTTAAATGTAATCGTTCGATTAGTCCGTTTGATTCAGGGTGGTTTTCCGTTATAAAATGAATTTTTATTTTGTGGAGTTCTAAAGTGTTTTGTATTGTCTCATTTTAAATTCGCTACCATTGTCTAAAGTGATTGATTCGGTGTTCCGTAAAATGTGAAATATTGTAAAATCCTTGGGTCACGTCAATGCTATTTTTGGATGTGATTGGTATTGCTTGGCCTATTTTTGTAAATGCGTCTATAATTGTTAGATAGTTTTGCGCTTCTACTACTAGAGTATCGGCATGCAGTTTTTGAAATGGTTTCTCGGGTGTTTTGGTTAACATTAAGGGTATCTTTGGGGTTTCTATCGTATTTCGCTTTGTCACATAATTCGCATTGGTTAATGAAATCTGTGGTCAAGTCCTTCATGTCTTTAAAATAATAACGTCTTATGAGTTGTTTTATTGTTTCGTTAATTCCACGATGGTTGGTTTTTCCTTCGTGTTGATTCCTAATTACATCGTTTATTTCGTCAGGGTCGTCTAGTGTTATTAGTTTTCTAGTACATCTGATGAGTTCAGGTCCAGAGTTATTGAATAGTTTAATGTATAATTCTGAAAATCTTTGGTATAAATGTTCGGTGTTGAAATAGAAATAAAATCGTTTTTTCTCGGGGGTGTATTCTTTTAGAATTTTAATTATTTGTTCCTCATTGTCATCTTTAGTTATTTGAATTTGGTATATCTTTTTGTTATCTACTTTTGTATATTTTACTGGATTGGGGTTATTTAAAACTTCTGTTATTATAAATTGGTTAGGTTTCATATCGATTGCTTTGTTTAAGATTTTAATCGCGTTTTTTGGTTCTTCGTTTTGTGTCGAATGTATTGTGTCGATCTCGTCTGGATCTTCCCTTATTTCTGCTTCGTCTACGTTTCCTATAATGGATTCAGTTTCTAATGCATTGAGTTGAATTCTACTTAAAGCGTCTGCGTTGTTGTTATAAATTCCTTTTTTATATATAATTTCGTAATCGTACTCTTCGAGTCTGATCTCCATCTTTGTAATTTTGAATTCGGTTCTTTCAGTTTGCATAACCATACTAGTGGTCTATGATCGGTGTATATGTAAAATTTTCTTCCGTATAAGTAAGGTCTAAAATTATGGCTAATAATTCTTTTTCTATGGTACTATATTTCTGTTCGGTTTTATTCAGGGTTCTGGATGCGTAGCTGATAGGTTTATCGTTACCTACTTTTCCTTGGCTCAATACTGCGCCTAATGCTACATTCGATGCGTCTGTCGTCAGTATAAATGGTTTTGTAAAGTCTGGGTATTCTAATACAGGGTGATTCGTTAATATGTTTTTAATTTTGTCTACGGCTTTAATAAATTCCGGAGTGTGTTCAATTTTGTTTCCCTTTTTTAAACAGTTTGTCAGGGGTTTGGTTATCTGAGCGTAACCTTTAATGAATTTGCGGTAGTAACCACTAAGTCCTAGAAATCCTTTAATTTCTTTGGTTGTCTTTGATAATGGGTAATTTAGAACTGCATTTGTTTTGTCTGGATGTCCTAAAAATGATACTTCTTTTTGTAAAAATTCACTTTTGTCTAATTGTACTTTAAAATGTGCTTGTCTAAGTTTTTCGAATACTTCCTTCAATCTTTCTATGTGTTCTACCAATGATGTAGAATAAACTATGATGTCATCAGGGTATACAAGGCATTTTTCATTGTGTATTCCTCGTAGTATATTGTCCATGACTCTCTGGAAAGTAGCGGGTGCGTTCTTTAATCCAAATGGCATTCGTTTGTACTCGTAATGTCCTCTAGGTGTGCTGAAGGCTGTTTTTGATATTAATCTATAGGAACACTGTGGCACGATTTAAATAAAATTAAATAAAAACCTTTAACCACAAAAAATATTTAAATTACTAGATACGTATTTCGATCACTATTTGGTCATCATCAGTAGGGGAAAAAAAAAATTAGCTGTATAATTTACGATATTGTTGCTTTAAACACTATCGAGGATATTCTCCTCACCCGCAGGCTGGTGTTCTCAACAATATCCTCGATAGTGTTTAAAGCAGCAATATAGTAAATTATACAGCTAAATTTTTTTTTCCTACTGATGATGACCACATAGTGGTCGAAATACGTATCTAGTAATTTAAATATTTTTTGTGGTTAAGGGTTTTTATTTAATTAAACCACTTCACTTGTTTGTTGTTGAGAACACCAGCCTGCGGGTGAGGAGAATATCCTCGATAGTGTTTAAAGCAACAATATAGTAAATTATACAGCTATTTTTTTCCCCTACTGATGATGACCACATAGTGGTCGAAATACGTATCTAGTAATTTAAATATTTTTTGTGGTTAAAGGTTTTTATTTAATTTTATTTTATTTGTTTTTGATATGTCTTTTTCTTCCATCTCTACCTGATAGTATCCTGATGCTAGGTCTAATGTTGTAAAATATTGACATTTGCCTAATTTGTCTAAAATTTCGGTAATAATTGGTAGTGGATATTTGTCATCTACCGTTTTTTCATTTAACTTTCTATAGTCTATTACCATTCTGTACTTTCTCTTTCCGGTTGCGTCTAATTTCTTAGGTACTATTAACACGGGGCTGCTCCATGGTGAATTGGAGTGCTGGATTATGTCTTGGTCTAATAAGTCTGCTACTTGTCTGTCAGCTTCTTCTTGGCTTGCATGAGGTAGTCTATATGCTTTTGTAAAGATTGGTTTATTGTCTGTTAACTCGATATTATGTTTTACTGTGTTGGTGAATGTTAATGGTATTCCTTCGCAATGGAATATGTCTCGGTATTCAAAACATAAGTTTTTAATTGCTCTTTCTTCTTCTTGATTGATGTCGGTATTGAAGCGGATGTTAGTTAAATTTTCTCTTAACATTTCGTCATGTTCTTTTGGGTTGTAATCGTTTTCTGAATTTTCGTCTATTTCCATTTCGTTAAAATTTAATTCTTCTACGTTAATTGAGTCGGTCAATGATAATTCTACGGGATAGTCGTTTGAATTTAATATTGTTGTGGTTGCATAATTATCTTTTATTTGTACTAAAGCGGTTGGGGTTTCTACTCCTTGTTGAAATGTCATATGATTTATTATTCCTAAATTTTTGTTAGATTTTACTGGGATTTTTATTTTTCTTTCCGTTCGGGGTTCTATAGTGTATTTTTGTTCAATTTGTGTGTTTTGAAATTTAATTGGGATTTTTCCGTATTTTGTCCTTAATAAGCGATTTTTAATGTCAATGTTGGCTCTTAATTTTCTTAGAAGGTCCATTCCGATTAATCCGTCATATTTGTCGTTAAATTCGAATACACAAAATTTATGTTTCATTTTAACATTAAATGTTCTCGGTAAGGGTATGTTTGCTACGAATTGGTGTAGTGTTGTTTGATGGGCTGTTTTAATTTTAAAGGGTTCTCTTTCTACATAATCTAAATAATGTTTTTGTACGGTTCTGGGGTTAATTAATGTTTTTGATGATCCGGTGTCGATTAATAGTTTGAATTTGGCGTGGGGTATTTCTATGTATGGTAATACTAAGTGATTTATGTTATTTAAGTTTATTAAGTTTGGTTGTCTATGAATGGGTCCATTTGAAAATTTGAGTTCGAGTTTTCTTCGTCGTACTCCTCGTAAGTTTCGTATTGTTCGTCACGTTCGTAAGTTTCTGCATGGTTTAATTCATTGTTCGTAGGTGTCTCAATGTAATTATTCTGGTCAGTGTCAAATTTTTCTATTTCTTGATGGAATAATTCTTCCGATGTAAAATTACGTTTCTGATGAGGGTTTGGTCGGATATGTGTTATCTTTGTATGTTGTCTGGTGTTACCAGATGAGGTATCCATTGGTGTTGGTTTATAATAATTATTAAGGTTGTTATGATTATTAGTCATTGGTTTATTTCTATTGGGGTTTGCGATGAATGCTGGTCTTTGTTGGTTTAAGTTTTGATTAAATCTTGATTGGAATGCGGGTTTCGTAAAAGTTGGGTTGAATGTTGGTCTTGAAAAATTTTTATACTGATTATTAAAATTTGTATTGTTAAAACTTGGGTTATTAATTCGCGGTTGATTTGTTTGTGCGTTAAAGGGTGTGAATTTTTGTTGAGGGATTGTTTGTCTTGTGGCTTGTATGGTTTTTATTGGTTAATAACTTTTATTCGCGTTGGGGTTGTATAGTCTGTTGCGGTAATACATTACATTTTCTTCTTCTATTACTAGGCTCATAGCTTCTTCTAGATTTTGGGGTCGTTGGAATCTGATTTTTTCCGATAGTCGTTCTGGTAAAGCGTTTATGTATGTGTCTAGTGCCATTTCGTCATACATTTTTGTTTTTAAATGTCTAACGTTTTGATCGGGTTCTTCGATTTTTAATTTTGTTAAAATTAAACTTCTCACGTCTTGGCATTTCCTTCCGAATTGGTAGGGGGATTGGTTGTGTTCCATTCTAAGGTTTATTAGGTCTCGTACCAGGCATTTTATGTTACGTTGGTCTTCAAAATATGCAATTAGTAGCTGTTTAAATTGTTCCCATTCTTGTAAATCGTCCCTACTGGCGATTAAGGTTAGTGCCCTTCCGGTTAGTTTACTTATTATCAAGCGTATAAGCAATGAATTTCTTTGGTCATCTCCGGGTTTGTAGAAGGTTTTTAGGAATATTTCAGATGCTCCAATGAAATTTGAGAGATGGGCTTCCGTGCCATCAAATATCTGTATTGTCTCCAAATAGAGTCGCATGTCTGTGTTACTCATGTTGGTTAAGGGTTGTTTTCGATTTTGGGAAATTTTAAAAAAAAAATTTTTTTTTTTTGAATTAAGCTTTATTTCGCTATTTGTATTGTTATTTTCGCTTCGGATTTACTAATTTTCCGTTTGGGTTGTAAAATTTCAAATTTTGTAGAAATTGGGATTGTTTTTGCTATTTATAGCGTTAATTATGCTTAGGATGTATTAATTTTTCTTTTGGATTAAATAATTTTGAATTTTGTAAAAAATGGGGTTGGTTTTGCTATTTGTGATGTTAACTTTGCTTTTGGTTTTATTAATTTTCCTTTTAGATTAAATAATTTTGAATTTTGTAGAGGTTGAGATTTATTTTGCTATTTTTCAGCGTTATTTTTGGTCAGGATTTGTTAATTTTCAGTTTAGATTGGGTAAGTAAAAAATTTGGTAAAAATTGAGGTTAATTTCGTACTTGTAATATTAATTTTGGTTTGGATTTATTAATTTTAAGTTTAGACTGCGTCTGGTTATTTTTAGAATCGTAGTCGCTGTTACTTGTGCTTAGTTACACAGTGCGGTGATGTACTCGTGAGATTTGTATTCAATAACGTTGATTTAATTACCGTAGTCTTGGATTTGCTTGTTTTTATGCAGCTTTTAATTTGTCTTGAGTTTCTGCTTCTTAAGGAATCTGGAATGAATGGATTTATTCTCGCTTAGCGTTGTTTTAGTTAAATTCTGTTAATTTGTATTTAATGCTCTTTCCGTGGGTTTTACTGAGTTGCGTAATTATGACTTGAGGTTAATTACTTCTGCACTTTATTGTTGAAATTGAATACTAAAGGATGTAATCTTTGTTACTTTGTAATAATTGCGTACATATGACTATACTTGTTGAGATTATTAACACTTACAGGTGTTAATAGAAATTAGATACTTCGCTTCTGTAATTGCTAACTGCTTGCATAAATGTTACGTCTATTTATTTTTAAATATCTCGGTGTTCACGACTTGTAATTGAACTCTCCGTTATGTGCGTTTTCAGGTTACAATTATGAGCGTATGATAACGTTTAGCGTTATTCTGTATTCGTATTGGAATAATGCACTTTATAAATGCTGATTAATTAATTGAAAGACGTTTAGATTTTATACCGTGTTTGTACTGCAATTTATTTATAGCTCTTTGTGGTGTGATTTTCATGCGCTTTTATGATTGATTTAATAATGCAAATTGCGTTGCTTTATACTATGCAAGGTTCTGAAAGCGATTTTCTGTGAGGTTTTAAATGTGTAGTAAAGGATGCTTCTTTCTTTCTTCGGATGGCGTTTTAGATTACAGTGGTTTTAGGTTACCGTAGTTTTAGTTAATGCAGAATGTTCTTGCTGTGGTTCATACAGTTTTATAGAGGTCAATGTTTTAAATAATCGTTTTGTGATTGCTTAAAAGGATTAGCTTTAGCTTTGAAATTAATTTTGCGTTTTGTGTTTTTATTTTACCGGATTGAAAACGTGCTTTTGAATCGCGCTGGTTACTGTTTCTTATTTTGGTGTTAGTAAATGTGCGCCCGTTATTTTTTGGATTATTTTCGTTCTAATAATTGTGGTAAGAATCTCTTAATATCAATTCTCATTTACTTTTTAAAAGAAAATCTCTTTTTAAATTCAAGTCTCATTTGCTTTTTAAAGAAAAAAATATCTCTTTAACATTCGTCTCATAGGTTAATACTTTCTTAAAATAAGGTTTTGTTTTTTTTTGGAAATAATTCACTTTGTAATTATTTTCAACACAATATTCATAAAAATAAAATTCATAAAACAATAATAATAAATGGTAATCAATAATTATAATACTAGCATATATCAATTGTAGTTTCTGGTTTTTAAAAAAGGTATAGAAATGAACTTACATTAATTTCATCTGTTTCTTTGGTGGCTCGATCGATGCTGTATTTTGTCCACCTTGGTTTGTTTGTTGGATTTAGACTATGCTTGTTCTTCCTCCAACTTGGTTTGGGTTTTGCCAATATTTCGAATTAAAATTCTTGGTCACCAATCTTCCGATTTTTGGATTTTCAGTGCCCTTTTGACATCCGTTACGACTGCGCCAGTTAAAGTTCGGGCCTTGGAGCTGTGTTTTTTAAAAAAACTTCGACACTTTAACAAATTTAATTTAATATAATTTGTACATAATAACTTTATAAAAAATTAATTGTACTGGTGAGTAGCTTAGGTAAACAACAATGCAAAAGCTGTAAACTCAAGACTGACTGCCGGGCATTGAGCTCCCGGGCTTTTTATAATAACCTGCCCCTCACACGACTTGTGGGAACTTGCAGATCTCATGTCTGCTTTACACTTTGTTACAATGTATCAATCTTAAGTAATTGCGGTATGTTGACCGCCTGTGACCTGCCACCTGCAGTATCACTGCCCTCACGGATTCAAAGTTGCATGTCCGTTCTCATGAACTGTCGATAACCTCTCTGGGTTATCCTTGTGTTACAATGTTGCATTGAACTTATACTTTTACTTAACAATTTCTAATAATTCCTATTAGATTCAATATATCAATATATATAGGTAATTGGGGGATACATAACTCCCGTTACTTAAAAATTGAATTAATTAATATAAATTTCGCACGTAATTTCTATTTGTTTCTTTATACAGGGTGATTAAAATTATTTGATGTCGTTAATTAATTTTCTACCCTGGTCTAAATTTGAGTAATATATAAGTGAAATATGGTTATTAATAATATAACGCAAGGAAGCAAGAATTGCTTGCGTTGAAAAGATAACGAGAAAATGAAGGTATTATTAATTTACCGACGGATAAAGGAAACACAGCAGTAATAACGGATACAGAACATTAGCACATCAAACTTAACGCTCTACTTAATAACAAGGCATACCAGCTTATCAACACCGATCTAACATCACATCTAGAAAAGACCACAAGAATGAAAATCACGAAAAGTCCTATAGACAATGAGGAACAAGAACACTAATGTCAAGAGAAAATTCATCAAGGCGCCAAATCTATATGGTCCTCACAAAGAAGGAGTATCATTTCGTTCGATCATAAGTTTAATACGATCATCTGTACAGCCACTAGGAAAGTACTTAGCTAAACACCTACAGCCGCTTGTTGAAATAGCAGCTCCATATGTTAAAATACTGAACATTTTATCCAACTACTGAGTATCAAAAAAGTACATGCACAGCATCTACTAGTGAGCTTTGATGTGGTATCATTGTTTACCAACTTGCTAATAGGGGATACATTGATACTTTTGAAAGAAAAGTACAACATTGAAAACCATAAGATCGACTTAACACAACATTGTCTCAGTAACACATATTTCACTATCAACAAACAACGCTACAGACAAATCGAAGGAGCACATATGGGATCACCTTTATCACCAGTGATTGCTAATATATTCATTGGCGATATTGACGAGCGTGCATTAGAAATAGCAGTATATAAACCCAAATTATGGTTGAGATATGTTGACTATACGTTTGAAATTTGGACACACTGAAAATAACAACTCTACCGTTTTTTAGAACACCGCAACTGTATACATCCAAAAATAAAATTTACTATGTAAGTAGAAGAAAATCATCAATTATAGTTTCCGGATGTATTAGTGAAGAGACAAGGAACAACTTAGCCGCACTGTTTACGGAAAGCTAACTCACACGAATATATATTTAAATGCCAAATCATATCAACATCCAACACAACTCTGCTCTGTGGTGAAAACCTTAGTTACACGGTCTCAAAGACTAGCAGGCGGCGCAAATATACAAGAAGAAATACGAAAGCTAGGAGAAGCACTTCTGGAAAATGGATACTCATATCAAACCATTGAGAGGTAATTAACAGTCAGAATATTCAAACCAGAGCCACCAGAGTCACCACTAACTACAGCATACCTACCATTCATTAAAAGGACAACGTACAGAATCAGCAGAGTTCTACGGGAACACAAAATAGCAACAAAATTCAACACTCAGCGCAATCCTAAGAAATCCCAAAGACCAGAACCCATTAGAAGATCAAGGAGTCAACGAAATACCATGTTCAGTCTGCAACAAATTATACATTGGGCAGACAAACAGAAAAATTAGTGTTAGAAAGAAAGAACATAAAAATGCAATAGAAGAACAATAAACCCTCATAACTGGCTCAGCACTACAGGTCACAATATCGACTTCAAGAATACTAAAACGCTAACTAAAATTAAAATCTACACCTGTAGAATAATCCAAGAAGCTATTAAAATAGATAAAGGCCCACAAGGTCTAAACACAGGAGATGATTTCCAAAGACTGCTGCAGATCTGGAAACCATCAATTACTAGCCTACGCATCGTTAAACAACCAGAAAGTAATATTTGGTTAAATCAGCCATGCAGCAGAATTTCACAGTACACACCAGGACCAATGACACAGAGCCGTACAAGAAGTCTAACAAGTGCAGCGGAGCATGTCCTTTAAGCAGTATATATAGCAGTACAAAAAAACATTTCTAAATTCGATACTCAACCTACAGAACCTGGAAATGGCAAATGTAGTTTTGCAGAAAAGTCACCAAATTGACAGCGGTTCACTTCAGAACCAGTCATCTATGCGGAATAATACCCGGAAAATTGGAAAAACACACGACGTCGGCAGAAACCTCAATATTAACATTATGGAATTTTAGGGGCTGGGAATATATTTTATCAAACCAGAATCTTCGAAAAGCAATAATCGGGAAGAGGCAAGTTACCATGTGACTTAGTTTTTCTACAACGTTGCCGAGAAAATAACATTGCACCGAAGTGTATGAAAATGGCGTTCCACAGAACAAACTACTGTACGAAAAACGTACACCGAAGGACAAGTCTTGCACTGTTATGAGAAGTTATCCATGGTACACGCAGAATACTGAATCGGGTAAATGAACAACTGATGCAATTACATCTACGCCCGAGCAACACCATCCACCTATGCTTATGGCGCATCATAAACCAACTGGCAAAGTTCCGAACAGAAACAAAGATCACTAAGACAACACAGAAATAGAAGAAGAAGTTTCCACTTACCCAAAAACAACAGTCACCAATTCATGGAACCAAAACTATAAGCACGCAAAGGTAGTACAAAGTTTATCCAACTATACGATAGAGAATGCAACAGAGAGCGTCTTTGCCAAAGCATAAATTTTACCATTGCACCAGTCCGAATACTTGTAGAGGATATCATCTGTAGCATAGAAAGAGCAATTCACAAGTTGGACAAAGTTATAACTGAATCAATACACCAACAAGTTTTTAATATCTTAAAAACAACCCATACTTCAAAGAAGAATCTAACAAAGGAAGAATGGCTTGAGTTGAAAAGTACACGAGAGGATGAAGGTATTATTATTATACTGGTGCATAAAAAGCACACAAAGTAATAATCGATACAGAAGATTACCACACCAAAATGAACGCTCAAGGTCAACATTATGGAACTCAACTGGGAGGATATATTCCATCAAACCAGAATTTTCGAAAAGCAACAATCAAAAAGAAGCAAGTTATTATGTGACTAAGTTTTTCTACAAACGTCACAGAAACAATAATATCGTACCGAAGTCTATGGAGATAACGTCCTCCAAAAAACAAGTCTTGCATTGTTACGGGAAGCCATCTATGATACACGCAGAATGTAGAACGGGTTAATGAAAAACTGAAGCAACTTTACCTACACCTAACCTGAACAACAAAATCCATCCATCCAAACTTATGGCGCATCATAAACCAACTTGCTGAGTTTCAAACTGAAACAAACACCACTCTGACAACACAGAAGCAGGCTACATCTACAAAAGCAACAGTCACCAATTCAAGAAACCAAAGCCATACAGCACGCGAAGGTAGTACAAAATTTATCTAACCATCAGGTTGACAATACAATAGAGAGTGTCCTTGCCAATGGATTACGACCAATCGTGTGTTTAATAGTATCAGCCTTATAGCCACTAACGAAGTACTTAGCTAAACAACTACAGCTGCTTGCTGGAATGCAGCTTCATATGTTAAGAATGCTGAGTATTTTATCCAACTACTGAGCACCGAAAGAATTCAAGCACAACATATACCAGTGAGCTCTGATGTGGTATCATTGTTTACCAATAGAAGATACATTGATACCTTTGAAAGAGAAGTAAAACATAGAAGACCACGTCAGCGACTCAATACAACATTGTCTCAGCAGCACATATTTTAACTTGAACAAACAACGCTACAGACATGTCGAAGGCACACCTATGGGATCACCTTTATCGCCAGTGATTGCTTATTTATTCATGCGCAATATTGACGTGCGAGCATTAGAAACTGCAACATATAAACCCAATATATGGCTAATATATGTTAACGACACGTTTGTGATTTGGACAAATGGTTTTTTAAACACCTGAACGGTATACGTCCAAAAATAAAATTTACTGTGGAAGTAGAAGAAAATATCTAATTACCGTTTTTGGATGTACTAGTGAATAAAAAGAATAACGAACAACTTAGTCACACAGTCTACAGAAAGCCAACTGTCACGGATAGATGATTAAATGCCAAGTCACGTCATCATCTAACGCAACTCTACTCTGTTGTGAAAATCTTAGTTACACGGTCACAAGGACTAGCAGATGACGCAAATAAACACAAAGAAATACGCGAGCTACGAGAAGCACTCCTGAAGAATAGATACTCACGCCAAACCATTCAGAGGTTGCTAACAGTTAGAAAACTTAAACTAGAGCCGAAGTCACCACTAACTGCAGGATACTTACCATTCATTACAGGAACAACAGACAGACTCAGCAGAGTTCTACGAAAACACAAAATAGCTACCACATTCAACACTGATATTAAATCAAGGCAATTCTAAGAAATCCCAAAGACCAGATCCCATTAGAAGACCAAGGAGTCTATGAAATGCCATACTCAGACTGCAACAAATCATACATACATTAGACAGACAAACAGAAGAATTGGCGTTAAGGAAAACGAATATAAAAACGCAATAAAGAAGAACGGTTAAACCGCATGGCTAGCTCAGCACTTCAGTTCTACAGGTCATAACATAGACTTCAACAATACTAGACCGCTAGCTAGGATTGAGCAGTACACCTCTAAAATAATCCGAGAAGCCATTGAAATAGTAAATCGCCCACATAGTCTCAACACAACGGATAATTTTTAAAGACTGCCGCAAGCATAGACACCAGGAATTACTAGCCTACACATCGTTAAACAACCAGAAAGAAATATTTTGTTAAATCAGCCATGCCGAAGAACTACACCACACACCAGGACTAATAACTGTGAGCCGCATCAGAAATCACGCAAGTGCAAGGGAGCATGTCCGCTAAGCGGTGTTATAGCAGGACAAAGGAACTTTTCTTCATTCATTGCTCAACCTATTGAGCTTGAAGATGACAGACTGGTTTTGCCGAAACGTCGGCATACTGATAGCGATGTTAGATCACAAACCAATAGCTTTCTTTCTAATTCCAAAGTCTGCTTTGAAACAATAATCCCAAAATTCTGGGAAACCGAACAACTACCTTCTAAAACGTTTCTTTCTCCTAAAGAAATAAAATGTGAAAATATATTTAAAGAAACAGTTACTAGGGACGCATCTGGAAAATTGATAGTTTCACTTTCTTTTAAAAATTCTTGGCCTGAATTAGGTGACATATACACCCAAGCTCTTCGTAGATTTTCAATGCTAGAATCTAGATTATTCTGATTTCAAAAAAAACTATTTGGAAAACGGTCACATACCACTTGCCCAAACGTACACAAATTCTTCGTTTTCTTATTATTTACCACATCACTGTGTAATTAACCAGGAAAATGCTACTACAAAGCTTCTTGTGGTGTGGGACGGTTCCGCAAAAAGGCCTAATGGGTTAAGTTTAAATGATACATAACTCCCAGGACCTAGATTACAAAAGGATATATTCTGGCTTCTACTTATTTTTCGAGTAGACCCTGTGGTATTTATTGCAGATTTTAAACAAATGTTTTCTCAGATTCTTGTTACTACTCTGCAAAGAAATTATCAAAAAAATTTATGGAGATTTTCACCTGATGATGCTTTATCCGAATGGATATTAAATACCGTTACCTTTGGCTTGAACTGCAGTCCATATTTGGCTATGCGCACCTTGAACGAGCTCGCTGATTTAGAGCAAACTCGTTTTCCACAAGCTAGGAAACTAATTAAAACACAAACCTATGTTGATGATATCATTGAAACTACATCTTCAGTAACAGCTGCTCTTTCGTTGCAACAAGAGTTGATCGATCTTCTAAAACTAAGAGGAGTTGAACTTCAAAAGTGGGCTAATAATTCATCTGAATTACTGGCTATCGTTTCAAATTCGCATCGACAAATGCCTTTAACCTTCGACAAAGAAGAACCCCATTACTTAAAGGTTCTAGAATCTAGATCATCAATGGCTACCATATTCGGAATCATTTTCCTACGAGTGGCAAATTAGTGATAGATCTTTTACTAAACGTACTATTCTTTCAGACATAGGGAGAATTTTTGATCCTTAGGGTTTTGTGTCCGATCCTTCTTTCTGCAAAATATATTATGCAACTTCTATGGGCTTTCAAAATACGTTAGGATGATACCCTTGAACCGAAGATCATGGATTTCTGGCGTCAACTCAAAGGTTAACTTTCAGCACTTTCCAGCGTCAACCTTCCTCGTCGTGTTTTAATAGATAATTTTCAAAGACGCGAACTACACGGTGTCTGCGACGCCTCAACAATCGGTTACGGTGCAGTGGTTTATTTTGGAGTTCAAACTATCAACAATATCTCTGTTTTTCTGGTATGTACCAAAGGGAAAGTGGCACCACTAAAATCTTTGCCTATTCCCAAATTTGAGCTTACTGTTGCCAAACTTCTGACAGATCTTATTTTTTCCGGACAAGATACTTATTTACAAGAAATTATTTTCGATGAAGTTATTGCGTGGTCTTCCTCACAAATCGTTCTTTCATGGTTGAAGTCGTCCCCTACCCGCTGGAAAAACTTTTGTGGCCAACAGGGTGAGTCATATTCAGTAAACATTTTCACTGCTACTTGGCGATATATTCCTTCAGTCTTAAGTTCAGCTGATTGTACTTCTAGAGGGATACTTTCCATGGAATTATTACGCAATCAAATGTGGTGGAATGGTCCATCATTTTTTTCCTTGCCTCGTAGTGAATGGTGGCACGTTGATTCTTTTACAATGCGCCGGCTAAGAAAAGCGATCCGTTTTTAATATACTTATAGACAACAATATTTTCGACCTACTTCTTAAGCAACATTCACTACTTCCAAAGATTTAAAGAATTCTGTCGTATTGTTTTCGCGTTTTGATTAATTTTAAACATGGTTCTAGCAAACAATTTGAAAGTGCTATTCCTGAAAAATTACATAAATGTTTAATGTACCTGATATGGTATGTGCAGTCGTCGGTTTTTACGGACATTATTCTGAAGACTATTCACAATCAATTGCTACCCAAACCATTTCGAAAGCTTGCACCCTTTTTGGATTTAGATGGGTTGCTCAAGGTTGGTGGTCGTCTAAGAAATTCAGATTTACATTTTTCTGCAAAACATCTCTTACTGTTACCGAGTTCGCATCGGTTAACTATTCTTCCTATAGAACATAAACAAGCTACAGAAGAGTTGTCATTTCGTTGGCTTTTTAGCCCCGCTTCTGGTCCACATTTCAACGGGATAGCTGAAGCGGGTGTTAAAATGGTAAAATCGCACCTTCTTCGTGTAGTAGGTAACCAACGATTAACCTTCGAACAACTTTCTACTTTTTGTCAGATAGAATCTATACTTAATTCGCGCCCCTTGTGCGCTCAAAGTTCAGATCCTAATTATCTTAAACCCCTAACGCCGAGACATTTTTAAACTCTAGTATAAATTCCGTAATTCCAGAAATAGACTTATCTAGTATAAACATAAATAGCCCTTCGCGCTAGTAACTTATACAGCGACTTCACGCTGATTTCTGGAAACGATATTCCAGAGAATACTTGCATACGTTGCAACAACGTTTTAAATGGTCTAATCCCGTCAACGAAGTAAAATTGCATGATCTGGTTCTTATCAAAACCTATGTGAAACCCCCCTTAAATTGGCCATTTGGACGAGTTGTTCAGTTCCAGACCGGCGATGACGGACATACTCGAGTGGTATCTTTCCTAACGGCACATGGATGTTTTCGACGACCAGTTTTGAAATTGTTTCCCCTGCCAACTGCTTAAAGCTACTTTATTTTACGTTATACAAAAAACATTTTCTTTTCTTTCTTATTTTTTCCTTACTTTTATTTCACAAAGTTAAGTTCAATTTAAGAATTTTTATTCAATTTTCTTTTCTTTATTTTGTTTTTATCGTGTACTTAAAACACAAGATGTTTTGGTAGCCGGCTTACGTTAACGCAAGTTGGTTGCCTATGTTTATTATTAAAATATTCAATTTACTTTTAATTTCAAAGATATAAATCCACGTTGTTTTGGAGAGATAACTCAAGCAACGCGATAAAGACAAGAGTCGTTAATTACTATTCATAGTGTAAAGATGTGTTATTCTGCTATTTTCCGAGAACGTGTTAGTTTCAGAGTGCAAGTGCTATGCGTTTCCTTATGCACTATACCAGCGACAGTCAACTCCTAAAGAAGCAGCCTTTGTATACGGTGAGTTTTCTTGAATTTACAACGTACATTGATTAAGATTATAACTGAAAACTTATGGATTACTTTACGTTACTTTCAATGTTGTTATCGAGATTAATAGATATCGCTGATAACGCAACGCAGTGCATTGTAAGTAAGTAACATTCTCTTTAAAGCTATTTTATTGTTAGTGCGCCGCTAAATTTTGAAATTGTTAAAAGTATACCGCAACAAAAGAAAGTTGAGAATTACTGGTTTGTAGAGCTATAGTAGACTGTTTTTTTTCTAGAAAATGTTATGGGCGTATGTACAACCCCTATAGGATGCAATTGAGGAGATAGTATACACCTCTACGATTCTATGCATACGGCTTTATAGCGCACAATTGTACGATTGGTTACCACCCCTTCATGTTAAAATGCAGTTCTAATGGTTGATCTAGCCAGTGGCAAGGTTTGAAAGCTCTATATGTATACAAAGTGTAAATTACGAGATAGCTTTCTGTAGTGCGTTTGTAAAAGCTCTGATCCTCAAAGGTATTTATAACAATTTTAATAGTTCTTTTATTTGTATTTATTTTTTAAGACGCAAACTTATTTATTAAAGAATGCAAATTATAATTTCTACTGCATATGCGGTTAAAATTCAAATCGTGTTTAAACCAAACCATTTTAGTATTTTAGCCTGTTGCACTTCCTAAGTAAATTTCTCCAGTTACAGTTTTGAAAAATTGTACTACGAACTACAGTATCTTATTATAATCGAGTTCTGAGTATTAATAAAGCGTACAAGTCGGGTATTAGTAGAAAACGTTTTCGAAGTAAAAGCTTTCCTTATTACCAATAAATCTTTTTTCAAACGCAAAAAAAATTCCCAATATTTACCTTTTTTTTAACAGAAATTAATCGAATCTTTAAATGACATCTTAATATAGCATTGAATCGACGAGAAATTACTAAGGTCTAAGAATACTTTTTCAAAGCAATCGTTTAAAGCTCTGTACCTATCAATGAACAAGTACATCTAAATTTTAAAGATATTTTTTATATTTTTTAAACGGTACATTAAATTCAATATACTTAATAACATGCTATAATTAATTGACAAATCAAAAATGCAGCAGGTTAGCATTTTGGGTTTATAATAACCGACAGCTAATACGGTATTTAATGGGGAACCATTTCATACTGTGATATTATAAAATGTAAACTGATATTGCTTAAGAAATTGGAGCTTCTGAACGAATCATGACTAATACCGGCATTTACGTTTTTTCAACACCAAAACAAAATTTTTCCATTTCCAAGTAAAATTTACCCGCCTAAACAAAATGTCTTTTGGGTGGCCCAAGAATACTTGCTAAAATGAAATTAGTTTTAAATAAATATTTGTTCTTTTAAGAATCTCTTTTTACCATTGGAAACCGTGCTTGTTTGATGCAAAAACGGCACAGATTAGCGTCGGATACTAATGAAACCCTTATGCAAGTTTGGCTGTGAGGTCTCAAAATTTTCATTATATGATAGTAAATATTCAGAATTAGTAAAAATAATATACATATCGCTTTATGTTTATTTAATACAGCTTCTAAATTTTAAGGGAAGTGTTACATAAGACAACTTGATGCATATAGACTTACATCGAACATTCCATCAAAGCAAATTTTTACAGTATAATACAAAAAAATAAAAATAGATTAGAGCTTATGTTGAGTGAGTAGCACCTCTCGTGCATTACTTTTTGCAGGTTCTTGTACAAAATCATCGCTATAAAATTTTTTAGTAGATCAGACTTTATATATACTGTGGCAAAATTATTTAGTCAATTTTATTCCATCGTTTATTTTAAATAATTTATCAGTTTACAAAAGGAACGTTTTGTCACAGCAATAAAAACTTTCATTGTTAATGAAATACATAAAATTATGCGTGTGTTTGGAAAAGAAATAACGTAATTTTTTCTCGTCAATAATTTAATATTTCTATGGGCGACGTGAAGATATTCTTTCAATACTCTGCAGGAATTGTAATTTTTTTACAAGTTCAACTTCAATTATATTCCTTCATTAAGATTTAAATTTATTTTTGACATAATTCTCCGTTGCTTAATTCAAAATAATTTTTATTTTTATGTAAGCTTAACAAAAAATCCAACTTATTTGACGAGGATGTTAGTATATCATCACCTAAACATTAAAAAATTATTCAGCCCTAAAATTGTTAGTTTCATTTTCGATAGCTTTACTAATACATTGATAATCAAATAGCTTGTTTATTCTGCGTACGCTCCTTGCTTTTTGAATATCCAAAGTATGATAGTAGCTATTCTTGCAGGATTTAACAAATCATACAATCACTAAGTTTTCAAAATTTCGTCCAAATTCTTTAAATGGTGAGATGTTAGTATTTGGATTTTGTATAACTCTCCTTAAGAAATTGACATTACTTAGAATATTATGTGCAAGTTTAAAAATGCAAGCATACTCTAAATTTTTTCCTTTTAGTTATTAATATTGCTATGTTCTTTGTATTATTATCTAGATAACCCTCACTTATTTCAAACAAAGAATTATAAAATTTGGTACACTGGAGACATAATAGCATATATTTTACTACACTATATTACAGCTAATAAAGCCAAAGTTGTTACATGATTTTTAAAATTAACCAAGGTTTAGTAAAACATAAAAATATTGGGACGCATCTTAAGTAAGAGAAAAAACTTTTCCACAAATTATGTGATTTTGCCGCAACGGTTGCTAATAGAGTTTAAGCAACGACTGTAATATAATAAAAAGCAAGTTCTTAAATTGAAATTAAGAGTTGATTTTTGGTAACCAATACGTTTACTAGGCATATTTGCTCCACTGTCATTGCTAGTGCCACGCAAATCAATGATATTTAAATTTTCTGCTTTTAATACTGACAAAGAAATTTTGTTAATTATTTACTGGGTATATTTTTAAATATGGTGAGAATAAGAAAATTATTGAAATATATTTAGCCTTTCTGATTAGATCTAATATTTTAGATATTATATTGTTGTCCAACGAATTGGTTATTTTGCTCTAAATATCACTCAGGTGACGATGCATACCTATATAGTCTTTTGTTTAACACAAGTTTGTATGTTCCAACATAGTTGAGTCAAATCTGTAAATCATTTCTTGGCAGTGCAAAAATTATTTCTATCTTTTCAAACATTCTGCAAATGGTAAGGTAAAAAGTTAAGTTCTGCTACCTTAAAAACTGAACAACAGAATGCTCTTTCGATAACAGTCTGCAAATGTGTGATTTATGTTTTTATTAAAGTTTTAGTTTGTAATCAATAATTGTGTTTGTGGGTAAACAATTAGAACGATCTTGTAATTCTAAGGGATGTGCAATTTTCTCATTTCACAAACAATTAAATGTTCACATATATGGCGTCAGTCAATTTAATCTTTATCATCAATAAATAGATTTGTATCGAAAATCACAATGCTTTGCAACAGAATATAAAAACGTAAGTGTTCATTTTTTTTATATTAATTGGTAGAATTCTAATGGAATAGTGAGTAGGGAGCTTATGTCCTAATGAGCCTTTTGAATAAGTGTTCCTTTTATTTTGCTAGTGGCTAGGGCTTTATTCTTTTAGTTCTTAAACACAACCAACTTGGCGGTAAAATTTATGACCATAGTGTTAGACCCTTAGAAATTTCTAAGACTCTTTTAATATTTGAGGGTCTACTACTGGAATTTCTGCTCCACTTGACACTTTACCTCTATTATGAATGCAGTATTTATTAAAAATTGAAGACATTGAAGGCCTGCACTCATCTGTTTCGATTTCTTGTAAACTTTGTGAAGAAGTTTGTTGATAAAAAGAAAAGTTGATAATTTTACCTTTTTTAACCTTTTTTCTTTTCCTTTTATTCAGAAAATTTTGATACCCAAATAACTTTTTTTGAGGTATTTAACGAACAATAGTAAATAAAAAAACTACAGTAATAAAATTAAATATTTTACTATCTATACATTTATTGTACATTCTCCTAGCTGATGGTCTGAAAATATAATTCAACAAATATTCCTTGTTTTAGCAACAAACTTTTGTTCATAAAATAATTCATACAAGAATGAGAATATAATTTTTATTCGCTCGCACGCTTTATCACCCGATGACAAATAAAGCAACAACTTTGAGACAGTGCCGGTTAATATTCATATATCAGCTCTCCAGCGTTCAATTTCCGACCAGTTGGTACAGTTATTTTCTTAAGGCTATCGAGATTGGAAGTCGCAACCGAAATGCACACGAACAGGCTGGACACTGAATATGTAAACGTATTTTGCTTTTTGCAGCTGTAGGTCTGCAAGCGCATACGATTTCTGTAGCCTTTCGTTGGCCCCTACGATCTTCCGGCGTCGTCGTGCACTTCGAATGCATGTACACCGCGATCTTCAAATTGCTATACGGCTTATAATTATTCAATGAGTAATAATTGCTTCCACGGTCTTTTATTGTATTTGTCTGGTGGTAGTTTGTCGTCACGAAAGTCCACGTAGGTATTCATCGACGTTTTCAATGCGTTCATCATAAGTGTATTTCGTTGTGTTGACTGCTTGTATGCACAGACGGGAACCACGTTTTCTTATTGGTAGATGTGTTTGGCCTGGTTCCCTCATACTCAGAGCTTGATTTAAATATACTAAAGTTGGCTGTTAATTTGAATAGTTAATATATCTATGACATTTATCTAATGGTTTAACATATTTTGTTGCATTGTGTACTTTCTTTTCGCGATATACTTTCATCTTTTGCATCTCTTTGTTGCCAGAGCTTGAGTACGTTTTTCTTCTATCAAAAGTAGTTTAATTAAGATCAGAATGCACTAGCTTAGTATTTGCATGTGTTCTTCTATACGTTGCTTGCTGCTAGTTTTACATTATGTGTTTATAGACAACGCTATAGCGATATTTACCGGTTTCCTGCTTTTTGGTGAGAAACTGGTTTTTGAGTGTTGCTTCCTTTTCACGGAACATCCTAAAGTTATGTGTTACCTTATATCTTATGTAATTTGAACTCATATAATTAATATTGTTTTGTTATCGAGCCTCTTCGCTTTGAAGTTTGATTGTTCATTGTACGTGCATATGTTTCTATTTATAACTACAGTAATTATTCGTAATCTTTAAACAATACCTCAATAAAGAATCTTCTATTCGTGTTCGATGTGCTGAGATTGAGTGGAACATCCTATTGATTACGATTGGTTTTCTGTATATTGTAGATTATATTTTTCATTAAAGTTAATGCGTTTAACCTAAAGTTAGGTAACGCTACCATTGTATTTTTCTTTTATCGTATTTTGAATATTTTTGTGTTAATAATTAGGCTTATTCAATGCATGAAATATATTGCTTTGATTTTTAAATTTGAATTTCTAGTCCGCCAGTCAGTTACACTGCAACGCTTTAAAATGTACTATCATCCGGGTAGTTAGTTTTATGTTTTTAATGTTTTTACTCGTTCATCTCTTTACTGATCATCTTTCATAAAAAATATATACTATGTTTCCATATTTAAAACAAATTGGTTAAATTAAAGTATTTAGTGAACGTTTAAACGTATTGCTTTAGTAACTAGGAATTCTATTTTATAAAAATTTAACTCTTTGATGCGACAGAACGTTAAGAAGAGATACATATTTATATAAAATCAAATCTCTATGGCAATGACAAATCATAAAATGTTTTCTAATGTTCCCCGTAAACACTATATCCCGATTACCCATTTAATCATAAAATCATATTATATTTCAACATAACCTTATCGGAAAATTATTGGTTATAAGCATAAAAATCCCCATCCATAGTAATAAATATAAAGTTGATAAGTGTGTCAATATAAACAATTCAATTACCTGTATTATTTCCAATCACAAGACATTTTGAAAATGCTCTGTTAAATGCAGAATGGATGGTTCATCTTACAGGATAATAAAACGTGTTAAATGTTGAAGGTTGATGTACAAATTGTGCATAAAATCAGCGATAATTTGTATAAACAGTCATATATTGTTTAAACGCGAAACGCAGACTACAATACTTTAAATCACAACTAACCTACTTTATTACTCCTACGTATAAAGGTAAACAAATTTATGCCTGTTATGAATTGAAAGAAGACAATGTCTCGCAATAGGGTGATAATTATTAAGAAAGTTATAGCACACAATCGCCCTATGAATTTTAGTGGTTTGAATAATAAAACTACATGTTTCAGGCCTCAGACTGGGACCATTGTCAGGTTAACAAATTACTTTCAAGGTTACAAAACTGGACAATGTGTAATATACAAATTCTTAAAAAGGTGGCAATTTAATAAATTAATTAACTTAGCTATTAAAGTACAGCGAAGAAAAAGTTTTATGTCATTAATATTGGTATGCGTGTTGCATTATTTTAAATACTATTTAAATTTGAAGCCCCTCTACAGAAGAAAGCCCATGGAGGAACCAAAAACAGTCAAAAAATTAAAATAACAAATTTTACAAGTGAAAGTCTGCAGACATTGGAACAAAAAAAACAAAAGCTTGTTCATTATTAATATAGCAGTTGTAATGAACGTAATTACCAACTTAATTATTACAAACACAAGTTCTATCTGTAAATTTAAGGAAAACGAAGTTGTGATCAAAATTCGTCATCTCATTTAAACAAGATTTATTGTTATGCGTTTCTAATCTCAAAAATCTTTAAAAAATTAAACTTAGTTTCTTTATTTTGAAGATGTAATATTTTAAAACAACTTACGTTGCAAATATGGGAAGAATTGAAAATGTGACGGGTGAACGCGGAGTCGAAATTATTGTTAGATTGATTTAATCTAAATTTTGTAATATCTGATATGGGTTTTTTAAAACGTGTATTAAACTTACGACTAGTTTGTTTGATTTAGAAGGAGTTACAAGATGACAATTTAGTTTTTAGATATATGAATGATCTAATAAAGGAATCGGGTCTTTATTGCAAACTAAAATCATATTAAGGTTACTGGTATTAGAAAAAGTAATATTAACATTAAATTTGAAAGAAATATTTTTAATTTTAATAAGCTAAATATTGTAGTAATAGTAATAATACTGAAAAAGATTTTATTATTGTTGTTATCTGGGGTTAATCTAGTTGTTGAATTAATTTTAGTTAGAATTTTATTAAGTAAATTGTTAATTATACTGATCGGATAATTATTGTTAACTACAATTCGTTTAATAATGTCAAGTACTTGTTGAAAAATTTTTTGAAAAAGGGGAGTTAATAATAGTCTTCTGATGAAAAAATTGTAACTTGCTATTTATGCCATCGCGAAGTTTTAAAAATTAAATGTAAATAATCTTAATATTAGTGAAAAGTCTAAAGCATTAAAATTATTTTTTTGAACCAAAGCAACAAGTTTAAAACTTAGGTTACATACGTTTTACATTAAATGTACTACCACGTGTTAAATAATTGCATATGTACTTATTACAAATGGCATGTTTTCCGAAGTACATTTTTGGAACTGCACTTCACCTTTAGAAATTTTAGTTGGTATATCTGTAGAAATCAAAATAAAGTATCACACTGACGTCTTTTTTTCCTTTAATGTGTTGTTTTAGTGTGGTATACTTTTTATTACTAAACAACTGTAAACTACAACAACAACAAAATTGCAATGTAGTTGGAACTTTGAATACGACTTATTAATCTTATCGTTTTAATGGCTAAGAATTAAAAGAATTTATTGCTACGTTAAAAAATAATTACCTTTCTAGCCTTAAAGTTATGGTCTACTAAATCAAAATTGCATTTTGGTAGTAAAGTTTGATGATCTTAACGACAGATTCAAATGATTCCATAAAGTTGATGTTCACAAAAAGAATTAAAATTAAGCACAAGTGTGTACCAGCAGTTTGTTTGTAAAATTGTCAACAGAAAACAAAACATCTGGATGTATTAAGGTAATAACGAGTACAGACTCTTCAGTCGATGTTACAAACCTTTTGTTGACAATATCAGTACTAGGTACTTGCAAAATAAATGATTTGTATTGGAACTCCCCAGCAAATCACCAAAGCCAATAATGATATCTACAAACAATTAGATAATATGGATGTAATTCAAAACATGGAATGGACTATTTATTGTCTGCATGGGGTTTTAAAAATTATGCCAGGCATTTTGCAAAAAGAAAACTTTGCGTATGTATCTTACAATTCCACAGCCAAAATACCGTATTAAAAAACATTCTGCCTACAAGCTACTCTTACTAACAGCGTTTAACGCAAAATATCTATCCAAAATGCAAGACATGCATTTTTAGCCAACTTTAAACGCTAGACTCCATTGCAATTCCAACGTACAGTATATAGCGGTCTTTCTGTATGCACGTAGAGTAGTCGACTTAATGGTAAAATTCTACAACAATATCAGTATCATTTATTAGCCTGCCACTAAAATTACACAAATCGTATTAACCCTGGAAGACGCTGAAAAGAGATTTTAAAACCACAGATTCATATGATAAGGTATACATTAGTGAAAGAGAAAAATTGGTGCAGATCAGAAAGTATAAATCAGCATATATTGGGTTTCAAGACACGTAACTAGATTAATTTAGCAATAACCAAACACCAACACAAAACACGTCTTTATCGATTTAGACCAACCAAAATGATCGGTTTTCAACAGAGAATCATATAAACCGTAGATTCGGTAAGAATCTCAGCAACAATTGCAAGGATGAAGGTTACAAATTTCTCTCTGTTTAGAAGGTGGCTCTAAATGCATAAAAGCGCGAACCATAACTTTCCCTCAAACGCGACTGTCACAACCATTTGTCACTTGTGCGTAAACGATTATCCTTATATCAACTGGAACTATTGCTTTACTACTCATACATCTTTTAGCATAATAAGAATAGTAAGTTTACTCTTCTAGAAAGAACTGTCTCTACGCTACTATTTTGCAAGGCACTAATCCGGCTTATTTAGGCGTGTGATTTGCATGTTCTGTAGTACTGATCCATGTCCTTTTATGAAGATGTTTTTTAGGAAAATGGACAATGCCTGGACGCTATTATTATTTAATATGCAACAATCCAAACCTATAATTTATTTTTCTAGAGGTTTCTTTGCTATTGTCTTCAGTAGAGACAACAACTTGCACAATTTTTAACGTAACAATGCGACATTTCGTACATTTAGAATATGTACAACAGTAATTCACTGTGTTAAGCGACAGATGCAAACCGCGAACATATGATTCATTGTATTTAAGTATGTTAAATGTATAAGTATAGTTTTTCTCAGTGCAATGTTATGAATGTCGTGAACTATTGAAAAAGTTTATACATAGGTTTCGTTGCCATAGAACGTTAAACCTAAAAAGGCCTAGCAAAAGAATCGAACAATTCGTGAACTTCCATCAAAATTTTTAATTATCACGAATCTATAAATGTTCACATTAAAAGAATTTCACTAATCTTTAAATCTGTGCATCAGTTTTCTAGCACGATTCTCTTTATTATATTATTCAACACCAGTAAAAGTTTATCATTATCTCAATTTGGACGAATTATATATATTTCAATTGATCTAAATTACTTGTGCTATGCATTGGTGTACTAATGTAGCTTTTCGTAACTTCAGAAATCTGAAAAGCTCTGTGCTGATGTTTAATCCATTTGCGATACAGCAAAAGAAATTTTGCAATTGGTGCGTCTTTAATCTCTATTTAGCACATAACTTTATGAGTAGTCAGAAAAACGATTATCTATTCAGATGGAAGTTCATGTTCAACATCGCGACAATAAAGCTAAAATTAAAAACAATTGTTTAGTCAATGTTTACGTTGCATTGTCCTACAAGGAGATTTATTAAGAAAAATGTACAACGTTCAAACAATTATTACACGATTCCTTTATAAAAGAAATTCATTCAAGTTCGAATCAAATGATTTTAGTATTTTAATTAAAAAATATCGGTAGGGTATATTTATGAGTGCAGTAGCTTTCAAATAACTGTATAGGGTTTCGATCAGTTATATATTTAATGGCAGGTCTTTTATGTTTCGACATGTTTACCATTGTTAAATAAACCCTCAAATTAAAACCTAGATAGGTCGATGTAGTTGATAGTGGATTATTATTTATTATGATCTCAGGTGGGTTCTTTATCAGTTGGCTGTAAATGAAAGAGAATTTGTATCGAAATTTAACGATGTAGCAATCTAAACCTTTACGATGATAATCTTCCAAAACATTTACGCGTGCAATAGAAAAAAAAAGTACTTACAACTGAAAATTATATTGTAATTTATCCAGAGTATAAAAATATTTGATTAATTTACCACGTTATTATCTAGTGGTGCACGGAAGAAGTCAGTTCGCATGCACCCTCGCGCTCGAACATTTCCCGACTGCCCTTCTCCCTTTTCCTACTCATTGTCTTTGAGCCTGGAACAATCACAAAGTGTTTAGAGTTTAGGGGTTTTCAGGATGAATTGCTAAGTTATTCAATTATTCTTAGGTAAACGGGTTTTACATGATTCTTGTTAAAAATTTAATTTTCTGCAATTTGCATTGTAGATATTAAATTCGTTACATTATAATAATCTTGTCACAACGAACTTAAAACACCATCTGATTGAATTAGTGCCCACCTTTATATAGGGTAGCATTAGTTTTATGCCATTAAATTTAGGAGGGGACAGAAATTGATCAGCTAAACAAAAAAGCTATAAGGCAGTTTACTCTTGGGCCGCTTTTTAAATGTTCAACCTATCCTGAATCACATAACGCACATGAAATGTGGTTCGGCGACTTATAGATAATTTATAAGTGCCTTAGTTCGCGCCAAAAGTATCGTTGTGCATTCGAAATAAATACTGATAGTGCGCGATAAACAGAACTACATTTATCTTGTAACGAACACCTGGTTCGCAAGAGTGCATTAATATAGAAAACGTGGATCGTGTGTGACCGCAGAGTACTTAAGAAGTGCCTAAACTTTTGTTTTACCGCTTAAAAACATAATATAAATCGCAACTGTGTATTCGTGGATTGTGCGTGCCAAAATATCCTATAGCACCGAAAGCCAAGAAGTTCTGGTGAGTTTTTGACTTTGTTTATATGAATTTATGCAAACAATTAACATTAAACATTTATACTGTAACTTGTACAATACAACCGCCTTATCGCTTTCCACTTTAGTCCCGCAATATTGTATCCTGATAATTTCTTTATACACTAAATTGTTTAATCCACCAGCTTATTTAATTAATTACGTGGAGGAAGTTACGCCCCTCCATTAGATTGGTCCTTAGAGCTCACATATCCCAGCAAAAAAGAAAAATTAGTTTACTAGTGCTTGCAGTTAAATTTTGAACTCTCTTTACCTATATTATTAAAAATGGAAGATAAAATAAAAATTTTACACAAGAAGAAGGAGAGTATATTTCAGCGGCTTACAGCATTATATGATTGTTCAAAAAATATTTCTTCATTTGAGTCACGAGCAAATGAAAATTTTATGGCAGATAGCGAAACGATAGATGAATTAAGATCAAGGTTTGAATCTATTGTGGATAAGATAAATGAATACCAATTATTATTGAAACCGGAATTTCAACCTGTTTATCAAAGTTTAAATGCATTTGAGGAAATGTACAGTAGAATTAAACGCGCGTAATAATATAATTCAATTTAAACCACCGCATCAAGGGGCTACTAGTGCTACCCTAAAATTTCGATTCCTTACCGCCTATAGAAATCCCGTATTTTAATGGTGAAATCTTAAAATGGGATGTATTTTACCAGTCTTTTAAGACTAATATTCACCTAAACCCTCAACTTACTGATGGTCAGAGGGTACAGTACCTTATGGGTAAATTAAAAGATTCCGCCCTGCAGATAGCTGCAGGTATAGTTCCTGTGCTGAAACTTACAGTATATTGTGGGATAGCTTGGTAAAAAAGTACCAGGATAAACGTACGCTAGGTGCACACTATTTAAATAATATTTTTGAATTAAAAAATTGTCCACGATCCGCTAACAATTTAAATACATTTATTGAAAAATATTCTGCGTCTATTGCAGCGCTGTTACAGGTGGGAATTACCGACCTGCAAGATTTTATATTTTGCATTGGGGTTTAAAGAAACTAGATGCAGAAACCGCACAAGCGTTTGAATTGTCCGTTCGAAATACGGAAATTCCCTCTTATAAAACGCTGATAAGTTTTATTCAAGATCAAGTTAAAATTTTAGAACGTACAAATGATAATACGAAGTCATATAACTATAATCATAAACCGCAACCGCCCGCATTTAAGACAAAAGCATTTGTTTCCAGTTCGCCTTTGTGCATATTGTGTAAAAAAGATAATCATTTTAAAATATACCAATGTCCGCAGTTTAAAAATATGAATTCACCGCAAGACCGATTTGAAATTATTAAATCAAAAAATGGATGCGTTAATTGTTTAAGCGTAACTCACACGCTTTCTTCGTGTAATTCAAGGCATTTTTGTAATTATTGTCAAAATAGACATCATAGTTTACTTTGTTTTAAGAAGAAATCGGACAAAAATGTCCATTCTAATACTCGTGATTTATCACAAGGAACGCCCGTAAGTTCTCTTGCCAATAATAATAATAATATTTCAAATTCCGCTATCTCACCCGGTACAAGTTCTCAGGTAGAACCTGCTATTACCGTAGCATTTAATTCTGAATCAAGGTCTAATCCTATAATATTATTAGCTACCGCACAAATCTATGCAACTGGTTCTGACGGCAAACGCAAAATTATTCGTTGTTTGCTGGATAACGGTTCGCAAAACAATTTAATAACTGTAGAGGGTTGTAAATTACTCAACTTGTCTATAGAACCCCTTAACAATTCATTCATAAAAGGTATTGGTTCAACTCAAAGACCAATACGAGGCTACGTTTATCTTAATATTGAATCACGTGTGTATAATCACAAATATTATATACAAGTACTAGTAGTTGACACTATTACAGATAAATTGCCAGCATATTTTATTGGTAACTGTAATGTTCCGCTTGCAGACCTTTCATGGAATATTCCTGGAGGCATAGAGCTAGTAATTGGGGCACAATTATTTCCATATATCTACTTAGGTAACCGCATTGATTGTGGTCCCGCTACACCGCCCGCTATACAAACCGTATTTGGTTATGTTTTCATGGGAGATATTCCCTCTCGCAGTGTCAATGCCGACCATTCGTACGCTTCTTTTACCGCATTAACTTTAAATAATATTGAAGCTTCTTTGCATAAATTTTGGGAATTAGAGGAAGTTTACGTTAAACGTTTCCTTAGTCCCGAGGAAACGCTATGTGAAAATCTATACACTTCATCGGTCGAAAGAGACCCAACGGGCCGCTACCCTGTTGCCCTTCCATTTTGTAAAGATCCCTCCGCTTTAGGCAGTTCCTATACTGTCGCATATCATCGCTTTTTATCCTTAGAACGTAAGCTCAAACAAGAACCAGTCTTGTTTGAAAATTATAATCAAATAATTAGTGAATATCTAACTAAGGGCTATGTATCAGAAGTACAAACTTCTAATGATACACACGATGGTTATTATATACCACATCATCCTGTTATGCGCCCGGACAAGTCTACCACAAAAGTACGTGTAGTTCTTGACGCCAGTAGTCAAACTCATACTGGCTATTTGTTAGATGACAACCTTTTTAGTGGGCCTAATTTGCAGGCGGATTTGTTTTTGCTTCTGTTGAATTTTCGCTTATTCCCAATAGCTTTAACAGCGGACATAGGTCAGATGTACTTGCAGATAATTGTACCAAATTTTCACCGCAAATATTTAAAATTTTTATTCCGTTTCACAAGCGAAGAAAAAATACGAACTTTTCAATTTAATCGTCTCCCTTTCGGGTTAAAATCTAGCCCATACATAGCTATGCGCACCATTCACCAATTAGCTTCTGCTGAGGCTAAACGTTTCCCAAATGCAGCACAAATAGCTACGTCTAAACTGTACATGGACGATCTGGTTTGCTCTGCACTTGATTATGAAACCGCTATTAAACTGGCTCAGGAACTTATTACTTTATTTAAGTCCGGAGGTTTTGATTTAATTAAATGGGTTTCAAATTCACCCGAGTTATTGGCTAGCCTTCCAGACTCCCACCGCGCCTTCGTAAGTTTTTCTGACGATGGTAACTTAAAAATTCTGGGACTTTCATGGTTGCCGTCACTCGATTTATTTAAGATCACCATTTCTGATACTGAGAGTAAATGTACGAAACGTACAATTTTGTCTTTTATCGCCCGCTTATTTGATGTACTTGGTTTAATTTCGCCTACAATTTTATATGCGAAATTGCTTATTAAAGAATTGTGGAACATTAAAATTGATTGGGATGATATCCCTCCAGACGTGATTGTCCAACGCTTTAATTTATTACGCCAGGAAGTTCATTTACTTTCACAATTAAGTATTCCACGCCATGATGGTGTTCTAAAAAATTCTGTTGTGAATCTCGTAGCATTCTCTGACGCTATTTTAAACGCCTATGGTTGTGTTATTTACATGCATACTACGGATTCTCTCGGAAATATTAAAGTTCGATTGCTTTGTTCAAAATCAAAGGTATCACCGGTTAAAAGAATTACTTTATGCCGGCTAGAATTGTGCGCAATTGTTTTAATGTCTAATCTTATTAAAAGAGTTTATGATACTTATATTGATCAAATACCTATTACAGGTATCTACGCATTTTCGGACTCCACTATAGCATTATCGTGGATCCATTCTTCACCGCATAAATGGTCAATATTTGTAAGTAACCGCATAGCACAATGTCATGAAAATTTACATCCTCGTCATTTTTATCATATTTCTGGAAAAGAAAATCATAGCGACAGTTTGTCGCGAGGCATGTTGCCCTCTCAATTAATAGTTAACAAACTATGGTGGCATGGCCCACAGTGGTTGCATTTTCCTATATCAGAATGGCCAATCAAGCCATTTAGTTCTAATAACACTGATAATTTGCCTGAACGTAAATCAAATACTTTGATCGCCTTTGTTCAATGTGAACAACCAGTATTATATATTTTGGCTCAACGCTGTTCCTCATGGGTCAAACTACTTAGGGTAGCAGTGTATGTACTCCGCTTTATTAAAAAACTTCCACTTTGTAACGAAATGAAAGCATCAGACCTAATTATTGCTGAAAAATATGTTATTCAGTCAATTCAACTTGAGCATTTTTGTGATGAAATTAGCAAGCTAAGTAACTCTAAATTATGCTCCAAAAAGTTTAAGAATATTTGCCCGTTTTTGGACGAAGACAAGATTTTACGAATACAAGGACGATTATATAATTCCGATCTCCCTTTTGAAACTAAGCATCCGGTTTTATTGCCAAAAAATGATCATATCGTTAATCTCATTATCGATTATTATCATAAAGTAAATTGTCATACGGGTCCAAATTTGTTGATGTCCATTTTACGACAACGTTTTTGGATACTTTCCGCTAGAAGTATTGTTAGAAAACGAGTATACCAATGTAACTCCTGTTTTCGTTTATCGCCTGTTCATCCCGTACCAAAAATGGCTGATCTGCCTTTCTGTCGAGTACAAGAAACAAAGGCATTTGTACATACTGGCGTCGATTATGCAGGTCCAATTAAAATTACGCTAACGCGACGGCGAGGTTTTCGATTACAGAAGGCCTACATTTGTCTTTTTGTGTGTCTGACCACTAAGGCGATACACATACAATTAGTCTCCGACTTGTCTTCTGATTGTTTTCTGGCCGCCCTGAAAAGATTTATATCACGCCGCGGTCCTGTTGCTTGTTTATATTCGGACAACGGGACAAATTTTATTGGTGCCAAGACACAATTAGAGGAATTATATACGTTTTTGGTATCCGCAAACTATCAAACCGCTTTAAAAAATGAACTTGCAATTCACCGTATTGAGTGGAAAATGAATCCTCCACGAGCCCCTCATTTAGGAGGTATGTGGGAGTCAAATATAAAGAGTTGCAAGACGCATCTATTTCGAGTAATTGGAAGTCAACTATTATTATATGAAGAGTTACTGACTGTCCTTACTCAAATAGAATGTCTGTTAAATTCCAGACCTCTTTGTTTATTATCATCAGACCCTCACCCTGAGGTTTTCACACCTGCTCATTTTTTAATGTCTACGCCCTTACAATGTTTACCCGCCTTTGATTTACCAAGTGAAAATATTAACTTGGTCAATCGCAAAAAATTATTAGACATATTAGTAAGATCTTATTGGAAAAAATGGAAGATAGACTACTTGCATACGCTACAAAGTCGTCAAAAGTGGTGCACTTCTAGTAATCCCATCAAGATAGGGACTATAGTTCTTATTAATCAAGACGATACTCCTCCACTGCGATGGCCCTTAGGTGTGATCCAGGAAGTTCATCCCGGCCGAGATGGCGTTGTTAGAGTTGCCACTGTCAAAACAAAAAACAGTTCCTTTAAACGAGCAATTGTGAAACTTTGCCCGTTGCCCACCCAATAATTAAATATTATTATACTTACCCGCATTTCTTCAACCGCATTTATTCATCCGCTTATAAAGGTTTAGTTTAATAGCATTATGCTTTACCGCTTACATATACTCTTGTACTACATGTGTATTGAGCAAGCACTGAGTTTTTTTATTAATTAATTTTTTTGTTCCATTCCTTTGAAGGTTTCCTACTTTCAAAGCGGGGTTCCATTCCTTTTCCATTCCTTTGAAAGTTTCCTACTTTCAAGGCGGGGAGTATGGTTCGGCGACTTATAGATAATTTATAAGTGCCTTAGTTCGCGCCAAAAGTATCGTTGTGCATTCGAAATAAATGCTGATAGTGCGCGATAAACAGAACTACATTTATCTTGTAACGAACACCTGGTTCGCAAGAGTGCATTAATATAGAAAACGTGGATCGTGTGTGACCGCAGAGTACTTAAGAAGTGCCTAAACTTTTGTTTTACCGCTTAAAAACATAATATAAACCGCAACTGTGTGTTCGTGGATTGTGCGTGCCAAAATATCCTATAGCACCGAAAGCCAAGAAGTTCTGGTGAGTTTTTGACTTTGTTTATATGAATTTATGCAAACAATTAACATTAAACATTTATACTGTAACTTGTACAATACAACCGCCTTATCGCTTTCCACTTTAGTCCCGCAATATTGTATCCTGATAATTTCTTTATACACTAAATTGTTTAATCCACCAGCTTATTTAATTAATTACGTGGAGGAAGTTACGCCCCTCCAAAATGATTTCACAATAAGTGTTCTAAATTTCCACCGGATCTGCAAGTTCTTGGTTGGTATAATCTCGGGTTTTCGTATTTTCAAAAACCAACTCATTAAGTTACTAATGTGACAAAAAACTCTAATTACCTATATCCAATTACAATTGTCTCAACACTGTTTAAATGTATTACTTAAGCACGTAGTGAAGCACACACAATCAAACAGGTAAAACACACTTACAATATCTAAGCCCGGTTACAAGATATGTAATGAATAAGTACATTCAACTTAAAGCAGGATATCGTGTTCTGCATAAATGCTGAATTGTAACAAACGCAAGACTACATCAGAAATCCAATACAGTCGATCACATCAGCATTATGAAAAATTAGTTTTTGTTGTTATTATTATCTAAACATGCGAATTTTGAAAAGATTTTTAAACTTATTTCAGCAGCTAAAGTGCGTCGAGTTATTTCGCTTGGCAGCAAAAATGCACTCTATTTCACTAATTTAAGTTTGCTGAAGGTCCCAATTTAATTGGTGGACTTTAAAGCATGTTGTAATTGTATATTTTAATTGTGACCTAGTTAACATTGCAGTGGTTTTAAAACAATTTTAAAACTTTTTTTGTCCGTTTGTAGTTAAACGGTTTGCTTTAGACACTAGGTTATTAACAATTTTTGTTTGTCTTATTGGTCTCTACACCTCCTTTAAATTAATGACATAAAACTAATGTCACCCTGTATAGTAATAACTCCCTTTTGTTTGCGGTACGAAATATGTATCGCAACTGGCTCTTCCACTTTTCGACTGTTGCGTCAACAGGCAGGTAGGTACTTACATAACAAGGATTTGTTTGTTATGTCACTGTCCTAATTTATAAGCCCACTACAAACTTTAACCATCTGTTACTATTAAAGTAAACTTCACAATTAAAAAGGGGGGTCATTTCATTTTTACTTGAGGAGATGGGCCACAAAATAGATATTCAAAAAAAGCGTCACTTTTAGTACCATTAAATCAAGAATACATTTCATCCATAGAAATCTTTTAATTCAATTATTAAAGAAGTTGTAGACATACTTTGTTAGGTAACGACCACTACTAATGAAGTAAATGAAAACGTCTTGGGTTCATTTAAGAAAATTTATTGGGGTCTGCTTAACCTCTCTCGATCAACAGTTAAAATCATTAAAGATACGAGGCAAGCATCGGAAGTTGCCAATCGGAAATAGCTTTCTACATTTTTCAAAACAGAAAAAATTATTCATCAGAGGCAGTGGGGGTTGGCAGTGTGAGAAAAACCTTTAAAAATAAAATTACTTCTGAATATGTAATAAATAGTGTACGTATTCAATAGTGGAGATTGAATCACTGATTAACTGAAGAAAGTTACTAGCCCGAAAAAGCATCTTTCCAACAGATCAACATTAAGCAAAGTCTGTATTTCTTGAATAGAGCTTTCAGTATCTAGGGAAAGGGCTCCTTATCTTTAAAACATACGTATTGCTTTAATAATATCTTTATTCTCTGAAAATAGGCGGTCAAACTAATTCATGAAATGAAAACGATGTAATCTGCCAGACGTGATGCCAAATATTATTCTTCCTATGTCAGAATCCACTTTGTACTGCTGTTGTAGGTTATTGACTTAGCGTTTTCCATCAATTTTTCGTATTTGTAGTCAGTTTTCACCTTGAGCAATTCTTCTTTGACGCTCATGATCAGGTACAAAACTGTTATCAAATCTAAATTCTGGAAATGAACTACTGAAAGACGAAGTATGTTATGCCCAGTATAAGCTCCAGTGCGTACAGTTGAAAGATGAAGCACAGTTAGTTTATTTGAACTGGATTGCCGATATTTTCAGCAATATCTTTTATACCCTCGTCAAGCACAACTAAGATCGGTTGAATTGTCTAATTCATTGCACTAAACCATTAAACCGCCGTGTAAGAATTAATCGTTCTAACTCAAGATGACCTAATTCAGTTACTTTTGAGCTTTCAAAAATAATTTACGTTAATGCAAGTTACTTAATATAAAGGAGTAGATCGACTAACTGATAGAAAATAGATTCTAGCTTTCTCAACAACAATCAGCAAATGAACTAACACTAGATTGAGACGGTGAGCGTGACAGTGAAAGTAAATAGCCTGTCTGTAATTTTAGACTCTACTTGTCCAACTACTCTTCACTTTAGCACTATCACAACACCATGCAACACAAAATTTAATGTCCAGTTTTTGTTCTGCAAGAAAAAGAAGTAAATTTGTGATATTTTCTACACTGCAATCTTTTAAATGGTGTAAAATTATTGCTTTTTCCTTCAGTTTCCAAGCCTTGCAGTCAATGTCTTTAATCAGAATGGCTAACTTCCGGTTTTGAAATGTCTCCGATTTTGTCACCCATGATTGTGCAAAAAACCGAATTTCTTTACGTATTCAATAATAGTTCTTACAATTCTGGAAGAGTAACGTGTATCAAATCATTTTGTTATTCCGGAGAAGAGTAACTACCATATCGGTGATTCATTTTTTTCTTGAGTTTGAGAACTTTTCCAAGAGCGTTTCTAACATTTCTAAAACATTTTCTTTATTTACAGAATCCTCAGACTTGTTACGGCCTCTGAACGCTAAACTATACCAACTCAGAAAGCCAATCACTTTTAGAAGCTTCTTCACATGATTTTGATCCTTTTCAATTTTAGATATTTGTTCAGAATCTAATAGAGATGCTACTAACATCTGCAATGAATATCTGTATTTTACTTATTGCAAACAGTCGTTGACATTTTATGCTTGTGCTACCTGCATGAAGCTGTAAAAGGGTCGAAGCAACTTATTATTTCTTCTATCCTTTATCAATAAATGTGCGGTTACCATATCTTTTACCTGAGTGAACTGTTAGTAGTAAAGATACATGTCGATATGGAAAAAAATACACAGCAACTTCGGCTTCTAGATATTCTTTCCACTGCTAAATGATATGTCAATCAAAAAAATTTCTTTCTTTAGTTTGAAGAAAATTAATTAGCGGTTGAACAAGTAATCTCATTGGTTCTCTGTTAAGTGGGCGTGTTGTTGCTAGAGATATGGACGTATCTGCATGTGTTTCGAAAAAAATATGTATTGGTTATTTTATAATTTTAAAATGTAATGGTATTTGTCTTTAATAGTTTATTAATTAATATGAAAAAACTAAAATATTATTAGGGAGAGAAAGGAAAATTTTGCTACAGAACAACGTGCACTCAGAACTGACGCAGACGATTTTATAGGACTAGCATCTGAAGAAGTACACTGATCCCATGTTTTGTTTTGAAGATTTAAAGTGAAGATCAGAAGTGTTATCTGACGGATCGTTTTTCGTCCGTTTAAAAAAATTTATGATGTTTCTTTAAGTCCTCTTCATTTTAAATGATGATCTAAACTACTAACAATAAATTAAAGAAGAAACAACTAAACACTAACGATTATAATGGTAAAATAGTGGTAATTTCTAATGCACGACTACGTTAAACCGCTAAATAATGTTTATTTATTGCTCAACGAAAATGAAAGAAGTACGTATATTGCTCTGGATATATATGACCCAACGTTGGGCGTCAATAAAAGATGCTGTGAACTGTCCGAATAAAAAATGCATCTGATGAAAGTTTTAAATTTGCCCGCTATCTAATTAGTTTTTGTTAGCTTTTCAAATAAAACCACTAGAATCATACATCAGATTTATAATAATAATACGAAATATTCCTTTACAAACAATTTTTCAAATGCTAATTATTACATCCACAACAGTTTTCTCTTATAAACAATGTATTAAATAAAACATCTATAAAAAACCACTTCCTCTCGTCACAAATCTTATACACTAAAAGCAGAGTCCAAAATTTTCACAACATATTTGTCTTACTCATATCTTGATATGACAACAAAATTTATGTATACAATGTGGAACAACCAAATGGAATAAATTAATTATTTCAGTAACTGTACATATTTATAGAAAATCCCGAGACACGTCAATTTTACATTATGAATCGACACCTTGCAACGAAAAAATTTGATGTCTATATTGAACCCCCTTCGAGTGACAGTTACAACCTCCAATTTTTTAAATAGGAAATATTAGTTTGTGATATATCGTTTGAAAGGTCTCATTATCCTCTATTTAAAAATGTTATTATTTTCACACTTATTGCAAAAATTAACATAAAAAAAAATAAAATCATCCGAATACTGAAATTCGCAGCAACACTCAAAAACTAATAAGTAGTACTGTTTGTGTGTTCATAATTTAAAAAAACAAAAAAACATAAATATCAATAAAGTAGATGTTCAAAATGCTCGCCGCAAAATCTTGACAACATTCAAATCGGATGTGATGCTAGAGTTTGAAGAAAACCAACATATATCGATTAGACAGGCAACAGTAGCATTGGATGTTAGCCATACGTCGATTCTAAAAATATTAAAAGGAAATTAAATGCATTCTTATAAAATGATTCCAACTCAGCGGCTCATGGAAGACGATTTTGACAGAAGAACTGTTTTTGTTTTTGTAAACAAATGATGGAAATGTTGGATAACAATGTTGTTCAATTAGAAAATGTTGTTTTCTGGTGAATGAAACTTTACATTTAACGGTCATGCTAATCGTCAAAATTGCCGCTACTGGTCAATAGAAAATTCTCACTGGATGAGAGAAGAACGAATACGATATAGTTCCATTATGATGGAGTACCGCCACATTACTAGCGCAATGGCTGGCAGTACTTTGACGTAATATTTCCAAATCAGTCGATAGGGAGACGATGATCGATAGTATGGCCAGCACCATCAGCTGATCTTACGTTATTAGACTTCCTTTTATGGGGATATGTGAAAAGTATTGTACACAAAACTAAATCTCTTGATTTATATGACTTAAGTAGACGAATAACGTTTGCGATTAGGTCGATCACGCCTGAGATGCTAAATAAAGTTAGAAAACATTTTTACTTAAGATTAGGATGTTGCCAAGACTTTCACAGCGAGCATTTTGAGCATCTACTTCATTGGCATTAATGTTTTTTTGTTTTTAAATTATGAACATATAAACAGTATTACCTATTAGTTTTTGCGTGTGTTGTAACGAATTTCGGTAATGAATTTATTCCATGTAGCTGTACCGGTTCAATGCTCTAACCAACTGCATTGAACCGGTAATTCAATGAACGCAGGTTCAAATCTTGCTGTGGCTGTTCTTTTAGCGGTTTTCAATTAACAGTTTGATTTGAAATGGTAATTCAACTTAAAACGTAATGGTAACTTACTGTTGGGGTTGATTGGTTAATTAAAGTAACCCGTGGGTTCTTTAATATCCCCAAATGAGACCAGTGACTTTTAAGGAAGGATTTCCTTAAAATGATAAAACGCAAATATCTTCCGACTATGCTAGAGGTCTATTCCTTGGGTAGAGCTTATGAGGATTGGTCGTGGTTCTTTTTACAAAACATTATTCTCTTACTAGGGCTTGATTCTTATCAAAACAGGGGTTTAGGGAGGGCGCCACCAAGTTATTAATTTTTAAATATAGGGTTTCCCTAAGGGGGACTTGTGAGCCCTTAGAGAGAAATCTCGTATTAACTGCTAACGCAGAAGCTGTAAAGAAAATTTAATTAAATTAACAAAAGTGAGGACACAAGAAGTATTCTCTTGTTACCTCATATAAAAAAACAGAAAAGATTAATTATGCACACAATATTATGAACACAGATTTTACGCTTCAAATTCTGAAAAGGCTATTATGGCTTCTTGTTAAATCAGGGTTACCACTTTATGCTATTTAACACCAGTTAACACGTTGTAAACCTAAAGGATTTCGTCCGTCGACATTTTACGAGGCAAACAAAATTTCGTCTGTCAACTACGAAGAAAAACAAAAAATTTTTAGTGTTAAGGGTCTGAATACACACACATACATACACGGAAAGGTGTTCTTGAGAACACGGTACGTACGCATGGGCAAGGTGCTTCTTAGGTCAGATTGTGTACACAGGGAATGTGTCTCTGACAACACAATACGTACGCACGGGCAAAATGATTTCCAATAATACGCTCTTTTACCAACAAGGTTTTTGCACTCCAACTTCCTATTCTAATATTTGATATTAAATTGAAACCATATACAAAAAATTTAGACGAGGTTCTTCCTCTTATCCTTTTATACAAAAACAAAAACTAAACGAAACGATTATTGATATACTTGTCTTCAAACTTAACTTGGGGAGCAACAACTAACTATATTGAAATGGCATCCTCTTGGTATACCATCGAAAAAAGTTTTATATCTTTCATATGCCACATTCCGGCTTTCAAGTACGAAATAACTTAGACTTTCAAAAGAAATTAATCTCGACGATAGCTAACAAAAATTAATATACAGGTACACTCTCTTTAATCTCTAACCAAACTGATGGAATAAGTTATAATCAGGCTGTCCTTATAACAAAAAAATTGCTGCACAACGCATAACTTGCTAGAATGACAGACTTTTTCCCGAGCCTTATCTAGCCTACCCTACAAAAAAATTTTTCATCACCAAACTCCAAATTAGTTATGCCAAAAAAATATTAGGAACGACAACTCACCTCGAGTTTCGTCTAGACTTACGCATTGCTGAGCGACCAACTCCTCACGAGTTTCATCTAGACTTACGTGCTGCTGAGCGACCAACTCCAACGACAAGCATAGCCTACTCTACACAAAACTAATTACATTGCGTTGCAACGCCGATATAAATCATAAAAATTGTCATTAAACCAAAAAACGTGCCTACGCACAAGGACAATTCTCAAACGACATGACGACAGCACAAACCATTGTACCTAATTTACCAAAACATTATTTCTTGTACTCTGTATCTAGTGACTGTATAATACAAAATGAAATGTGAATTATTATTCATGTGATTCGCTTATTTTCACACATGACTGACACGAAATTGATGTTACATCTTTACTTCCACATTTAAAACAAAATATTTTCATAGGGGTTCTACAATAATTAAACGTATGACCTGGACGTGTACCCTTCTAAAAACAGAGTCAGAAGGATCACCTTTAAATTCTGATAAAACATTTTTAATCGACAAAACGGTATTGTTAATTTCCTCACACTCTACTGAAAATCTGTAAGATCTATTAGACATCCTGGTTTATTCGATTCTTTCGCTAATAGACGACCTAATATTTTCCGCCTTGTCTACAACTGGTCTAGAACTCTCAATTCCTCTTATTCGGAGTTCATAATCTAACTCTTCTTTGAGTAAGTACACAACCTGAAAAGTATCAGCCATTTTTATACTCTTATAAAATCAATATTATGCATAAATGAAACTTTTAATAAGAACTCTTTAGATTTGCTTAATTTCATTAATAATAGTAACTGTGATTACACTGCATTTATATTGGCAATAAAAATTTATCAAAGTCCTTTTTAGTTTGTTAAACAGATTAATGGTAACAAGTCATCACAAAGTTATTTTCTGATGCAGCCTTGTATCAAAGATCACCAATTGTAGACGTGACGTAAGAATAATACAAATCTCTTACCTCGTTTCAACAGATGTTGTTTATGTGATGGTGCTACAGCATGTTAGAACAGGTGTTAATACATACGTTCTTCGGGCAAACAATTGACGTAAGCTTCACATGTTGTACAGCACATAATCAGCTGCGCGATCCTTCTACCGGACCATATGAACTTAAAGCGTTTTTCTTATACGCACCAACGAGACAAACCAAAATCCAATACAAAACTTAGAGGTTCTACTATGTGTAGATCGTTACCAAAATAATTACCATTATGTAGTTGTCCACATAATTACTTGTAATTTCGTACTGCAATTTCAAGGAGACCATTTCTATTAATTATCGGACTTTAGATCCAAACCGTAAAATTTCTACGTACTTTGAAGAACGTTTCTTTAAAATTTAAACATACTGCTTCCTCGCAGAACATTTCATTAAATCCAACTATTCTTGTAAAGTTGAAGGACGGTCATACTAGATCAATATTTTCTTATCGGAACGTTGACGTGAATGAACTATAACTTGGTACTCTTAGATGCAAAAATAAAATTAATATCATCTTGAAACGCAACATTTAGACGGTCTTATTTTTATAAAACCAGATAAGACGGAATCATTCTAACATATGAATATACAAAAAAGCCTTAGAATTGATATACAAAACGATTATTTAAAAGTTCTTCATCTGAATTTGCAAGAGAATTGTAAAATAAATATTTAGTTGAAGATTTTACGGAGCATTTTAAGAAGTATTTAATTGAAAATTTTTAACGAAGTGTTGTAAGAAATATTTTAACGAAGTATTTTAAAAAATATTTAAGAAGTATTTTAAGAGGTATTTTAAGAGCGCTACAACAAAATTATTTAGTTTGTCTAGTAAATTGTTTTTAACTACTTACCATTATTAAAAATCACTAAGCTTAGTGTTCACTACACCTGGGCTCCACTACGGCATAAAGCCACACGCAAATTACTTGCTAGAACTTTTTGGTTCCCCATGTTAATTTCTTGACGAATGTTCTAGCTAAAGTGAGCGTTGATACATTGTGCACGAAACAGGAAAGCTGTATGGCCTTGATATATATTCATACTAACATTTAACGCCTGATGTTAGCAACCAAACTAGCATCTCTGTATGGCGGTTAGACCTCATGATTCCAATACAGATATTTATTTAATTAAAAATGTTTACGCGATATAATGGACTAGACAAAAGGTTTGTTAAACTAAGAATTTATTGACGTTCTGCAGTGGTAAAAAAGCTGTTACAAAGTTTACACAAAAGTTCTGTTTTCGTTTCATGTTATTATCGCTAATATGTATATATATATATATATATATATATATGTAAATATATTGCTGTGAAACCTCCTAAATTAACTGGTCCGTTGACTTTCTTCTGTTCATCGCCTCGGCTGCTCCCCTAGATAAACCTTCATCCTCATTCATAAAAAAAAACAAACACATTCCTACCACAAACATCAACGTTAACTCTATTTACATCAATATTCACAATACATTAAAATTTCAAAATTAAAAATTCAGCATAAATTTCAGTATCAGAAAATTTCAAAATTTAAGTTTGTTATCATTTTAATGTGCAACCAAAATTAAAGTCCTTGTAGGATGCCTACTAATTAATATAACAATATATGCAGACCTGAGTCTGAGTACAAAGGGAGCATCTACCACCCCTTTACGTTAATTAACCAGGTTCGTCTAATTGAGCTCAAAGACATACCCAAATTTTCATCAAGAACATAAATACTAAATACTCCTTTCGACTTAAACAAGAAAATTTTACCTTAAAATTAAAAATTTGTTGTTAGTACAACTTCATTACTGTCCATTTTAAGTAAATAAATTATAAAGTTATTCAACACACACGAAAACATCAAAGTTCAAACAAAATAGTATAATTTACCTGAAGGTTACTGCACTCGTAGCTTCAATGTACATCGTCCCTTTTGTTAATCACACCATTCCAACTGGGTTATATTTACGGCTTCTGATTCTCAACGTTTTTAAAATTTTCTCCACCACCATTCATCTAAAGTTGTTTCAGGGCTTTTCCGGAACTCATCTGTGTATATCTGAACTTTGTTTTGTGGATCCAGACACGTTTATGAACCATTTAATTATTAACACCCCCGAAAAATAGCAACGAAATTCATACTTCTTTCACAAATATACGCCAAAACTGCCTACTTTTGTGTATTCATTTGTCGTTGCAGATTTGACTAATTGGTACAGTGATACTAAACTTTATTACCTTGTATCTTCTTTTCTAAGTGCACTAAATTACTTGCATTGTAGCACGTAAAGAACAAACTGTTTTAAATCACCAAAATATACGAGCAAACTGTTTAAATTATTCTATTAAAATCGGAAAACTAAAAAGCACTGTTTAACGCATTGAATCAATTCGAAAATCTAAGAGAGCTTGTTCATATTAACCTGGGTATATATAGCGGTTAGCCTGTCTGTCGGTCTTGTCCCCAAAACGGACAATTCTTCAGAATTTCGCATGCTAGGTTCCCATTCCGCAGCCCGGCATGCGATTTTTACGAAATTTGCACTCGCACCAGTTAAATCTCAGAAATTTCGACACGGCTCGCAACGTCTAAAAATAACTAATTAATTTTTATACAGAAATGTTATTTCTACCTCTCAAGTTTGCCTCTTATTTTTAACCAATCGCAACCCAGTGACGTTGCTCCACTCACGCCTTTTACTATATGTGTCTCGGTCTTGCGCATATTATCTGTCTCTATCTACCCTGTTCTTATTGGTGCAAATTGATATTCTTTATTATCGATTATTTCAGTCCATGTGGACTGTGAAATAACCCACCTTTAGCATTTCCCGTAACTATTAAGCTACGGTTTCTCCAAGATTCTCTGTAACCATTTGTTATCTGCCAAATTTACGCAAAATGAGCCTTTTAAAAATACGCAGGTGTTCAAACATAATACTTCTAAATAACACTTCTACGATTTGCATTTTATTGGGTTTTTACAAGTTTTTATAGATATTATATGTTACTAATGGTTCAATTAACTCCAATTAAAATAATATCCTTTAATTTTTAGTGACTCCTAATCAAATATTAATTATTATCTGTACATTTTGTTTAATACCGGTTACTTAAAATTGAGTTAATTAATATAAATTTTGCACGTAATTTCTATTTGTTTCTTTACTAGGAATAATTAAATTACACGTAGAGCTTTTTAATACTGCTTCCTTTTTTTTTATAGCAAGCGTCTTGTACATAATTTAACTCCTTATTTTTAATGAAACGAATGAATTTTTATGCTTCACGGTTTTTAATAACGCGTACCTTTTCCCAAAGCTTCTACACGGTGATTAAAATTATTTGATGTGATTATTTAATTTTCTACCCTGGTCTAAATATGAGTAATATATATATATATATATATATATATATATATATATATTGCTGGGAAGCCTACTCTCGGCTGCTCCCAATCTCGATTGAAGCCTAAAATTAATTCGTGCCAAAATTTTCTGAACATTACCTTGGCTGCTCCGTTTAGTTCATACAATGCTTATGAAACTAACAAAGAGGCTTACCTGGCCTCCTGAATTTCCAACTCTTAACCTACCTCAATGCTGTAATCTAAAAGACAAATACTTCCCTATAATCCTATTCAAAATAACGTAACTATCAAAATACATCACACTCTATTTACACGAAATACAATTTACATCTTCCAAAACTCTTTTCATTACAACTGTTCACTGACATACAATAACAATTCATTTCTCAAAATATGTTTTGGATTAAATATTTTTATCACACATATACCCTATTAAAGTAAGTGGGCTAACCTTATACCTGACTTTAACCCTTATCTTTATATAAGCTCACAATAAAACTCTTTAAATCTGTGTGCAAAGTTATAGCACTGCAATAATAAAAAGTCCCCTTTACTTTGAACAAAGTAGCCTTGTTATCCTTACATTAATTATTCATCTCTACATAGACGTGTTTTCATTTACACATAATGTTCAATAAAATTTTAAGTCCATCAAATTCAAAGAAATAATCACCCAAAAGCACAAAGAGTTAAAGTACATCAAATAAACACCAAAACAAAATTTTATAAAAAGCAGTTACCTGGTAACCATTATACTGCAAGCATCTGCAAACCAGCTCTCGATGTTGTTGCCATCTAAAATGACTCTAGGCTATGGAACTGCTCACCAAGTTGAGTCACACCATTCCCATCGGCACGCTGCTATCCAAATCTCTCCTATTACACCATTGAAAGTGCATCCATATCTCCGAAATTTCCCATTACAATTCCATTTACAATCAACAAATCAATACTCGAAGCATTCACCATTACCATTCCATCTTAGAACGCCTTGTACGCTCCAACCACCAAGCAGCAATTGTTTGTACTTGTATAGTTTATCAAAACTTCGCTTCTAATTCAGTATTTACTTAAGGTTTTCAAAAACGCCAATTAATTACCAGACACACCAACTGTGTGTAATTACAACTAACAATATCACTGAATAGTATTCACTACTACTTGAGTTAACCTCGATAGCGAGCGAAGAATGTAAGAGAGTCTCACCCTACCTATAAGTTGTTTATATAGAGCCAAAAGTGCCTCACTGTTTTTAAGTTGCGCACAATTCCAGTACGGATAAACCAACATTCTCGGTATTCTGCCAACTGTCGGCTCGCTTCCTAAAATTCCAATCACAACCGCCACCCAATTAAAGCTAATTTTGTCAACAAACACCAACGGTTTTCACCTTCCACAAAATTTAACGCACGAACACAGAAAAATACATAGAAAATCATTCTTACTCTTGCAACAGTTGGTGTCTTTTCCGAAAAACTAGCCTCAACGGAAATCAATTCCTGCTAGATACATGCCTCACAACTGAAACAAACCTAGTTCTTTCGCTCTTTCTCTCATACACAGCCATTTTCTTTTTTATTCGAATATGTGCGCTCTCTAACTTTTAAACTTGTCACTCGTCTATTTGTAACGTCCAATTATATCTCTTAATTTCTCTCCCTATTTTAAATCGATACAAACATCTTCTCTCCTACTTCTGCTCATAGCTTCAAGTTTATCCTTGTCCCATTGTTTGTTACGAAGTATAACTGATATTTGACTTATGCATCTCCGTCCTTCATATGCTGTAACAAAGTCTGTTCTTGTTTGTGATACCGATTCGCGCTTGCCTTAACGTTTATTTGTATTCGTAGAAGATGTTGATTTTCTTTCCTATCCATAACAAGCTCGTGTTTGCAACTGCTATCTTACGCTAAACGGTATAGAAATGTTTCCACTATACTTAAAAGATGCCCATCAAATTATCGATCCTACACTAAAGAAATTTGAAAAAGCTTTTAACCACTGTACACTACTTATATTATAACTAAATCTGTGTTTTCATCCAGTACACTTACTAATTTATCCTTCTTGATAGATGTTTAACATTTAACGTTCTAAATACAAATAATATGATATTTTCTACCGAATAAAAATGCAAGGCTGAAACTATATTGAAACTATCTCTAAAATTTTCTACATTAAATTACAACATAATCATTACTTTAAAATTTTTAAAACACCTAATTAACTTCTAAATAAGTGGTATCTACACACGCTAGCTTGACCTATGACCTATCTATTTATTTCTAACCTTTAAATTACATAGTAATATATATATATATATATATATATATATATATTGCTAAGATATCGCCGTAGTTTGATGTATTTAACGCACAGTTGCCTGCTGCTCGCCACCGCTCTGTGTTCATAAATAATCTGGTATACATTTTAAATTTCACACAATTAGGTTTATGCATCGACTAGCTCAGTTCAACCCTACACAGAGTGCACAATGATACGGTAGCAGAGAAAGTTTTACCCCCATTTTTCTGTAACACTTCATACCTAAATAAGATAAGCTGAATAACCAAAAAATAAATCAAGAAATATGTACAATTTGCACTTCTACAACCTTTGTAATATTATTTGCTATTTAAAACCCTTGAATCAAAGTCAAAATATAAATCTGTTTATCACCAAATTATAACCCTATCAAAATATAAAGGTAGCAAAAATAACTCTGTATTATATTGGGAACTTCGTCGAACGTTCAACGACCCTTCGTAATTTCTACGCATCAATCAAAATTTTTGATGACCCTTCACATAAATATCTAACTACAGGAAAGTTTTAAATGTTTAAAAAGGTAAGCCTTATGCTACTAATTAATGATCTCTAACCTGATATTTTTCTGTTGGATTTTTGGTTCGAATGTGTAGCTCTGCGTACACCCCTATTCTTTGACCTGCCGCTACGTGCTGCTAACCAGTGACCTTGGGTTGCTTTCAGCTCAACGTCTTGATTAGAGTTTCCCCCTTTATTATATCTGTTACTTGTAGTATTGGATTTTTACGTTAGATTTCTTATTGAATTTATTTCGTGAATTGTTTATTGAATTGCTTCGTAAATTTCTCAGTATATTTTTAGTAGATTTTTCTGGTGAATTTGTCAGTATATTTTTAATAGATTTTCTCAGTATATTTTCAATAAATTTTCTCAGTATATTTTTAGTAGATTTTCTCAGTACCCTAAGTTAATAAATGTTAAAGATCATGTTTAATTAAAATTTGAACCTACGTCCTATGTCGACGGCGAACTTGTATATTTGAACGTGCACTAGTACCTGAAATTTTTAATTATTAACTTTTATTTATAAATCGTGGTTTTAATTTTACACTTGAACTTTGCGTAGTATTTTTTTGTTCAAACTATTACAGTTTGTGCTTCAGTTATGCAGAGACTGACCACTACCCGCTTGGTGTAATATATAAAGGCAAATCCTTCAACGTGCTGTCATTGGCAGACCGCGCTATCTTTGTTGTTTGAGCATGGTGAAGGCGTTGTAATTGGAATATCATGAAAGCCTTCGGATTTTACATAAAGTTACCTATTTTAAATCTTGTTACAATGTTCCCAAATCACGTAGGCATCAAAGCTTTACATTATGGAGTTCGTAGGCTTTGATACTTTGTACCGTTCAATATAATGTTTTCGTATTTTGTATTATTTCATTATTCTAAAACTGTCACGTACGCCAAAACATATTGTTTTTCATATGCTGGATTTTATTCGAATTTGTCGAGTTTACTTTTAAAAAAATCACGTAGGCAAATTTTATAATGGGATTCTTTAACAGATGATGTAAATTAAATGAGTTTTTATTGACTTTTTACATTAATGCGTCGAGTTTAAAAAGATTCGTTTCATGTTTGTTTGACTTTAGATATTTCTAATTTGTATTTATATAAAGTTTCTGAACGTATTACTGTCTTTAAAATGAATCCGATTGCGTCTAGAGTTATTTATTCTACTAAATGTGGTTAATTTATTAAAGAATGAGCTTCCTTTCATTGACTAAAGTTAGTTGTAGATTTTATACAATGTGTTTGATACTTGCTTTATGCATAATTAACGAATTGTGTACTTTTTATGAATCAAATGTTTAGTTTCCTTGACTTTGGTTTGTTTACATGAAGTATACTATCCCTGTGACCCTATATACCCCTATACAACGCTATTATCATAGCATATATATATATATATATATATATATATATATATATATTGACGTGTTGACGGAGTCACGGGAGGTCATTGAAATCCAAATTCTACAAAAAAAATCCTACCAAGATATAAAAGAATCCGAAAAACAGAAATTTTCTATGATTCATGGTTACACCCTGTATAATACAAGCGTACTTTTTAGTCATTAAAGTGGCAAGCGAAAATGCAATTGCGTGCTTGTAAATAATAACCTTGTATAATATAAGCGTATTGTAAATACATAGTAATTAATAAACAATAGTGAAAACAGGCTTCCCGTGTATTTAAATCTCCAATTTTGAATCAATAATACAACCGCGTAAGCCGTATATGTAAAAATAATTATTTTAACATACCTTAATACACATTAAATGCAAACTTTATACTGTTACGTTAATCGTGGCAGCCACATTGGGCGGCAAATTTATGCTACGTTGGCTCGTAGCCGTGCGTAACACAAAGAAAATCAAAGAAATGCCCGGGCTCAATCGGAGATTAGGGGGGGTTGTAGAAAGCAGACTGACATATAATGTATGCGGCGGTAAGGAGTTAGTGACAATACCTGCAAGAAAACTAGTTAAGCAAACCTGAAAAAAAAGAATAAAATAAGCATAGCAGCAATGAAAAGTCTAAGTTATTCAGTACTTTGTAGAATGTAAATAAAACTGTTTAGATAAACTATATAATATAATCACGATAAAAGCATTACAAAAATTTTTATCACAAAGTGAGGTAATATTGGGGAGTAGCAGAAACGTTTCCTCACACACCAATTAAACATAAATCAGACAAAATGTTAACAAAAGATAAATAGGTAAGTCACAATTGATATGAGTAATTCAGTAGTATTGATTGTTTTTTCTTTTTTTTTCTTAATAGCAGGCAAGTCTATTGTAAAAGGTATCAGAACGACGAAGACATGGCAAAACAACGGATAGATATTTAAAGTAATAACAAGTAGGAAATAGTTCAACTTACAAAAAGTCCTTCAGTAACGCTTCCTTGCAATTGAAGTGTGGGATTCACGTTGTCCTGCACTAACGAAGCACTTCACCCTTAACTGTGAGGGTGTTGATGGAATTTCTTACACTTTACACTAATCACACCTACGTATTTCACTAGTGTTAGCAGCAGACATTATCATGCTGATGGAACTATGTAGCATTGATAAATTTCTTGTTAATTCTATTTCCTGAGACAATAATTTCGAAATATTTTGTAACACAAATCGTAAAAAAATGGTAATAAAATTTAGAATCACGGGCCTTCAAGGCACGATGTAATGCATTAAACTAACAGTAACGTGAGGTGTTCTATTTGCTACCTATGGTAACAAAGAAAAATCTAATGCTTTTGAATAACGAAATTTGCGCAGACAATGATCTATTTTAGATTCTTTGGGGTTAGAAAATTCAGAAACTACAGTATCAACTGTCTTTACATGTGAAAGAGATACATGTTTATAAGAAGCAACCTTTTTTTCTACTAAACCTGCTACAACTGTATCATCATTGTTTTTTTTTAGAAACACTCAAGCTTAAAACTGTATTTGGATAATCCAAAGTATGCACTACTCTGATAAAAAGGACCACAAAAACTAGATCGCACACACAGTTCAAATATAAAAAGACAAATCAACTAAAAAAACACAATCAATAAAGCAACGCGTATCACTAAGTCAATGTTCCGTAAAATGCACGTGCAGGTCGAGTACAACAAGTTCTACCACTTTTATTTTCAACAGAAAAGCAACAAAAAAAAACCAATTAGTAAAGCAACGCGCATCACTAAATCAATGTTCCGTAAAACGCACGACAAGTTCTACTACTTTTATTTCCAACAGAAAAGCAACAAAAAAAGCAATTAGTAGAGCCACGCGCATCACTAAAACCGTCCGTCAATGACCTTACAACCGCACTTGTGGTCAATCAAACACGTTACCTCTAAAGCATACTTCCTTCAAATGTAGTCAGAACTACACTACTAATCTGTTTATTTAAACTAGTTGTTACCATAAACTCTTATCGACTTCGTTAATAACATAAGGAACATCCAATAAGTGAATGCACCATCATATCTAATAACTAATTACAGTTGTTTATCATTTTCGATAAGTTGGAAAGCAATTTACGAATAATCCAATTTACCATTCATTCCTTGCAATTTATTTATTAATAAAAATCAACCTTCAAATTATCTACTTTTAAAGTAATACCCACGAGTTAAATTGCATACAAATCTGAATTATTCTGAAGTATTTCCTTTATACAAACAGCGATCCCAAAGAAACGATGTATTTACTAATTGGGAAAAGCGTAAAATGTTAAACTATAAAAATGCACGTTACAGATTCCCCCCTAGCAAAATAAAGACGTCGGGGTGAAAGAAAAAAAAACGACAGACAAGGAACCAAACAAAAAAATATTTTTTTTTTATCCGGTTCGAAGGACCAACACTAGCATAAGAGAAAGAACATTTTTCCAAAATAAGACAAAGTCATCTATCGTAACCAACAACGACAGAACAGGTAAAGAAAGCATCAAGTAGACACCCAATGAGGATTAAAGGTCTTAGCTACTTTTAAAGACGTCAAAAGACGGATGTCTCCAAAAGGGATATTTCTGTTCTCCACCTCAAAGAAAAGTTTTGGTTTGCCGCGGAGAAACCAAGAGGAAAGAAAAAAAAACGAGGAAGAAAACTCGTAGCAAACCAACTAGACGACAAAACTGTCAACCTCAAGTGTGCAGCAAAGAAAGAACCAAGACAAAGCAAAGGGCAAAGGCAAACTAGTACACAATCTAGAATACTTCCGACTGAGGTAACACAGATTTGTATGAAGCGATTACTTAAGCAAAGTATGGCTAACAGATCTACAAAAGCGACCAAGTCGAAATACCTAAAGGAAAAGAAAATAGATCTGAAGCTTACCTCAAGGAATGGATGTAGAAAGCGACTATAATAGTCAAATAGTGAACAAATGGTAGAACTAGCCAGAAGAAAAAGTCACGGGATGGGCTAGCTACAAAATATAAATAGGAATACGAAATGGGCGCCAGTGTTTTCGGACACAAGCTTATCAGAGAAAACACAAGACCAATAAGCCAAAAAAATTACAAGTCATTAGGGATAGCGACACGTAGGGGTCAAAATAGAATCGGCCGTAAGGAACCCTCTAGGATCCGGAGGTTCAGGATCAATGTCTGGAGGACCAAGGACCAAAATATCGGACAAAACTAAGAGTAAAGAAATTCACAGGGAAAGATAGGTAAGTAGTAGCAATCGAAGAGGACCAAGGTGTAAAGGCATAACCGCTGCCAAAGTCGTCAAAGGACGGGTGCCTCTTTAGAAAAAAAACAGCACAGTTTCCAACCTCAAGAAATTGGTTTCGCGCGCGCAGAAACCAAAAGAAAAGAAAAGTAGCGAGGAAGAAAACCAACAGCAATAGCCAACATAAGACACAAGTGTCAAGCCTCAAGTAAGCTAGGGAACGACAAACGGAAAACTGGGAAAAGTAACGAAAGGCTTCAACTGTGGTATCAAGAAGAAAAAAAAAGTCGTATAATACAACCAGATAAGAAAAGTAATCTGCTAATAGACCCAAAAGTCGACTAAGTCGTGTTTCCTAAAGGACAGAAAGTAGGCCTAAAGAGCAACTACCACAGGAGCAGATACAACGAGTGATCGAAGTCAGTACATCAACTAACCGCAAAGAAAACCAGTCAGGAAAAAAAATGGACAGGAATGTGGAATGAAAGAAAACCCGGAAAAAGTAGAAGAAAAAAAATAAAAGTCATCACACAATACTACGAAATATGTCAAATATCACAGAAAAAGCTAATGAGTGGAAGGAATCGTATAACGTAGGGGGACGGATGGATTACGGACGAAATTTGCGGCGCTTGCGTCGCCAAAAGGACAACAGATCTAGATCGGGGACATTAGGATTATATTTAAGTGAGGTAGCGAAAGTGACGTAAAGAAAAGAAAAAAAAAGTGGTGTAAAGAAAACTTGGGCGCCAGTGCTTTCCAGAACCAAACTACCAGCGAAAACACAACTCTGATAATTCACAAAAAAAAATTAAAATCAAGGAATTTCTATATAGCGAAGGAAAAAAAAATCAAGACTACACCACAAAAAAAAATTAGAGCCAGCCAATATAGGCAGAAAAGAAAGTCGAGCCGATACACCAGAAAAAATTAATGCCAAAAATCAAGGTCATAAAAAAATTTAAAAAAAGTCAAGAGCAAACCAAGAAAAATCGAGAGCAAATCAAAAAAATCGAGCCCCACGTTGGGCGCCAAATTTATGTTACGTTAATCGTGGCAGCCACGTTGGGCGCCAAATTTATGCTACGTTGGCTCGTAGCCGTGCGTAACACAAAGAAAATCAAAGAAATGCCCGGGCTTAATCGGAGATTGGGGGTGTTGTAGAAAGCAGACTGACATATAATGTATGCGGCGGTAAGGAGTTAGTGACAATACTTGCAAGAAAACTAGTTAAGCAAACCTGAAAAAAAAGAATAAAATAAGCATAGCAGCAATAAAAAGTCTAAGTTATTCAGTACTTTGTAGAATGTAAATAAAACTGTTTAGATAAACTATATAATATAATCACGATAAAAGCATTACAAAAATTTTTATCACAAAGTGAGGTAATATTGGGGAGTAGCAGAAACGTTTCCTCACACACCAATTAAACATAAATCAGACAAAATGTTAACAAAAGATAAATAGGTAAGTCACAATTGATATGAGTAATTCAGTAGTATTGATTGTTTTTTCTTTTTTTTTCTTAATAGCAGGCAAGTCTATTGTAAAAGGTATTAGAACGACGAAGACATGGCAAAACAACGGATAGATATTTAAAGTAATAACAAGTAGGAAATAGTTCAACTTACAAAAAGTCCTTCAGTAACGCTTCCTTGCAATTGAAGTGTGGGATTCACGTTGTCCTGCACTAACGAAGCACTTCACCCTTAACTGTGAGGGTGTTGATGGAATTTCTTACACTTTACACTAATCACACCTACGTATTTCACTAGTGTTAGCAGCAGACATTATCATGCTGATGGAACTATGTAGCATTGATAAATTTCTTGTTAATTCTATTTCCTGAGACAATAATTTCGAAATATTTTGTAACACAAATCGTAAAAAAAAATGGTAATAAAAATTTAGAATCACGGGCCTTCAAGGCACGATGTAATGCATTAAACTAACAGTAACGTGAGGTGTTCTATTTGCTACCTATGGTAACAAAGAAAAATCTAATGCTTTTGAATAACGAAATTTGCGCAGACAATGATCTATTTTAGATTCTTTGGGGTTAGAAAATTCAGAAACTACAGTATCAACTGTCTTTACATGTGAATGAGATACATGTTTATAAGAAGCAACCTTTTTTTCTACTAAACCTGCTACAACTGTATCATCATTGTTTTTTTTTAGAAACACTCAAGCTTAAAACTGTATTTGGATAATCCAAAGTATGCACTACTCTGATAAAAAGGACCACGAAGACTAGATCGCACACACAGTTCAAATATAAAAAGACAAATCAACTAAAAAAACACAATCAATAAAGCAACGCGTATCACTAAGTCAATGTTCCGTAAAATGCACGTGCAGGTCGAGTACAACAAGTTCTACCACTTTTATTTCCAACAGAAAAGCAACAAAAAAAAAACCAATTAGTAAAGCAACGCGCATCACTAAGTCAATGTTCCGTAAAACGTACGACAAGTTCTACTACTTTTATTTCCAACAGAAAAGCAACAGAAAAAACAATTACTAGAGCCACGCGCATCACTAAAACCGTCCGTCAATAACCTTACAACCGCACTTGTCGTCAATCAAACACGTTTCCTCTAAAGCATACTTCCTTCAAATGTAATCAGAACTACACTACTAATCTGTTTATATAAACTAGTTGTTACCATAAACTCTTATCGACTTCGTTAATAACATAAGGAACATCCAATAAGTGAATGCACCATCATATCTAATAACTAATTACAGTTGTTTATCATTTTCGATAAGTTGGAAAGTAATTTACGAATAATTCAATTTACCATTCATTCCTTGCAATTTATTTATTAATGAAAATCAACCTTCAAATTATCTACTTTTAAAGTAATACCCACGAGTTAAATTGCATACAAATCTGAATTATTCTAAAGTATTTTCTTTATACAAACAGCGATCCCAAAGAAACGATGTATTTACTAATTGGGAAAAACGTAAAATGTTAAACTATAAAAATGCACGTTACAATACCTTATGCAAATCGATTAATTTCAAGCGTAAGCACCAAGCATTTATTTTCACATATTAATTATCATAAAAAGCATTTCTTGTTGCATATAACGTTCGCTCTAATTTAGCGTAAGAACCATATCAATCTTGTTAAAAAATAACGCTTTAATTTTTGTAAAATAATTTTGTGTATTAAATCACGTTTTGCCGTGAAAATCAATCTTTTATTACAGATGCGGGTCTTTTGCATGTGAAAAATCCGTTCCTAAAACAATTAAAATTAATTGACTTCAGTATTACATTAATTCAACTTTAAATAAAGAATTCTCTCGAATATTCGGGATTCGAGGAAATGCGCCAATTATACTTAGAACTACGTGAATGCCTAATCAATAAGCAGGCGATTATTCCAAGAAACCGCAAGAACATAAAAAACCCATAAAATCGATCAGAATTAATTTTATAGCTTAATCAATTACTATAGGACTGTATGCGACAGCACTATAACCTTATGTATCAGAGAAGGACGGGACAGCGCACGTCACTAGGAAATAAATCACACTAATGAGGAAATAAAACGAGGAGTTCACAGAAATTTTGCGTCAGGTGGGTGGATAATCTTTCGTTTAAAATATCGTATAATCTGGAAAGCGTGCCATAGTCAAAATAAATTGTATACAAACGGGGAACTTTATTAAAGAGATTCATTCATGAATTCAATCGTCGATGAATATGCAGTGGATTGATGCGCCCCAACGTTGGGGGTCAATAGAAGATGCTGTGGATTGTTGTAGCTCGACGTTGGGCGTCAATAAGAAATGGAAAGTTTTAAATTTGCTCGCGGTCTAATAATTTTTGGCTAGTTATCTTCACACGAAACCACTAAGTCGTATATCAGATTTATAATAATAATACGAAATATTCTTTTATAGAAAATCTTTCAAATACTAATTATTACTTCCACAACAATTATTTCTCATAAACAATGTGTTACATATAACATCTATGAAAAACCACTTCCTATTAGCACAAATTTTATACCCTAAAACATAGTACAAAATTTCCACAACAGCTTATTCTTACAGACAATATCAGAAATATAACATAAAATATATATATATATATATATATATATATATATATATATATATATAACTTCTGGATAACTATTCACTTAATTTAAAATAAAATTAAAAAATCTTTTTTATAATAAGGATGAACATTTACTAATTTTAATCTCCTAATTTTCATTCACAAGTAACTCCTTAATTGAATTTTATTATGTACAAAATTTATCAAAATAAATCGGATAATTTGACAAACCTCCTTAAAATTGTATTTGAACATATCTGATTAGTTAGATTAAATTATTTTTTTATATTCAACTGCCTTGTCATGCCTGAAATGCTATTATATTTTTCCATCAATAAGTTAAATTGCTGGTTGTCTCCCCAGACATATTTAAAAAATTTAATTCGAAGTCTTTAAACGAATTCAACTCACTTTCTATCAGTTCAAATCAAATTTTGGCATTCAACATGAACCTTACAATATTTAGCTTCGTTTGCTCATCCCAGCTACTTTGTATTAACGTTTTTAAATTATTTGAAAATATTTTAGGGTTATGTTTTGTATCCCCATAGAATTTCGAGTGTTGTTTCAACGGAACACTGGTCGGACTCCTTCTCATCGGTTCCCCAATATGAATATTTCTTCTAACCTCTCAAACTAATTCCCTAAGTCTGTTTTAAGTATTCCCAAATCCTTTCTAAATGTTTTAAAAAACCAGCTTTGCAACTTCCCTCTATTTCATTTACCTTTTTATCTAAAGTTTTAATTTTTTCATTAGTTTTGCTTTCACTTACTTTCTAATTCGGCTTTATTTGTACAATTTTCTCCTTGACGTCATCCATATCATCTAAAATTTGTACTACTATTCCTCTTATTTAAAATTTCATTTCTTCGATGGTTCTGTTAGTTTCATTTAAACCCGTGGTTAGTCTTTCACTAATCTCTTTAAATTTCCTTTTATTCTTTTTACTTTCTAATTTTGAACTTTTCTCAATTTTGCTATATTTTCTCCAAATTCCGTTCGTAACTTCTGAGTATTTTTATCAAACTTGTCGCCCATTCCTTTCATTCCTTTCTCATACTTTTCACTCATTTTTTATGTATCCGTTTTGTTCATGCATACTTTTTCATTATTTTTGTTCCTGCATACTCTAATTTAGATTCAATTAAAGAACCATCATTTTGATTCTTGGGTGTCTCCTAGACTCTTAGCCTCTGGATTCTCCTTTTTTTGCTTCTTCCATATAAACGTTTTCTTGAAAACCAATTTCTACTCTCTCAGCTCTCAAACTTTCACGAACCTCTTTCATCTTATCAGTCATACTGGAAATTACTTAGATATTACAAAAACCAAACCCCAAATGCAAATCCTACAAGTCTACAAGCTCTAATTTAGAGACGAATTAAACGAGCCACAGGTTGGGTCGCCACTAAAAGAGTGATGTGATAATTCCCGCTCGTTGAGGCGCCGCTGAAAGGGTGATGTGATAACGCCTCGCTTTGATGCGCCGCCAAATTATTGCTATGACAACGGCCTGCGTTAGGCGTCGCTGAAGAAGTGCTGTGATACAGATACAACAAATTCTAAAATTTGAAATTGTTGACATACCTTCTTTTCTAACTTTACTTTGCCTGACTAGCTCAAATGTTGCAATTTACAAAATGAAATCAAACGCGGCAGTATCAAAAAAACATTTATACGGTCTTAAGTATTTTCTCTCATACAAAAAACAATATAGAACATTTACAGCATAATCTTTTTCAAACACAAAATTATTCCTAACAAATATCTATTATTTGATTATCAAAATGTCTTTCACCTTATTTAGGTTTAAATTTATAGAACTAAAATCTCTTCTCTTATGGATAGTTTACCTGGCTTTAATTCCCACGTTTTTTAAAGCATGTTTGGCCAAAATATCCTTGACAGATAGTCTATTAAAAAAAATCAGAGTTTACCGAACTCTGACCACAATCTTCCTGGTAAATATACTCTTCCAAAAAAGTATTAGATAATTAAGACCTATTCTTCCTCAAATTAAATGACAAATATTCAAATATCAGTTACAAATAGTATTTTAAAAGTAATACTTACAAAAATCCACAAAGACCGTCTCCAATTCGTAATTAACAGTATTAAATACCTTCTGCATTTTGGCTTTATTTTAAATTGACGTTTAAATCCCAGTTTGCATATTCCTACATATTTGCTTAAACCTTCCTTCTGGGTTTTATTTTAAATTGATTTAAAGTAGCGTTGTATCGAAAAATCTTCCCTCTTCATTGTATATTACAATAATTACATGTAATAATTTCCATTCTTATATGTAAACTCTGCAGGTTATGTTTAGATTTATAATCAACTTTATTCACTGTTACATCTTAATAATTAGTTACGGTTTGCGCATTACATACTTCAAAATAACATCTTCGCGACTTAAATGAATTGAATCGAAACTTTTTACATATTGCTTGGTCGACGCGAATTTCTCAAATTATTCCTAGTGTCGATTGCTTCGATTTATGTATAAAAATTATATCTTTTCTAGAATGTACGAGTGTTTACGCCATTCTATTTCAAAGACCACACGCCTATCTGACGCAAGTTCTGGGAATTCCTCATTAGCGTTGGCCCGCGTGCTTGATTATCTTGTTCGTCACGGTCAATTGTCCTTTTCTAATACATATAAGGTTACTGTTCTTCTAAAGTGATTGCAAAAGCTATTAAATAATTATTATCCATTTTCATAGGTTTTAATGTTCCTTCGAAATGCTTATTTATTAATTGGGTATTTACGTTGTTCTAAGTACAGATGACGCATCCTTTCTCTATTCCTCTCGAAATTTCGAAAACGTTTTATTTAAAATGGAATTGATGTTATACTGATTCAATTTGGCTAATCATTTTTAAGCTTTAATAGCTTTATCAATGGGTTTTGCACAGAAAGATCCGCATCTTCATAAATGTAGTAAAAGGTTGCATTTTACGCCAAAACGTGTTTTAATAGACACTTATTAACATTAAAACGTTATTTTTTTAACAAGATTTATATAGTTTCATTTTACGTATATGTGTAAAGCTAAGCACTATTCTGTGATATTTACAGTAAACGAAAAGCATTATTATATGCATCAGAAATGTATTGATAATTAATAAGTGAAAATAAATGGCTTTGTATTCACGCTTGAAATGATCGATTTGCACTCGCATGTAATGCGTTTTAAGGTATCTCAAAATAATTATTTTTACATATACGGCTTCCACGGCTGTATTAGCGATATAAAATTGGGAGTTTTTACTACAGAAAATTATTTATTTTTATGCACTAAAAATGCATTTTTACTACAAACGAAAGGCTTTGTACTTATTTTAAAGTAAATATTTGCAATCACGGATATGTGCTTTCGCTATTGTACATTAACTGCTATGTATTTACAATGCTTATAGTATACAGGGTAATTATTTACATGCACGCAATTGCATTTTCGCTTGGAACTACAACGGCTAAAATGTACACTTGTATTATACAGGGTATAGCTATAAATTTTCAGAAATTTCTATTCTTTCCGTGTTTCTTTCATATTTTAGTAAGTTTTAGTTTTAGAATTTGGGTTTCAATGATCTCTGGTGACCCTTTTATCACGTCAATATATATATATATATATATATATATATATATATATACTATAATGCTTAGTGACCTTGCAGGAATAACACTTTTTCTTTGTAGGATTTTTTTAGGTCTGCTGTATTTAAATAAATACTCTTTTTTTATGGCCTAAATTGTCGCATATATTTTTTTTATGTTTGATCACAGGCTGCGCCTGTATTTACGTTTTACAAAACATGAACAAAGATAAAAAGAAATTACAGTGAGGATAGTTAAAATTGACATCAGTGTTTGGAATGAGTTAAAATTTCTTATAGAATAAATATTTATGTAAATAGTGAAAGTAAAATGACAGTGTAATTTTTGATAAAAGTTTCTATTTTGTTTTTAACGACAGTGTTGGTTAGTGAGTGTATGTGCATGTAGGTGTGTGTGAGTGTGAGGGTGAATGTGTGTGTGTGTGTGTGTGTGTGTAATTGTGTATGTGTGTGTGTGTGTATCAACAATTGAGTATATACATATATATATATTATATATATATATATATATATATATATATATATATATGTAAAATGAACAAAAAAAATGAAAAGAAAAGAAGAAAAAGTGGGCGAGGGTAAGGGGTTGAGTATTATTGAAGGCATTTAATGTTTAAATTTTAATAGATAGGAATATATGACACTTAGGTTGTCAATGTCCTTTTTTTTTGCAGGTTTAATTTGATATCAAATTGTATCTGTCTATTCCTTTTAGTTTTTTAGGTATTTAACTGTTTTTAGAAAAAACGACCCTGATTAGATACATTGTCACTGCACTAATACACAACTTAAGTTAATTTTCAAAATGCAGAAAATTTTACTATATACCATAGTATATTTGTAATTATCACTTTTTTGAAATTTCTACGCAGTATACAGGGTGTGTCAGGTTTCGCAAAATACAATTTTTAAAACTTTTTTTAAATGGTACCCTACCAATTTTATTGCTATAATGGATAGTTCATTAAGTATTCTTTCATTTTTGTTAAGCATTTCCTATACCTAAATCCATTACTTTCTGAAATATTTTTGATTTTCTTCAAATTTTAAGAATGTTTTAATTTACATAACTAAAAATAACTTAATATTGGAGAATATTATAAAACAATTAATACATTTTGATTAACAATTAACTACACTTATCCAATAACGATTTTCACTAAAGATATAACAACCTACAATAATACGCTATCAACAGATTCTGCCAGATCAACAATATACATTTTATAGAAAATTTTGAAGCAGGAAATTAGGCAGGCTTTGAAAAAAATAACAATTACAATTAAAATGTCATTTAGGTTTATTAATTGTAGTGTGTTGTCATTTAACACATTATCAGTTCTGTTTTAAATGTAGTCTTTAAAAGAGTTTTTAAAATGAATTTAACCGTGGAATAACAAATAGATATGATTTGGGTATTGGAAAAAAGTTTAAGAAATTGCCTACTTGCATTAAGAATATACCAAGGAAATATCCTGTTAAATGACAACACACTACATTTAATAAACCTAAATGACATTTTAATTGTAATTGTTGTTTTTTTCAAAGCCTGTCTAATTTCCTGCTTGAACATTTTTTATAAAATGCATATTGTTGATCTGGCAGAATTCTGTTGATAGCGTATTATTGTAGGTTGTTATATCTTTAGTGAAAATTGTTATTGGATAAGTGTAATTAATTGTTAATCAAAATGTATTAATTGTTTTATAATATTCTTCAATATTAAGTTATTTTTAGTTATGTAAATTAAAAACATTCTTAATATTTGAAGAAAATCAAAAATATCTCAGAAAGTAATGGATTTAGGTATAGGATATGCTTACCAAAAATGAAAGAACACTTAATGAACTATCCATTATAGCAATAAAATTGGTAGGGTACCATTTAAAAAAGTTTTAAAAATTGCATTTTGCGAAACCTGACACACCCTGTATACTGTGAAGAAATTTCAAAAGAGTGATATTTTCAAATATACTATGGTATATAGTAAAATTTTCTGCATCTTGAAAATTAACATAAGTTCATAAGTTGTGTATTAGTGTAGTGACAATGTATCTAATCGGGGTCGTTTTTTCTAAAAACAGTTGAATATCTCAAAAACTAAAAGGAATAGACAGATACAATTTTATATCAAATTAAAGCTCTTTTTATGGGATTTCCAAAAATGTAATAATATATAGGGTGTTCTATTAAAAAAAAAAGTTTAATATACCCTGGAATTATGAAACACCCTGTATACTTCTAAATATACTTAAAATGTGCACTTTAGGCATGCCTAACACGCTTCCAAATTTTGTTTACGTAGCTTTTATAATAACAGAGTTATCGACCGTTGCCACACAAAAACTGTAAATTTATATATATATATATATATATATATATATATATATATATATATATATATTGCTGTAGATCCGTGGATTAAAGTTTTAGAATCGAGCCAGTGTCATTAAATACCTTTCAAAAATAAAAATTTTCAAAAAACATTCCTTACCCGCTTGATTGTCTGCTTCAAGAATCTTCAGCAGCTTCCCTGACTAGCTCAACTGTGCCTTTTCTCGGATACCTAAATTTACAATCATTCTTCCGTCCCACTCGCACACCATTCAATAAAATCGCCAAATAATACAATAATTATACAATCTTTTATTTACCGCTATTTACAGACAAATTATTCACAGGTATAAACAGTTTGGTACAGTAATTACAACTCAATAAGTGATATGTTTTAAAGTCCTTGTTTTAAATTATTATTTGCAAACACATTTAATACAATATGATTAGATGGGCCCCAAATAATACCCTAAAATTATTGTACACTGGAGTATGGTAAGCTCATAATAATCCAGTTTATTACTGTATGCCTTTTACCTTGCATAAATTAATACAAAATTAATGGACCCGTTTACCCTTAACAATCCAATTTCTATTCATAATAAAATTTAATAAGTTTTAAATACACCATTTTCAATATTTTAAATAACCCCAATAATAGTTTAACAGACGTATCTTTTCCGATACGTAATATAATCATAAATAACCCCAATATTCACTCACACATCAACAAATAATATAAAAGTTTATCAGATAACAGAAATTTCAAATAAGTTACCTGGAGAATGCTTCAGGCCTCCATCCCTTCGACGATGCTCACCAGACCCCTGGGCTTCGTGACTATGCGCTCTGATACTCCTGATATTCATAGATGATAACCCCAATAAATTCGCCAAGCGCTTTGCTTCAAAATACCATTCCGTAACAGCATACAAACTCACGTATATTATACTTCTATTTATTGATTTACTAGCTTGGTATAGTATTAGTTGGACCTCGGTTAATTTAATTCACTCGACACTACTCACGTTAATAACTATAAGGCTTCAACTACCAAGTACAAGTGCTAGCACTACATTTACTGTATTATGAATATTTTTAATACTCACAAGAACTCTACTATAACGTTGGTCTATCGTTGTAAGTAGTATAAAGCGATGAGAATACAAAGAGAGCCTTCTTACTTCTCTTAGAGTATTTATATTGTTTAAAATGGCACCTCCAGGACACACTTCACGCGAAAAACTTATTTTTAAATAACAATTCTGCAAATTTTGATAAAACCGACTTGAAGATTCCTGAAATTCACATCGTGGACGCGCTGTATGATCCGATATCGCTCCCACCTGTTGCATGTTCGTACGTTTGTAAAACTATCCGTTCCCAACCAATGATACTATTCTGTGTCGTCATAAAACCCCGCCTGTACTATTTTTATCTCTGTTTTATGCATATTTGCTGTCGCGTTCCAAACCCCACTTGCGTTATAGAAAATTGATATTGCTGACAGCTTCTCATCAGTCCATGTGGATTAGTACGTGCGTCTCGAACACCAATGCTTTTATATCCGTCTCCATCTGTAGCATATTACCGATCGTGCATCTCCCCTGCTCTTTAACAACTTTGTTAGTTTGTTATTCGAATTAACTGACGGTTGAAAACTATTTTCTATGAAGTCCTGCTTTATTATGCTGATAATTTCGAAGAATATAACCTTTTAACAATGCAGGTGTTCTTAATTATAGACCGTTTAAAACAACAATTCTTGGAGTTCGTATTTCACCGTATGAGATAAAACTGACGTTCTTGTTTGTTACCAAGGAACCTTCTGCCTTGGGATTATTGATTTTCTTTACCCTGTGTGTTTTCTAATGCTTTTACATGCTGAATTAAAGTAAATTAAATTAATTATACGTTTTTATTTGTTTTTAAAATCAATCAATTAATTATACAAATACGTTAATACTTGTCCGTTTAAATTAATTAAGTTAATAAATTTTGCGCGTAAATCTTTTCTCTATACAGGGTCGTTGAAATTGCATTGCTTACCCCAAATTTAACCCTTTGAATCCATAACAATATATATATATATATATATATATATATACTCAATTGTTGATAACACAAATTCCATATAAACCTTACAACACACACACACACACAATTACACACACACACACACACACATTCACCCTCACACTCACACACCTACATGCACATACACTCACTAACCAACACTGTCGTTAAAAACAAAATATAAACTTTTATCAAAAATTACACTGTCATTTTACTTTCACTATTTACATAAATATTTATTCTATAAGATATTTTAACTCATTCCAAACACTGATGTCAATTTAAACCATCTTCACTGTAAGTTCTTCTTATCTTTGTTCATCCTTTGTAAAACGTTAATAGAGTTGTTGCCTGTGATCAAGCATAAAAAAATATATGCGAAAATTTAGGCCATAAAAAAGTATTTATTTAAATCCAGCAGATCTATAAAAACCTACAAAGAAAAAGTGTTATGTATATATATATAAATATAGTTATGAGGTTTTTTGAGATACACTTGTTCGTAAAATAACAACTATTGTGTCAAATCGTAATTTATGCTCTGACGTTTCGGCATGACATTTATACCTTATTCTTAGACTGAAAATTGAATGAAGTTAATGATTACAATATCTTAACAAGGTATAACTAAACTACTTACACAATTACGAATGACTAGAGTTGTAAATACATGTACTAATTAATGACATATAACTAGGAGTGATTGAAAAAAAATAAAAATTGCATGAAATCAATTTTTCAAAGTTGACTATTTCTAATAATCTAAAATCGTAGCACTGCTGTAAGATTGCTAAATGGAGGTACAATATGTAGATGTTGTTTCTGGTATTTTTTAAATGACAACGAATAAGATGATTGGAAGGTGACTATATTATGGATAACTTGAAGGAGATGCAAAGGGTCTAATGTGTCTGCCTGTGGAAACGATCATTGTTGAATTTGAAAAGCGCTGAATACACTACACTCAGGTTATTTGTGTCATGTTTATTGTTGACTGGATTTGATTGCTGTTTAATGTAAAAAAGATTATAAGAATAGCTTTTTGTGGTAGTTGCCTTCAACATCTAGAATTTTGGTATCTTCAAATTTCGCTGTGTGACTTGTTGAATTTAGATAGAGCGACAATGCACAACTTGGTTTACCAATCCTGGCATCACTTTTATGTTGGATTATGCGGTTTTTTAGCCATTGCTTGGATTGGCCCACGTAGGTTCTATTGCAACTACATTCTATTTGATATATGATATTGCTGAATAATAATTTATGTGTATTACCTTTTAGTTTAGTGAACAACCCTCCTATCGATTTATCGTATGTGCAAGCTATAAGAATATCTGATTGTTTAAAAATTTTTGTTAGGTAATTGAACAAGCACACATGTCTTTAAAAGAATTTTAAATAATAATTTAACATTAACCTGTTGATTGTCCTTTTCTTTTGTTACTGCAAGCTTCTCTCCATTAAACTTCATATATTCTCTTCCAAATCCTTATCAATTTCGTTCAATTACTTTTAAAATTAATCCAGCATTAAATATGGATTTAACAATCCATATCACACTCTTCTATTTAAAATAAAATTTATCTTGCTGGAATTTACTGCCATACATCGAAATCCAGTTTAATTATTCACTTCAAATAATCTCCACATAAACTTGACTTTCAACATAGCTTGTTATACGCTTAAAGCAGGTCTTTAGCACTGGTTATTTACTTGATTTATTGGCTGCGTTATAGTTTTACATTATTGTTTATTGGAATATTTTTAAACGTGTAGTAATACATGATTGTGAACCAAGTACAATTAATTAACAATCCACAATAAACTCCTTTGAAATCCTCAATCTGTTTATATAGAATCAATTCCCTACGTCATTCAGACCTGGAACAATCCTTCCAGGTTCATTTAGACGGTTGACACAAGTTCCCTGGAAATCAAGACTCTACGGTTTAATTAGGATATTATCATATATAAGTTGTTGACATCTTTTGATCTATTGCACCGCTAAATGTTTTATTACAGTTCCTAATTCGAACTTTTACTGAATGAAAGTTTAAAATGCTTATGCGTGACACTGATTAATAGCTGTACTGGCGGGTTTTACAACCGTTATCATTTGATTTATGGGTTGTTAAACACCTTATCTCATATTATAGTCCTTATAATTAGAATGTTTATTCATGTTATTTGTTATTTTTAAAATAATTGTTTGTCACCTGCTCGTTATCTAATCTGATTTATGGGTTTTTTACTCGATGAATAAACCTATTTGCATAATGAATAAATTAGATCTTTCTAAAAATATCCAATACAGTTTTTAATCTAAAATATAAAATTATCATGCGATTTGTGTTATTTCTCAATGAAATGGAATGGAACTTGTTATAAAATAAACTGAACGCGTTTTTAATAATGTTTTAAAGAAAAGCATTTTAGAAATACGGGTATTTAACTTTAATACTATGTATTATTTATAGGTACCTAGATAAAGATTATCATATCACGAGTTTTTGCACTTAGATACAATATATAGAGTGTGTTCAATTACGAAGTTATAAGTATTGAGAAAAGTTTATCTTTCTCTAGTTTTGTAGTGTAGTATGTACACGGTATGGTACTCAATGACCTTTATATGACCTTTTGTCACATCAATTTATATATATATATATATATATATATATATATTTAGCTTTTAACGTATATGTTTACAATTTTATTTAATGACCCAAAATATTTGAATTACATATTCTTGTTAAAATGAATTTTATCTATACAAATTTATAAAATAATTGAAATAGAGGTGCTATTGAGGAATATTTGCTATAATAAAGTTTTGAAAATGGTCTTGTAGACCGAAACGCGTAAACAAAAATATTATAATGTATTATTTTATTTAATGGATGGCCACTACCCAGAAAGTTGCAATTGAAAATAAAGTTATATGGTCGGAAAATTTACATATTATTTATATATATATATATATATATATATATATATATATTATAGTGGTTTTAAAGGGCTAAAAATAAATACAAACGAAACAAATTCAAAACACCCTGTATAAAGAAACAAACAAAAATTATGTGCGAAATTTATATTAATTAATTCAATTTTTATGTAACGGGTATTAATCAAATTGTACAAATAATAATTAAAAATTTAATAGCTTTGCAAAGAATTAAATGGTAGAAGTCAATACCATGCATTTATTAATTTAATTCGAGTTAATTTCAACAATTATTGATATATAATAAGCATAAAAGCCTGTAAAAACCCAAGGTGAAACGCGTTGCTAACAAACGAATATATCAAGAGGGTTAAAATACCATGAAACGAAGCTCGGAGAATTGTATTTAAAACGTTCATTACGATCGAACACCTGCAAACTTTTAAATGTCAAGTTCTAATAAATTTGAGTAGATAAACATGCAGATTCTGCGTATATTGGAAACGGTTGAATGTTTTAGCATGAAATACGAAACAGGAGTTATTTAAAGTCACGTTCGCAAGTCCACGTGTGTTTAGACAGCAGATAGTCAAGAATATCGATTTTGTACCACTCAGAGCAGGGTAGAAAGGGACAGAGAAAACGCATATTTAAAAGACACTAATAGGATAGGAGGGATTTGTGAAGCGTCACAAGGTCTACGATTGGTCGATATGTTAGTTGGATTTGAAACAAGCACGAGGATAGTGGAGCGTGATATTCTTGACATTTTATAACGAGGTATTAAAATTCGCGGATTTGGAAATAGAGTTGAGTGCAAAATTGCGAGAATGTGTGGTGTTAACAGGGGATTTCGCGTTAAGCAGGTATGGAGAGGTTACAGTCGGAGTGTATAAATGCCTTTAGAGAACGTGGTGGAGGCCCTTAAGTTTTCGATCGCTCCAAACAACGTATCTATGTATCACGAGTTGTAAGTATTACTAAATCAGTTAAATTATATTACAAGGTGATAGTCTCTTAATTAAATACGCGGTTAAGTGTGCCGAAATTACATTTTAATAGAGATATCATCTATAATTATAATCAACTCGTGACGGGACTTTAAGTAACGTGGTTTGAAGCATCTAATTAATGAAGAAATAATTTTAAATGGAATTTGGAATTGGTTATACCGGAGAGGCAGCGTTTGCAGTTCAATTTGGTTGGAGTTTTTCTAGTAACAGCTAGAAACGACCTGCAGAACGGACAGAAGAAATAGATGGCATCATCCTCAGAGCAGAGATCTACTATAAAATTCCAGGTAACGATTTGAATTGTGATTTTATAAACTGTGAAGATTGGGAAAACGTATAAGTGTGAAATTCCAAGGTAGTGTGTATTATTTACGTATTGAACTTAATACGTGTAAAAACTTTATTATGGTATTTAACTAGAAAGTTGAAGGTGTCTATAAAGCTTTTAAACGTTCCCTCAGAACGTAAAAATTTTGTGAAGAGTATATGGCTGTGTTTTGTTATTTGTTTTAAAAGTATGCAAATGCATAATTAGCTGGGTTATTCTGAGCTCACCCTACCCCAGAGTTTAGTTAGAGTAAAATGAATAAATAAATTATAAAGAAGGAATTTTAGAGAAGATATTATTCAAGGCGCATTTACTCCGAGTACAATTTATGTGTTTAATGATTTAAAAATAAAATACTGGACATTATAAAATAAGGTTTTTCTAAGTGTAACGTGATCAATGGAATATGGACTTATATTGCACATTATTTGTAAATAGTTATAAATAAAAGCTTGCATGTTGGTTGTATTTGAGGTTTTATTGCTAGTGTGTGTGTGTATGATTGAGAATATGCGAGTGAATCTAGATACCCAAGAGGAGATCCGACTGGACTAGCCGGAAGCAGTTGAAGAAGGCCGTTCAACTGAGGAAGAAAAGAAAACGGGTAAGGATAATTTTTTTTTGGATTAGTTAATTTTTGAAAATGAGTTTATTGTCGAATATGAAAATGTTATAGAATTTTCGAAAATAATTTATGGTTGGTAAGCATTTTATCCAAGTTCCACGGCATAATTTAGACGCCCAATTCAGGAGCTGAGGCGATTCTTATAAAAAAACACAGAAATATATATATATATATATATATATATATATATATATATATATTAATAGTTATTAAGATGAAATGAAAACCCAACTTTGTATTTAAAGTTGAATTACCATTTCAAATCGAACTGGTAATTGAAAACCGCTAAAAGAACAGCCACAGCAGGATTTGAACCTGCGACCATTGATTTGCCGGATCAACGCTCTACCAACTGAGCTATGCCGCAGATTGGCTAGAGTGTGTTAATTTATACTACTGAAGCTTGTTCTCTTTTCGATTTTCAATTACGTCTTGCATTTAAGGAAATTGAATCTAGTTATATACATAATTCATGTACTAATAACTTGATCATCCCATTTTTGCAACGTTCGGATAATACAAACATGTAATTATATTATTATTAATAGAGAAGAATAATCCACATTTGGAATGCAAATGAATGCTTAATATATATTAATAGTTATTAAGATGAAATGAAAACCCAACTTTGTATTTAAAGCGGTTTTCAATTACCAGTTCGATTTGAAATGGTAATTCAACTTTAAATACAAAGTTGGGTTTTCATTTCATCTTAATAACTATTAATATATATTAAGCATTCATTTGCATTCCAAATGTGGATTATTCTTCTATTAATAATAATATAATTACATGTTTGTATTATCCGAACGTTGCAAAATGGGATGATCAAGTTATTAGTACATGAATTATGTATATAACTAGATTCAATTTCTTAAATGCAAGACGTAATTGAAAATCGAAAAGAGAACAAGCTTCAGTAGTATAAATTAACACACTCTAGCCAATCAGCTGCATAGCTCAGTTGGTAGAGCGTTGATCCGGCAAATCAATGGTCGCAGGTTCAAATCCTGCTGTGGCTGTTCTTTAGCGGTTTTCATTACCAGTTCGATTTGAAATGGTAATTCAACTTTAAATACAAAGTTGGGTTTTCATTCATCTTAATAACTATTAATATATATTAAGCATTCATTTGCATTCCAAATGTGGATTATTCTTCTCTATTAATAATAATATAATTACATGTTTGTATTATCCGAACGTTGCAAAATGGGATGATCAAGTTATTAGTACATGAATTATGTATATAACTAGATTCAATTTCCTTCAAATGCAAGACGTAATTGAAAATCGAAAAGAGAACAAGCTTCAGTAGTATAAATTAACACACTCTAGCCAATCAGCTGCATAGCTCAGTTGGTAGAGCGTTGATCCGGCAAATCAATGGTCGCAGGTTCAAATCCTGCTGTGGCTGTTCTTTTAGCGGTTTTCAATTACCAGTTCGATTTGAAATGGTAATTCAACTTTAAATACAAAGTTGGGTTTTCATTTCATCTTAATAACTATTAATATATATTAAGCATTCATTTGCATTCCAAATGTGGATTATTCTTCTCTATATATATATATATATATATATATATATATATATATATACAAAGTAAAAAGGAATTATTGGCAAGTGACTCAAATTCAGCCAACAATTCCTTATTACTTTGTATAAATTTAAGACTCATTAATTCTACTTTTTATATATATATATATATATATATGTCACATCAATATATATATATATATATATATATATATTACTCATATTTAGACCAGGGTAGAAAATTAAATAATCACATCAAATAATTTTAATCACCGTGTATAAGGAATTTTATTAAATAATACGCTTTATTAAAACCATGAAGCATAAATAAATTCGGTCGTTTCAGTAAAAATAAGAAATTTAAATTATGTACAAGACGCTTTATATCAAAAGAAACAGTATTAAAAAACTCTGCGTGTAATGTAATTATTCCTAAACAAATGGAAATTACGTGCAAAATTTATATTAATTAACCCTATTTTAAGTAACCGGTAGTAAAACAAAGTGTACACATAATAATTAATATTTAACTTGTATTCGCTAAAATGAAAGGATAGAAGTCAATTTTAATTGAGTTAATTAAACCATTATTAATAATGAGCATAAAAGTCTGTGAAAACCCAAGATTATAATACCAGAAAATAAAGCTCTGAGAATTAATATTATTTTGAACACCTGCGTAGTTTAAATATCACGTACGGCGAAAATTGTGTAGATAACAAATGGTTTCAAAGAATCTTGGAGAAACCGGGGCTTAATATTCACGAGAATGTGCGATACGGGGTTATTTAACCCAGATAGTCCACATGGACTAAAATATAATCGATAATAAAGAATATCAATTTGCACCAATACGAACAGGTTAGAAAAGGAAAGAGAAAATGCGTCAAGCAAAGACACCTATAGTAAAAGGCGTGATTTAAGCAACGTCACGAGGGTCACAATTGGTTGAAAATAGGATGCAAATATCAGAGGTAGAAACAACGATTTCTGTACAAAATTAATTAGCTTTTCTCGGACATGTTTGCGTGCCGTGTGAGAATTTCTGAGATTTTAACTGGGGCGAGTGAAAATTCGTAAAACCGACGCGCGAGCGACGGAATGGGAACATAGCATGAGAAATTCTTAGAATTACCCGTTTTGGGGAACAAAGCGACGTGCCGGCTATTCGCTATATATACCGGTGGTAATATGATTTTCGGTCTCTTAGACTTTTGACTATTCGATGCGTTAAAAGCTCTTACATCCGCGACTTGATTGAAGATGTTAAACAGTGCATTTTAGTTTGATAAAATAATTTAAAGTTTGCTCGTATATTTTAGTGATTCAAAATAGTTTGTTATTTACGTGCTAACATGAATGTACTTCAGTGCACTTAGATAAAGGTAATAAAATTTAGTATCACTGTACCAATTAGCAAAATTTACAACGACAAATGTATACACAAAAGTAGGCAGTTTTGGCGTATATTGGTGAAAGAAGCATGAATTTCTCTGCTATTTTTCGGGGGTGTTAATAATTAAATGGTTCAAATACGTGTCTGGATCCACGAATCAAGGGTCAGATATACACAGATGAGTTCCGGACAAGCCCAGAAACAACTTTAAATAAATGGTGATGGAGAAAATTTGAAAAGCGTTAAGAATCAGAAGCTGTAAATATAATCCAGTTGGAATGGGGTGATTAACTAAAGGGACGATGTACTTTGAAGCTACGAGGACAGTAACCTTCAGGTAAATTATACTATTTTGTTTGACATTTTTGGTGTGTGTTGAATTACTTGATAATTGATTTACTTTAAATGGACATTAGTGAAATTGTACTAACCATAAAATTTTAATGTTAAGATGAAATTTGCTTGTTTAAGTAGAAAGGGGTATTTAGTATTGATGTTCTGGATTATGATGAAATTTTAGGTATGTCTTTGAGCTCAATTAGACGAACCTGGTTAATTAACGTAAAGGGGCGGTAGATGCTCCCTTTTTACTCTGCATATATTGTTATATTAATTAGTAGGCATCCTACAAGGACTTTAATTCTGGATGCACGTTAAAATGATAATAAAGTTAATCTTGAAATTCTTTCTAAAACTGAAATTTATGCTGAATTTTAATCTTGAAATTTTAATGTATTGTGAATATTGATGTAAATAGAGTTGACGTTGATGTTTGTGGTAGGAATGTGTTGTTTAATTTTATGAATGAGGAGGTTTATAAAATTAGGTGAGCAGCCGAGGCGAAAACAGGATCACAGCAGTTTATGACGCCCAATCGGTGGGACTAGAATTTTTTTGTTGAAAGGACCCAGTTCCCGCATTCAAAGGAGTATATCACAGCAGTTTATGGCGACCACAACGTGAGGGCTCGAGTTCCAAATAAAATTTTTGTGATTTTATTCCAGGAAACTGGCGATCTGAGAGAGAGAGTTTTTGTGTGTGTGTATAAATTTAGGAGTATTTTAGAGTGTGTGTGAGTGATTTGAACGTATGCAGAGAAAGGAGTGGTTAAGGAGTCAAAGAGTGGAAATTGGAAGTGACGATAGTGCATTGTGTGAGAAAATTTCGAAAATGGAAGAAGCTGGAGGCAGTAGAGATCAGTCGAGGACGGAATCAGGGGATCAAGGAAATGAGTTAATGATGAGAATGTTAGAGGAAATGCGATTAGCTAGGGAGGAGTCCAACAGAAAATTAGAACTGCTAAGCGAAGAATCTAATAGAGCGAGGGAGGAGTCCAACCAAAAATTAGAGCAGATAAGCGGGAAAATTGAACAAAATACTAAAGAATTTACAGAATTTAAATATAGTCTTACCGTGAAACTGGGGCAAGTAGAAAATAGGGTTGAAAAAAATGAGCGTGATATTGCAGGTTTTCGACAGGAAATGGGACATTTAAAGTCCGAAGTACGCATTTTTTTGTGAAGAAGAGATTAATGTAAAAATGACTGAAGTAACGGACTCATGTAGGGATCAGTTAGGCAGGGTAGAACGCGAAGTTAGTAGTATCAAATACAACATGTCAAATTTAACGGGGGATGGTCCCAGATTTTCTACAGGTGGAGTATCATTGGACCAACACATGAAGTTTTATGGCGATAACAGGGTAAATCCACAAATTTTTATTAACAGTGTAAGAAATCTAGTGGGAAATTTATTTGACGAACGGACTAAACTAAATACGATAAAGGCTTTATTAAAGGACAATGCGGAAGCGTGGTACAATTTAGTAGGACAGGACATAGACACGTATTAGGACTTTGAAAACAAATTTCTAAAGCACTACTGGAGTGACCACAGACAAGACCAGGTACGAGACGACTTAATCACAGGGAAATTTTTGAGAGAATTTTCAGGAAGTAGGGAGCAATATGCTATACGCAAGTATAGCATAGCAAAGCAACTGAACCCACCACTGACGGACCGACAAATTATTAAGTATTTATCACGACACTTCGAGGTAGACATAAGACAGCACGTAGCACTACAGAACATAGTGGACAGAGAAATGTTTTTGGAATACCTGCAGAGGTACGACGACGTAAGTAGTGGACGACCTCGGGAAAATAGGGAAAGACAGATCAACACAGTTAGGTTTGACAATAGACGGGACAACTATGCTAGAAGGGGGGAATAATTACGGATACCAGCGACAGAATTGGGAACAGAGACGACCATACGTTAGGAGTAATAGTTTAGGAAGGGGACCTGCACCGAGACCGGGACCTACCAGAATGAATAGTTCACCAGACATGAGCGGGACTGCTAACACAGACACGGAACGAGTGTAAACGCCTAGGACATACGCTGAGGTGACGGCTAGACCAGGACCGAGTAGGGAAAACAGACCTGGGCAGGATTTTTAGAACGCGACAGACCACTAGATTTCAGTGTAAATGTATATGAACATCCACGTGAATTTTTCAAAATTGAGGAGGAAGTAGAGCCAGAAACTGAGGAAAAATTATGTTTGCCAAATATTAATTTAGAAATTTTGAGAATAATGTAGAAGTATTACTTGATACAGGGGCAGAGGCGAGTTTAATATCGGAGGAATTCGTCAGCAAAATTAGGGATAAGGTTTGTGATAGAATTATGCCTATAAAGCGTAGCCATTTAGTAGCTCCAAATAAAAAGAAGTTTGCTGTAGTAAATAGTGTTGTGGTGCTTAGGATAGATATAGGAGGTTTAAGCTGTGAACAGGAGTTTGTAATTGTACCTGGACTGAAGTTTCAGAGCATTTTAGGTGTTGACTGTATGATGCAGTTAGGGGTTTTGATAGATATGGAAAGGAAGGTAGTAAGGATTAAGGATAGGGTAGTGCCATGGAAGGGCAGTTATGAAGTCACAGAGGATGACACGGGGTTGAATATTAAAGTAGTAGAGGTAGAGGATGATGAAGGTAAACAGATCAACACAATAAGATGTCCAGAGGATAGGATAGTAGAGGTTCAAGCTTTAGTACAAAAACATGCAGAATTAGTGGGGGTAGAAGCAACAGCAGCATATCGGGAGCAGGTGAAGGCATAATTATTTTTGATGAGGTTAAGTGGCAAAGTTGTTTTTAATAAAGTAGATTTAAGGAATTTATTCTGGCGGATTCCATTACACAAGCATTCTAGAAGGTACATAGGATTTTCCATAGAGGGAAAAATCGAGAATTGTAAAGTAGTATCGTTTGGTTTGTCGGCAGAAAGGGACACAATGATAAAGGAGAAACAGGCAAGTGTAGGGACTGAAGAAGAAGTAATATTTAAGAGTAAGGATAATAGGGATGATAAGTTTATTGTATGTGAGAGAACAGGGATGTTAAGTATAGATATAGAAGGGGGAGAAATAGGGATGAAGAGTATTACGATAGTTAGACGAAAGACTTGGAGGGTCAAGAAGAGAGTTAGATTTAAATAGGATAGGGATAGAATAGGTGTATATAGAAGAGTAGAAGTAAGTGTTTATAGAAAATAAAGCTAGGTACAGGATAAATATGGGAGATAAGTAGAAATAGGTTTAGGATGAGAATAAAGAGTAAATGTAGGAAGAAAATAAGATAGGTTAAGTGTAGATATTTCATAGAAGATTAGTGGAGAGTTAGGAATATAATAAGAATAGGATAGGTATATAGGATGTATATAGGATTAGATGGATAAGTAGGATGAAGTTAGGGATAATTTCAGTTTATAGAATTAGGTGAGAGTTAGGAATAGGATAGGTATATAGGATGTATATAGGATTAGATGGATAAGTAGGATGAAGTTAGGGATAATTTCAGTTTATAGAATTAGGTGAGAGTTAGGAATAGGATAGGGATATAGGATAGGTGTAAATATTTTTTTGAATTGGAGACAAAGTAGGTAAGTTAGATAGATAAGGGTAGAGAGATAGGCAATTTTTTTGTAATTTTTTTTGTCTAAATGCTTTATATTTGCATTCAAATAAGTGGGATTATTTGTATTCAAATAGGGGGAAAATACTCATATTTAGACCAGGGTAGAAAATTAAATAATCACATCAAATAATTTTAATCACCGTGTATAAGGAATTTTATTAAATAATACGCTTTATTAAAACCATGAAGCATAAATAAATTCGGTCGTTTCAGTAAAAATAAAAAATTTAAATTATGTACAAGACGCTTTATATCAAAAGAAACAGTATTAAAAAACTCTGCGTGTAATGTAATTATTCCTAAACAAATGGAAATTACGTGCAAAATTTATATTAATTAACCCTATTTTAAGTAACCGGTAGTAAAACAAAGTGTACACATAATAATTAATATTTAACTTGTATTCGCTAAAAATGAAAGGATAGAAGTCAATTTTAATTGGAGTTAATTAAACCATTATTAATAATGAGCATAAAAGTCTGTGAAAACCCAAGATTATAATACCAGAAAATAAAGCTCTGAGAATTAATATTATTTTGAACACCTGCGTAGTTTAAATATCACGTACGGCGAAAATTGTGTAGATAACAAATGGTTTCAAAGAATCTTGGAGAAACCGGGGCTTAATATTCACGAGAATGTGCGATACGGGGTTATTTAACCCAGATAGTCCACATGGACTAAAATATAATCGATAATAAAGAATATCAATTTGCACCAATACGAACAGGTTAGAAAAGGAAAGAGAAAATGCGTCAAGCAAAGACACCTATAGTAAAAGGCGTGATTTAAGCAACGTCACGAGGGTCACAATTGGTTGAAAATAGGATGCAAATATCAGAGGTAGAAACAACGATTTCTGTACAAAATTAATTAGCTTTTCTCGGACATGTTTGCGTGCCGTGTGAGAATTTCTGAGATTTTAACTGGGGCGAGTGAAAATTCGTAAAACCGACGCGCGAGCGACGGAATGGAAACATAGCATGAGAAATTCTTAGAATTACCGTTTTGGGGAACAAAGCGACGTGCCGGCTATTCGCTATATATACCGGTGGTAATATGAATTTCGGTCTCTTAGACTTTTGACTATTCGATGCGTTAAAAGCTCTTACATCCGCGACTTGATTGAAGATGTTAAACAGTGCATTTTAGTTTGATAAAATAATTTAAAGTTTGCTCGTATATTTTAGTGATTCAAAATAGTTTGTTATTTACGTGCTAACATGAATGTACTTCAGTGCACTTAGATACAAGGTAATAAAATTTAGTATCACTGTACCAATTACCAAAATTTACAACGACAAATGTATACACAAAAGTAGGCAGTTATGGCGTATATTGGTGAAAGACGCATGAATTTCTCTGCTATTTTTCGGGGGTGTTAATAATTAAATGGTTCAAATACGTGTCTGGATCCACGAATCAAGGGTCAGATATACACAGATGAGTTCCGGACAAGCCCAGAAACAACTTTAAATAAATGGTGATGGAGAAAATTTGAAAAGCGTTAAGAATCAGAAGCTGTAAATATAATCCAGTTGGAATGGGGTGATTAACTAAAGGGACGATGTACTTTGAAGCTACGAGGACAGTAACCTTCAGGTAAATTATACTATTTTGTTTGACATTTTTGGTGTGTGTTGAATTACTTGATAATTGATTTACTTTAAATGGACATTAGTGAAATTGTACTAACCATAAAATTTTAATGTTAAGATGAAATTTGCTTGTTTAAGTAGAAAGGGGTATTTAGTATTGATGTTCTGGATTATGATGAAATTTTAGGTATGTCTTTGAGCTCAATTAGACGAACCTGGTTAATTAACGTAAAGGGTGGTAGATGCTCCCTTTTACTCTGCATATATTGTTATATTAATTAGTAGGCATCCTACAAGGACTTTAATTCTGGATGCACGTTAAAATGATAATAAAATTAATCTTGAAATTCTTTTAAAACTGAAATTTATGCTGAATTTTAATCTTGAAATTTTAATGTATTGTGAATATTGATGTAAATAGAGTTGACGTTGATGTTTGTGGTAGGAATGTGTTGTTTAATTTTATGAATGAGGAGGTTTATAAAATTAGGTGAGCAGCCGAGGCGAAAACAGGATCACAGCAGTTTATGACGCCCAATCGGTGGGACTAGAATTTTTTTGTTGAAAGGACCCAGTTCCCGCATTCAAAGAAGTATATCACAGCAGTATATATATATATATATATATATTGATATGACAAGGGGTCATATAAAGGTCATTGAGTACCATACCGTGTACATACAACAATACAAAACCAGACAAAGATAAAGTAATTTTTTTCAATATTCATAACTCCGTAATTGAAAACAGTCTGTAAAGGTCATTGGGTACCATACCGTGTACATACAACATAAAAAAGAAATACACTAGCAAGTGCCTCTAGCGTTCATCTATGCCCGGGAACAACTAGTTTGTTTTTAGATAAATATAAAACAGTATTCTAAGTAAAAGTCCTTAAGAATAGATTATAGTCTTCAAACACCTTAGTAGATTTTATCAAAGTAGTAGTTGCTGTTGAGAAAAGCACGAGTCTTTTAGAAATGTCGCCTTGTTGCTTTTATAGCGCAAGATCCTTATAAACAGACTTCTCTTCTAGAGCCAATGGAGGAATAAATCAATTGCAATGTGCTTTCAGTTTTCCAGTAATTTCATCAATGAAGTCCTGTGTGTTCATTACCCTGTGATTTAGTAAGCCTTAAGAATTTATGTTAAACTGTGATTCAAACGTAGTAGTTGTAGTGAACCGATCTTAGAATGTGCTTACATTTATGCGTCTAGTAAAATGGATGCCGGAAATAATATTAAGTGAATGGCAGTTGTCAGGTACTTGTCACAATGAGTCCTGGCTTTACATACCTAATGCCCTCTAACAGTAAACATTTACGGATACTCTTAAAATTTATGTAAAGTGATCAACTTTAATACAGCCGTAGCAAAGGAAGTCTACGCTTTATACAATGCTTTAGTTTCTGGTTACTTTAATATCGATTCATTATATTTATAACCCTACTGAACAGTAATTACATTTACGGGGCATACTTCTTAAAATGTATCCTAACATCAATAACTTTTAATACAGCCGTAGCAGAAGGCAATTCACCCTCTACGGAACTGTTTTATAGTATAATGAATATAAAGGTTCAGTTTGCTGAAATATAAGTTAATTTCAGTTTATTTTCGATGCTTAAAATGCTCTAACAAATGAATAATGTTAAAGAAATGATAATTTGTATAACAAGTTTCATTTGTCGTAACAAATCGTCGGACGAAATCGGTTTTATTGGAGTTAAGGCGGTCTAAATTCTGTTCTTCTGAAGGTTTTGATCAATTGTCAATATGCGCGGCATCCATCTTGCCGAAAGCTTTTTCATACCTAATTCCGCAGTTAAGATATGAAATGCTTTTTCATCTGAGATACGTGCATCCTTAGCAATTTCGGAGATTTTTAATTGACGATCCTGCGTAACCATATCATTAACATTTTGGACGATTACAGGCGTGGTGGCAGTTTTTGGTCGTCCACTGCGCGGGTCATCTTCTAGGCTCTCACGACCACGTTTAAATTTCGTCACCCACTTGTGCACAGTTGTAAATGATGGAGCGGAGTCTCCTAATATATCCTGCATATTTTTATGTATTTCTGTTGCTTTCCAACCCTTTTTTACAAGATATTTGATAACAGCGTGCGTTTCAGTTTTATCCATTTTGAAAACTCAGAAAACTAACTTTACTTCATATAGCAACAAATTAATACTACTTGACAGAATAATGTCAAATTTAACATCTGCACACTAGATAGTTGGATTCATCAATTGCATATATTTTATTCGAACTGATGCTGCCATCTGTGCTCCATTTCTCGAACTTTTTAAATCACCCTCGTATTTATTTTACAGCTAGAAAATTATGAGACAGTTATTTGAATTCCACATGCTATAAGATTATAGGTCTAGATATTCCACACACATCCGTGCATTCCTAAAAAAATGTTTGCCGGTGCTTAACCAACCAAATCTAAACTGAAGTCTTTCGCCTTCTCTGGTTTGAAAATATCACCGTGGATGCAATGTACTTAAGTTGAAACCCATGACCGTTTTCTAAACTTTTTATTTTCGTCCAGTAATATTTTTGTTGCTATTTTGTTTAAAAGCGTTGCTAATTGATGTAATTCATACGAAATATTTGATTCTTTTTATTGATGTATTTTCTTTTGGATTAAAATTGTTGAGTAACCTAAATTGTACTTATTACATGCAATGAAGGACGGCAGTGAAAAATAAATATTTTTGTTGAGTAAGGATTCCCATCATATCAATTGGTAATGAAGCAAGATGATGGAAGTCGTGAGATCGTAATTTTTAGCTGCGATATCCATTCTTAATGGTTCAATTACTAACTTTTGCTAAAAAATTAAATAAACCTCATGTTGCTCAAGGGCGACGTATTTGTATTAATATCAATAATTTTATTATGTAAATAAATTCCTGATAAGCGTGTGAATAGATCTAAGACTACGGCCAGAATTTCTACCAGTTTTGAAAATAGATCAGTACTAATTAATCCTTTACAGAGAATGATAAAATGTATTTCCTTACTTCTTGCTAAAGCATTTACAAACTTTTTTTATTTAAGCTAAAACTTATTTTTCAGTTATAGATTATTTTCACGCTTAGGCATTTTTATCGAGTTTCGATGTTACACTGTGAAACATTTTTGCTGGTTTAAAGAAAATAACCAGAGACATTCTTAAACAAGAGTAGAAAGTGTAAGCAAATGCAGAGGTGTCGCAAAATTTCTGCACCATAGTCAATGAAATTTATTTTATTAAAATTATAAAATTCTTTCAATTTGATGGCCATTTGTGATAAAACGCTATTGCAAAGGGTCACCTGTGTTCTGCAGGGCTTTGAACGATGCAGTTGTAAATAATGTGGTGACAAAGAGTTTAGATGTATACCAAACAAGATAAAATGTAATAACAAATGTCATTTACGTACTTAATGCTGCAATAAATAAAGAAATAAATGGTACGTTTGTTCCTATAATGCATTCGTTTTAATGAAATAACCGCTTTTGTTATATGACCAAAGTCAATTTAATATTACGGGATGTGTTCAAATCGGAATTTTTATATAAATTAAATAGAATATTTTTGTTATGGACATTTGGCGATATATCCCATATATCGGTCACGGACCGAATTTTCTGTCAGTCTCCAACACACACATATATATATACCTATATATGTATATAAATACCTGTATATGTATATATATATATATATATATATATATATATTGATGTGGTAAAGCCACGTTGGGCGCCACTAAAAGAGTGATATAAAAATGGCTGCACGTTGAATCGCCGCTGAAAAGTGCTGTTACAATGTCGATACAGATACAGCAAATTGTAAAATTTGTAATTATTCACTTATCGTCTTTTCTAACTTTGCCTGGCTAGCTCAACGGAAATGTGAGAGCTTCCAAAAGTAAAATCAAACAGCAATATTACAAAGCATTTATACAGTATGAAATATTTTCTCTCATACAAAAGTATATAAAACATTTACAACATCGTTTTTTGCAAACACAAAGATATTTTCCAACAGACACTTATTTACTTTGCTATAAAAATGTTCCTTACCTTATCTTAAATTTACAGAACTAAATTCCTTTTCTTACGGATATTTTACTTGGCGTTGTTTATTGCCACATTTGTAAGGTTTGTTTGGCCAAAAAAATCCTTGACAGATAATTTATTAAAAGGTCAGAGTACTTCGAACTCTGAACATAAACTTTTTTGGTAAAGATTCTTACAAAATAAAATATGATGTGATAAACACTTATTATTCTACTTTAAATTAAATGACAAATACTCCAATATCAGTTAAAATAAATCTAAAGGTAATACTTCAGAACCAACAAAAGCTCACCTCCAGTTCGCAATTAAATACCTTCTTATTTTAAATGGACGTCAAATCAGCTTACAAGATTTTTCATATTTAAAATCTTCGTTACAAATAGCAGTTACCAAAGTACAGTTTGCTTAAGTCCTTCTTTCAATTATTTAATAAAATTTTTTAAAATAGCGTTCTTTTGAAGAATTTCCTCTTCACTGTACTTAACAATTTCCATTTTTATGTAAGTTACGTTTAAAACATCGCTTCTTTGTTTACTGTAACATCATAATTATTAAATTAAGGCATGCTTACTGTATACTTCATATACCATCTTCGCAAAGCAGTAGCTCGCGATTTGGAAAGAAAATTACATTTTGTATACAAAATTATCTCTTTCTAGAATGTAATAATATTTCTGCGATTTCATTCTAACTAATAAACGCATATCTTACGTAATTCTGGGAAATCCTTATTAGCGTTCAAAATTGTTGAATTTTATTACCTCGTTATCTCGTTTCAGTTATTAGTAACGTGCGTTGCTCGTCTTTGTTTAACACTGAAGGTTATTGTGGCATCGCATACTAATCTAATAATTGCCAAAGATAATAAATAACTTCTATCAATAATCGTTACATTTTATAAGTTCCTTTATTGTTCCGCAAACTTCCTAGAATTATTTATTTATTAATAAGTTCAAGGAAGTTGACGTGTTTCTTCTCAATTTCTCTCAAAAATACAAGAACATGTTTTATTTAAATTGAATTTAGGTAATACACATGGAAATTAATTTAAACTCTAATGGATTTATAATGCAAATAAGTTGCATTTAATAGCAAGTATTTGCTTTTATGGTAAAACGTGTTTGAAGATTAAAATTAGGATTTTGAATACAAGATTAATTGAAGTTTTTATGTTAAATGCGTAAAGCTAGCACTATTCTATGCTATTTACAGCAAATAAAAAGCATTTTTATCGAAAATGTATTGATAATTAATAAATGAAAATAAATGGCTTTGTATTTATTTTAAAATGATCAATTTGCGTTCGCATTGAAAGCGTTTTTAAGGTACCTTAAGATTAATTATTTTTACCTATACAGCTTACATTATTTGCTACTTATTTACAAAACGCTTATATCATACAGGGTGATTATTTATACACGCGCAATTGAATTTATACTTTGCACCTTAATAAATAAAAGTACGGTTGTATCATACAGGGCGTAACCATGAATTTACAAAAATTTCTATTTTTTCCGGATTCTTTTATATCTTGGTGGGATTTATTTTTAGAATTTGGGTTTGAATGACCTCTCGTGACCCCCTTATCACGTTAATATATATATATATATATATATATATATATATATATATATATAGCTATGATAATAGGGTTATTCAAGAGTATATAGGATCACAAGGGAGATACACTTCATGTGGACATCATAAAAATAAAGAAAACTAAACATTTAAATAATAAAAAGTACATTATTCCGTCAAAATGCAAAAAGTAAATTCCAATCACCTTGTATAAAATCAACAAACAGCCACAATTAATAAGAGGAAGCTCATTCTGTAATAACTTAAATTGAAATAAATAACTTTAGAAGGTATTCAATACATTTCTAAACATTTAAAAACATACTCAAGCTTCAAAGCAAATACAAATCACCGTGTATAATATAAAAAGAAGCTCATTCTGTAATAGCTGAACCACATTTAGTAGAATAAATAATTCTGGACGCAACCCAATTCATTGTAGAAACGTTTAAAGCATTCATAAACTCCTAATATAATACAAATTAGGCATATTTAAAAGTGAAACAAATTTTTTTAAAACTCGACGCATTGCGTAAGGAATTGAAGGCAATAAAACGCGTAAAACAAACTTTTGAAAAACGAGCATATTTCATAAAACTATAAGACACAGATATTGAGGCGAAAGCCTATGTGATGCTTGAATGTAATTCGACACATTTAAAGAAAACCTAACGTAAGTAAACAAAGTATGGAAATTATAATTTTCGATGTACGTGCAGAATTAAAGGTTAATATTTCAAAGTCCCTGTACAAAATTACAGCTAAGATTGTTTTCAATTCTGCTCTTTTTTAAAAAGTAAATAATTTTTTAAATTTGTTTGTAAACGAACACACGTGTTGCTTGAACACTGCTACCTGAAATTAGTTTTTTTTTATGTATTTAGACTAAAATCAAATTTTCATATTTACTCTGTTGCAAATACAAAAACACGAAATAGGTATAATAAGAATAGAATAATGTTGAGATAAGTTTATAATACTAACACTCAAATATTTGAACACATACTACATACATCATATTGGCTTGTCGGTACGCAATAATTATTTTTTCAAAACTATCCTCCTAAGTCTTTAGATTCAAACGAGTCCTTATGGGATTATTACTTAAACAAAATCGTACAAATAAACATGATAGAATACTTTTACAGTTTGAAGCGTCAAATCAAATTGAAATTGTAACCGGGCAAGAAACGTTAAATTTTGAATACTTTGTTATTTTGTAAAAATGAACCTTGAAAGACAACACTCTAACAGCTTTGCTATTTTGTTTTCAGAAGGGACTCTTTCGAGCGTAAAGACTCGGGAGATTAAGAAAAAAATTATTGCCACCGGTGCAATACTGAGTTGTGTGTATAAGTGTAAATAAACTGATTTACGACTGCCCAAAAGGATGATGCAGTATCGAATCAAGTCGAATACATCCGAGGGGGCTAGAAATAGAGCATACTATTCATAGCGCATTGCCATATCTACATATAGGTAAGAGGAACTAATAGTTTTGGAGTTTCTGCGAATATCTTTGGAAGGTGACATGCCCAAATGGGGGACAGTTTTAGGGACAGTGTTTAATGCAAGATAAACAAAAAAAAATCCGGACAGTCCCGTACGATCCGGTACGTCTAATCACTTTAGACAAGTAATTCACACACACTCTATATAATGATTAGAGCCCAACCTGAGGATCTAGCATTTCAATAGGGCGTACACTTATTTCATTTGTGCCAAGAAGTTCATTGTTTCCAATTTCGCAAATAAACTAATTGTGTAATATTTCACGTACAGGCGAGCAAACGGTAACATAATTTGGCTATATGTTTTAATGATAAAATATTTTTAAATTGAAGATGTCAGCTAAAGGAACTTTCACAGCAGTTCATCGGCGTCTTTGTGAGAAACGCACTTTTGAACGGAATATTTTAGATTGCTGAGTTAAAAAGACGCTAGATCCACAGAATTTGAAGAATATGTACGCAATAGAATTGCGGAGAATCCTAAAAATAGTACAGGAAAATCAGCCTTAGTAGTAGGTGCTTTGCATAACCGTTTGGAAAGATCTGCATGACGAGCGACTTTAATCGTATCACATACAGCCAGTACAAGGTTTAAATAAAACCGGCCTTGACAACGAATACAATTTTGTGACTGGTTTCTGCAACTACCATACTGTTGTGCAATTTACGAAGAAAGCAAAATTTTTTCAGGTTAAAATTATTAACTTTCAAAATGACCATTAATGGGCTGAAGAAAATGGTCACGTCACTATGCAATCAAGACACAAACAAACTTTTTCATGCAACATTTGAGCTCACGTCGTTGTTGGCAGATATATTAAATGGGCAAAATTACAGAAACTTTTTGGATAATGATCTCCCTAGCTCACAGCAGGACGTTGCGTTAGAAACACACCGTCGCTTATGCTTCGTGCAAGATGATGCCCCACCACATTATAGCTTTGTTGCTAAGGAGTACATACATAAATAATAACTTTTTGAACCGTTGGATTAGCAGAAGCGGGTGATCTTCGTGGCCACTGCGCTCTTCAGACTGCAATCTGACAGATTGACTTTATCGTGTTTACTCTTCACTGATAATTACCTTTGGATAACTCAGGGACCTAATATAGCATAGTTCCCTGTAGTTCAAAATAGTCTTGGATTTCTTGAGCGAGTTTCGCAATCAATGGTTTGACGACGCAAAGCTTGTACTGTTACTGAAGGAAAATATTTTGAGCACTTACGCTAATGCCTAACCATTTAATGAACCGTGTAAACAAGAAATCTATACGATATAATACTCGACTCCTCTTTTTCAATAAAAATTGCTATACATTATTCGCAACCTTGAAATTGTGCCAAAACTTTTTAAGTAATCTTTCTTGGACACATTAGGAACCATTGTTGCACTTTCATTCCATACATTATATTGATCAAGTTTGGCAAAGGAATTCAGATACACCGTGTATTATAACCTAGAGTGTCTCTTTTATGTAGTAGGTAACCTATGCAGTTGCTTTGAAAGATTTAAATATACTCATATGTGGAAAAACGCACTATCGTCTCGTGGGTATACTAACTACCTTTTTATAAAATGAACACCATCTCAGCTTGAGGTAGCTAAACACGTGCTTTATGAATGGGTATCTGGTAAAGAAGAACGATTATTTCTACATTAAGTTCTCAATATCAGGAATAGCTTACGGGAAGTTGATGAGAAACTAAGATTCCTAACGTTTCTATAAGTTATTAATATACATTTCTTTAAATCCACATTAGACCTTTTCATGTCATTACAAATTACAGTTGGAAATGCTATGTTCCTTTTTTATTTGATAATCAGTCCGCTTTGCAAACATATTATTGCTCGAGATGATTTGATTTACTTAAACCAGATAAACAAAGAAAAGCTTTGCTATAGGCAAAACGGCTATTACGAATCACTCAAGCATCTATTATCCAATCGTTCCTATGCTTCTCCTAGTCTAAAAATTACAAACGGATTGCATTTATTCGGCTCTTATGCCTAACCTGACACAACCAAGTTTCACACTCATAAAACTTTGGGATTAGCATACGCATGTGCATAAACGTTTTGCTTTTTTGACACTATTTCATTTCTTTCAGTAAACTATATACTCCCGGTTACTTTACGTAAAGCATTCACGTCTCCTATTAAAAACAGGCTCTTCAACTTCGATATGTTTATCAGTAGATTCATTTCAGTCAAGGGCTGAAGTAGTACATTATGGGCGTAATCACCCCCTCATTTCACCCAGCATCCTCATTTCCCCACACATCTGGACCAAATTTACATGTAAATTCCCATAAGGAGGAAATGTGGAGATGAAATTTCGATGAATCTCCTCCTTGCTCTCCTTGCTCTCCTCCTTGCTCGGACACCCCCACAACCATTTTGATTACATCACACCCGCATTCTTTCCACCCGCGAGATAAATCTTTCTCCACATTTCCACCCACGAGATAAACCTATCTTGTTTGGTATCAATTAATATTAGATTTTTCTCAGCTACCCAAATCTTTAGGATTTTTTTAGATTGCGCCATCCCCTAGGGAGCTACCCCAATTTTAAGATTTCTTATCTGTAGCGACCTTTGAGCGTTCTTATAAATTTTTTATACATGCAATACATCTTGTTAGTCTAGAATTTTACGCAGAATTCGAATCTGTAAACAGATTTAATATCCGACTACGCCCTGCAAAGTTATACCCCTTTAAAGACCGGAACCTCTAAATTTTGCTCTTTGCTCTATAAGCAAAACTAACAAATAGTTTTCTTTGTCTAACCAATACATCTTTCGAGATAAACCTATCTTGTTTGGTATCAATTAATATTAGATTTTTCTCAGCTACCCGAATCTTTAGGAATTTTTCAGATAGCGCCATCCCCCAGAGAGCTACCCTGATTTTAAGATTTCTTACCTGTAGCGACTTTTGAGCGTTCTTATAAATTTTTTTAGTCTTGCGATACATTAAATTAGTCTAAAATTTTATGCAAAATCCGAATCTGTAAATAGATTTGCAATAGGACCACGCCCTGCAAAATTACACACATACCCTCTGCGAGATAAATCTTTCTCCACACTTCCACCCACGAGATAAACCTATCTTGTTTGGTATCAATTAATATTAGAATTTTCTCAGCTACCCGAATTTCTAAGAATTTTTTAGATTGCACCATCCCTAAGGGAGCTACCCCAATTTTAAGATTTTTTTATCAATGTCGATTTCTAATAAGCTCTCCTTTTTAATATCTAAAATCCTTTAACCAAACACGTAGCAGTATTAACATAAATTAAGCATGCAAAAATTTAATAATTTATTTTATCCAATTTACAGTTTAATAAACTTATAGAATGCAATTTTACAAAGTATAACATTATTTCCTGTGTGTAGCCGAATCCAAGTAGTTTAACCTGTAACAAAAAAGAGATTAATGTGCTGTTTAAAAAGAGAGGAAACGTGTTTTCGATCAATAAGACATATTGTCGTTAACCTAACAATATGAGAATAATGTAAAAACATTCCAATGTAATGTGATTTTAAATATGTAAATGGAAAGGTCGACTTTACGTAATCATCCTCCGAATTACATGTGAAAGCTGTATATAATTTCTTCTCCAAACAAATGCGGTTATTACAATAGGAAAGTACGCTAAATGCAAGTCAATTAACAGCAATTTAATATTGCTTAGTGACCTACCTTAATTAGGTTGCTGTGCTATTAGGAATGATGTACTTTTTGTTGACAAACTGATTTTATTAATTGGGTATAAAGTTGGTGTTTACATGGTTTCGTTTAAGACCTCGTACATATTTTCCGGATTACTAGAAGACGTTATAACCATACTTTTTGTGTTAAAGGATTTCACATCGGTAGTCTCTTCCCCCATTTTGGTGTAAACGCCGTAGAGTTCGCAATCGACTTTTATTGCTGTATGTTGTATTCTTTTTTATTAAGTAATCGAATAAATCGTTCCTTCTGCTTCTAAAGAAACTCGGACACTCCATCGCCCACACTGACATTCTTCGTGCGATAGCTAACCATACGGATGTTAAACGCTGTGCTAACCATTTCTACACCATCGTCGTTAGTAGCGGTAACTGATGCATTTTTATGTTTGTTGCTCCGTAGATGACCAGGGTATGCAGACTTTAACACCTCCATGTCGCACACTTTACACATAATTCGTGGTTGTTTCGTACAAGACCCTTTAACAGCTGGCGGAGCTGAACGTTTACTGCTTAATGACATACCGTGCTGTTTTTCCTTGTGTTGCTGTAAGCTATTCTTGTAAAAACGATACTGCAAGACCCACAGTTTAAGTACTTTGCTGCCGACGGATGTATAAGCTTAACCCTGGACGATGTTACACCACGACATTTGTTCTGATGCTGTTTGAGAGCATCCCTCCTGGTAAAGTAGACGTGACAGGGCTCGCATTTAAAACGTTTAGTACAAAACAAAATCCGCACTATAAAACTTTGGTTAAACTTGTAATCGAACTAACTTATAACTAAAAAGCTTACTCTAGCATGTTTGATTTATGTTCATTATAGAATGCATACCGAAGGTTTCCGAAGACGACCGAACGATGTTGATGATTCAGCGGGGGACTAAATGACGTCATAATCCTTGCTGCTCGTCCAATACATTTAGCGCCAATGCATGCACCTGGTTCGCATCGTCGATGGTGCGAATGCCGTTAGTAGAAACATCGAAAACGTCTTCCATGTTATACGGATTGCGTGGATATTAAAAATCCAAAAGGGTGATAGCACACGCACACAAATTGTGTGCAAGTCGTGCTGTAGAAGATGCAGTGCTACTATAACCAAAAACTTAATAAAAACACTTTAAACCTTTGCTAAGGGAATACCAAACTTGTCTACAGAATACTTACTAATAAAGCAATTTAATTTTAAATAACTTCTACGTCATATTTTAAGAAATGGAGGGCTTGAATATTTTCTAAATGAATCACCAAGCGAAAGTATATGCTTAGCAGTATTAAAATTAACCATTAATTTCCAATCTTTACGACCGTGGTTAATTATAGATTAAAATTTAATTTGTTCACGTTCGAGCTTCCCGTATATTAACAATGCGCTGTATAATACATGCATACCCCTTCGCCGCGCTACTGCTATTCTTGTAATTGCTAGAAAAAGGCACTCTCCTTTTTACTGTTAGGACCGATGCAAAGCACCATTTTTTTTTATACTTTCTATAGAACATCACGCACTTATTCGTCTGATAATTAAATTTTGCTTCTGTAGGCATTTACACTTTCGCATAGCGGTCGGCCGCACGTAATGATTTCTAGAACCGGTAAGTACTCGATATCGCCCAAATAGAGAATTAGATGCTCGATGTCTGTCAACTTCCGATCTGGTAACAGATATTGGTAATATTTGTTATGTCGAAGGCAAACAGATGCTGACTGGTGGACTACACACACCAATTACAGAACCATTTTGTGACAATATAATGTTGGTTAAAATTTGCGACTTTTCTGACGCCGAACAAACATCTGCAAACAAAAGGATGTTTATCCTAAAAAGAAATTTGTGGCGCATTTAACAGCTATCTGCGAAGAAAGTTTGACCTATTTGTTTCCGCTAGGCATGGTGTTAACGCTAAGCTTCCGTTTTCTCTGGAAAGCACTAGTAAGATGGGCCAGAGAGTAAAAGAAATTATCGGAAAAGAAGACCTCGAATGCATTAATAAAAAATTCCAAAAACCTATATGTGTTCCATACAAAGTGGAACTAACAGATGTTAAGTTGGAAACTTTATTGGAGGAACTACCAGATATATTAGACGAACTCGAAAAAGATTATTTTTATCTTTTTGACATGGATGTAACCCAAGATTTTGCGGGTATATTTAGCAAAATGGAGATGTGTAATTATTTAACTACAAACCATAACTTTTGCTATAAGGGCGAATACGAAGAAAAGTGTAATATTATAGTTGACAACGATAAAACTGTGGGAATTGATTGTTTAACATGGCTAACAACCAATGCAAGAATTAAGATATACAACAAAATTGTGTGTCAGATAACAAGTCCTGGTGTTAATAAACAACTTGGCAATCATATACTAGATTTTTTTACGTTGTCCAGATGTACGTTTAAGGGAAACATTTGCGTCTACTTTGGCCAAAGAACATGGTATTACGCGATTGGAAGCGACAATATACAACTGTGCAATTGGAAGCTATGTCAGTGCGGAACGGGTGTATAATCCCTTAAAAGACTGTTTAACGTTATTGGAAGATAGTAAGTTATACTTCCTAAAGGCGCCAATGTACTCGGTACCACTTGCCAAAATGTGGAGTAAGCTATCGGACAAGCTACAAAATAGCTGTTGTTTAGTCTATAATAACCTACTACAGTACGTGTATTGGGGGAATGGCAATACAAAGAAATTGACGGGCTTGCAAATTAAGTTGTCCGAAAAACCAAAAGAAAGGGAAAACATTGATAAAGTATGTGCTTTCGGCTTTTAGTTTTAACTATTTACCCGTAAATTATTTGGAGATAGTAGAGGAGGAAGACAGCCAAGATAAAATAAAAATCTTACAAAAGTGCTACATTTAAGCAGGTAGTACATATTTTACACAATCTGCAACACCATATTCTACAATTCCAAAAGAAATAGTCATTTCTGAATTGGGATTGATAAATACACCTAACATTCGCCCAGAGGTTGTACGACAACGCGCAAATATTGGTAGTAAACTCTATCCGTTTACGCTAAAGGAAATTGCCCCATTATGTATGCCATACGCTGTAAGTGGAAGGAAAAGACAACTGGAATTAGAGGAAATGGATGAAAAAAGGCGAAAATTGGACTACATGGAAAACACTGCGACAATACGCGAACAATACAAAGATGTGTTAGACAAAGAACATCTTATTAGAGAAAATGAGGAAGAATTAAAAGATTATTTTATGTGCCGATGGACTGGCTTAGATACATCAGGGTTGTACAAGCTGTATACATTTGCGGTTAGTAAGAAAGACTCTTTTAGTTATGTAGGGGTTCTTGCAGAAAAGGATGGTACTAAATCCGTATACTTTTTAAAAGGTTATTCTAAAAACATATTTATCAAAATAGCAGATAACAAAGACGAACTAAGGAATGCAGGTTTCGTAACCTTGGCGTACACCACACGCAAAGGGGTTCCGCTAAACATTGTATATTTACCTAGTAAAGAACCTTTCGGATCATTTAAAACCGAGGGTCTAACAACCTATAACAACCATATATTCCCAAAAGTGGTGGACATGCAACTACGCAACAGTGTGTGGGAGAAAAAAGATTTCCTCCTATACCGACAAGAAGAAGTCGATCAAGCTAACAAGATACGTATGCAGGACATAGTGGGAAAGCTGCGATTAAAAGATTGTCACAAGCTGGAAGAATTACACGAAGGAATGGATCTGGTTGTCGGTGGAATCAAAGACTTTAAATATAGAGGCAAACTTCGGTACATTTTACAATTCGAAAACCTAGACGGTCTTTATGTATCAAACTATTGGTTAGAAAAGGAGATAGAAGACTTGGGTGTCGATTTAAATTTTAAGCTGCGAATAAAATTAGATAAAATTAAAACCACTGCAAACAAACATAAAGAAAGGACTGTCTTCTGTGTATAACTTTGTATTAAAATTAAGTTTAAATGACTCCATGCTTGGCATTAAATATTTTTAAAGTTGTTATGTATAATGTCAGAATAAACATTTTATTATAGTATATAATATTGTTCTTTAGTTATAAAAAGCTGTGACGTTACCCCGAAATAGCAGTCGCACAGAGAGGGGTGCGCATGGGTAGCGAGCATGGACAGGGGTGCGTACGCGCAGGGTGCGCATGGGCAGGGGTATGCATGCGCAGGGGTGCTCATGGGCTGGGATGTGTCTGGGCGTACACGAGGGAAGCGGATGTTAACAGTCACCAAGCATCCAATTCTTTATTTGGTGTGGAGTACTTGTCGGTGTATGTATCCGGAGTAAAAACACGATTTGTACACGCAGATAATTAATAAAATTAGTTTATCGAGGGAAGATGACAAAAGGTACATCATTCCTAATAGTACAACAATCTACGCATGGGGGCATAAAGATATAAGATAGTTGTTTATATTTGTATGGATTTTGTAAATCTATTGTATATATTAGTTTTAAGATTTCATAGTTTTTAAGTTCTTTTCCCACCTTCCAAATCCTTCCTGCTTCTATCCTGGTTGCCAGAGTATACGTGTTATCTCCACGTGGTATTCGTGGGCACTGCGGTTTTAGATTTCTAGGGAAACGGTTGGTTAAAGCATATGTCTTGGTTAGCGAAAAAGGTTTTAAAAATGGTGTTAAATAAAGATGAGCAAAAATTAGTCTTTAAAAGGCATAACTTTGTATGGGGTGGTCCTATTTAAAATCTATTTACAGATTTGGGGTCCCTAGAAGAATTTAATATTAGTTGATACCAAACAAAATATAGTTATTTTAAAAGAGTGACTACCCCGCAAATAATAAACGCAATATACCGCATGTTAACAAAAAATTGTAGAGAAATTCAAAGACAACTTTAGTGTGAGTCCAGTATTAGAATTTGTTGGTAGTAGGGCTAAGTCCTACTGTACTGTAGGCGAGAAAGATACGATTAAAAAGATTAAAGGGGTCTCACGAAGTGTAGTTAAGTAAAACCGCGGGTGCTACAACCTATAACGAGCATATATTCCCAAAAGGAGTGGGCATGCGGCTACGCAACAGTGCGTGGGAGAATAAGGATTCTCTCCAATAAAAAATTAAAGTTTCCATGTACGTAGCACCAGTCATTGGGTAATGGTAGAAATGTTAAAACTATAAAGGCGATTATTAATTGTGGTTTAGAAAAATAATATTAGTTTTCTTGGACTAAATAAAATAGCTTAGACTGATTAATGTATATGGTTACATATTCTCGTACACATCCACAAACATCTGCTTACGTCCACAATAGCGATACCGGTAGTTTTTGTTTAACAAATAGTAGGAAAGTTACGTCAGGTGTTAGTGTGCGGAAGCCCATAGGATCGTTGGCTTCCCGTTAGAATAATAGAAAGTGGTTAATAAATCGTATTAGATGTTTAAATAAGCGAAAGTGTAAAGGCCTACATAAACAAAAATTTAATTATCCGACAAAAAAGTGTGCGATGTGCTACACTTATAAAGTATGGAATGGTGCTTTTTAGCGACCCTAACAGTAAAAAGGGCGACTGACTTTTTCAAGCAACTACAAGAATAGCAGTAGCGCAGAGAAGGGGTATGCATGTACTATACAGTGCACAGTTGCTGCAAAATATGTTAGTTTACGCATAGCTCGGATGTGTAATTGATCACGACTTAAAGATCCCTCGGAGGTTTAAAAATTCTCAGCCCATTGTCGTTTGAAAAATGTTTGTAAATTATCAGAACAGGAGCGGGTTGAAGTTTAAGTTAGATGGACGATTGACCGAGTTTTTCTACCTTTTACGAGGAAATCGGAAGTTGACAGACATCGAGCATCTAATTCTCTATTTGGGCAATATCGAATACTTACCGGTTCTAGAAATCATTACGTGCGGCCGACCGCTATGCGAAAGTGTAAAAGCCTACAGAAGCAAAATTTAATCATCAGACGAAAAAGTGCGCGATGTGCTATAGAAAGTATAAAAAAAAATGGTGCTTTGCATTGGTCCTAACAGTAAAAAGGAGAGTGACTTTTTCTAGCAATTACAAGAATAGCAGTAGCGCGGCGAAGGGGTATGCATGTATTATACAGGGCATTGTTAATATACGGGAAGCTCGAACGTGAACAAATTAAATTTTAAACTATAATTAACCACGGTCGTAAAAATTGGAAATTAATGGTTAATTTTAATACTGCTAAGCATATACTTTTGCTTGGTGATTCATTTAGAAAATATTCAAGCCCTCCATTTCTTAAAATATGACGTAGAAGTTATTTAAAATTAAATTGCTTTATTAGTAAGTATTCTGTAGGCAAGTTTGGTATTCCCTTAGCAAAGGTTTAAAGTGTTTTTATTAAGTTTTTGGTTATAGTAGCACTGCATCTTCTACAGCACGACTTGCACACAATTTGTGTGCGTGTGCTATCATCCTTTTGGATTTTTAATATGCACGCAATCCGTATAACATGGAAGACGTTTCCGATGTTTCTACTAACGGCATTCGCACCATCGACGATGCGAACCAGGTGCATGCATTGGCGCTAAATGTATTGGACGAGCAGCAAGGATTATGACGGCATTTAGTCCCCCGCTGAATCCTCAACATCGTTCGGTCGTCTTCGGAAACCTTCGGTATGCATTCTATAAGGAACATAAATCAGGCATGCTAGAGTAAGCTTTTTAGTAATAAGTTAGTTCGATTACAAGTTTAACCAAAGTTTTATAGTGCGGATTTTGTTTTGTACTAAACGTTTTAAATGCGAGCCCTGTCACGTCTACTTTACCAGGAGGGATGCTCTCAAACAGCATCAGAACAAATGTCGTGGTGTAACATCGTCCAGGGTTAAGCTTATACATCCGTCGGCAGCAAAGTACTTAAACTGTGGGTCTTGCAGTATCGCTTTTACAAGAATAGCTTACAGCAACACAAGGAAAAACAGCACGGTATGTCATTAAGCAGTAAACGTTCAGCTCCGCCAGCTGTTAAAGGGTCTTGTACGAAACAACCACGAATTATGTGTAAAGTGTGCGACATGGAGGTGTTAAAGTCTGCATACCCTGGTCATCTACGGAGCAACAAACATAAAAATGCATCAGTTACCGCTACTAACGACGATGGTGTAGAAATGGTAAGCACAGCGTTTAACATCCGTATGGTTAGCTATCGCACGAAGAATGTCAGTGTGGGCGATGGAGTGTCCGAGTGTCTGTGGAAGCAGAAGGAACGATTTATTCGATTACTTAATAAAAAAGAATACAACATACAGCAATCAAAGTTGATTGCGAACTCTACGGCGTTTACATCAAAATGGGGGAAGAGACTACCGATGTGAAATCCTTTAACACAAAAAGTATGGCTATAACGTCTTCTAGTAATCCGGAAAATATGTACGAGGTCTTAAACGAAACCATGTAAACACCAACTTTATACCCAATTAATAAAATCAGTTTGTCAACAAAAAGTACATCATTCCTAATAGCACAGCAACCTAATTAAGGTAGGTCACTAAGCAATATTAAATTGCTGTTAATTGACTTGCATTTAGCGTACTTTCCTATTGTAATAACCGCATTTGTTTGGAGAAGAAGTTATATACAGCTTTCACATGTAATTCGGAGGATGATTACGTAAAAGTCGACCTTTTCATTTATATATTTAAAATACATTACATTGGAATGTTTTTACATTATTCTCATATTGTTAGGTTAACGACAAAATGTTTTATTGATCGAAAACACGTTTCCTCTCTTTTTAAACAGCACATTAATCTTTATTTGTTACAGGTTAAACTACTTGGATTCGGCTACACACAGGAAATAATGTTATACTTTGTAAAATTGCATTCTATAAGTTTATTAAACTGTAAATTGGATAAAATAAATTATTAAATTTTTGCATTCTTAATTTATGTTAATACTGCTACGTGTTTGGTTAAAGGATTGTAGATATTAAAAAGAAGAGCTTATTAGAAATCGACATTGATAAAAAAATCTTAAAATTGGGGTAGCTCCCTTAGGGATGGTGCAATCTAAAAAATTCTTAGAAATTCGGGTAGCTGAGAAAATTCTAATATTAATTGATACCAAACGAGATAGGTTTATCTCGTGGGTGGAAGTGTGGAGAAAGATTTATCTCGCAGAGGGTATGTGTGTAATTTTGCAGGGCGTGGTCCTATTGCAAATCTATTTACAGATTCGGATTTTGCATAAAATTTTAGACTAATTTAATGTATCGCAAGACTAAAAAAATTTATAAGAACGCTCAAAAGTCGCTACAGGTAAGAAATCTTAAAATCAGGGTAGCTCTCTGGGGGATGGCGCTATCTGAAAAATTCCTAAAGATTCGGGTAGCTGAGAAAAATCTAATATTAATTGATAGCAAACAAGATAGGTTTATCTCGAAAGATGTATTGGTTAGACAAAGAAAGCTATTTGTTAGTTTTGCTTATAGAGCAAAGAGCAAAATTTAGAGGTTCCGGACTTTAAAGGGGTATAACTTTGCAGGGCGTAGTCGGATATTAAATCTGTTTACAGATTCGAATTCTGCGTAAAATTCTAGACTAACAAGATGTATCGCATGTATAAAAAATTTATAAGAACGCTCAAAAGTCGCTACAGATAAGAAATCTTAAAATTGGGGTAGCTCCCTAGGAGACGGCGCAATCTAAAAAAATCCTAAAGATTTGGGTAGCTGAGAAAAATCTAATATTAATTGATACCAAACAAGATAGGTTTATCTCGTGGGTGGAAATGTGGAGAAAGATTTATCTCGCGGGTGGAAAAAATGCGGGTGTGATGTAATCAAAATGGTTGTGGGGGTGTCCGAGCAAGGAGGAGAGCAAGGAGAGCAAGGAGGAGATTCATCTAAATTTCATCTCCACATTTCCTCCTTATGGGAATTTACATGTAAATTTGGTCCAGATGTGTGGGGAAATGAGGATGCTGGGGGAAATGAGGGGGTGATTACGCCCATAATGTACTACTGGCTGACTCATCATATCTAAAAAATGTTGCAAATTAATCTCATTTTCACTAGCGCAACAGCATTGCCAGCATACAGTAACAATTTTACACTTTTTATGCTTTATCAGCTCACTCTCTGCGTTCACCTTCTTATAAACATCTTTTTTCTTTGCTACCTGTTTAGTTTATTATACTATCACTCATTTTCTTTACTGTTTTCACTACTGTCATACTTCATACTTTGTTTGCAAATTTAATCATCGCTTTCTTTTGTTTGCCCATTCCATTCCTAATATCCAAGTTAGCATGGTCGCGTCATTTTCAAGACTTAATTTAGTCATGATTCACGTCATATTGACTTCAAATTCGACATAACAATGACCTAAATATGCTATGAATGTGCTACAGTGCAACGACGCAATTCGAAGACGTCATTATCACGTCAGCCAAAAACGTCATTCCTATACGTCAATATCACGTCATTCCAGTACTTCAATTTCACGTCAATATCATGTCATTCTAGGAAATCCTTAAAACATGATGGCAAAAATAGTAAGAAAATGGTTATCTAATGAGGTCGTATAATTAGCACATCCAAATAGAATTGAGAAGACTCCTTATGACATCAAAATGACATAATTCTAAATTCAACACAAATATTGAACATTGAATTTGGCTTTAGAATGACGTCGTTCCGATGTCAAATTATATCTTTTCAGTTCTATATGGATGTACTAATTATATAGCCCATTCATAGAGAACCAATTTTCTACTACTGTGCTACATGCGTTGCTCCAAAAGTTTGACAGCTACATGTACAATGGAAAAAAACCTATGTAAAATGAGAAATCCAACCAAGTTTTTAAAATTTTGTATTTAGTATGTAATACAATAAGCACATAGTACTAACTGTCAACAATTATCAATTGAGAAACCCAATACATTTATAGCGATAATCTTCTTTAAGTTCTATAAATAGAATTCGTTCGGCTTTGTTTAATTCTGTTCTGTGTTTCTTCATAATCATCTGAAACAGGTGAGTGTTAAATAAACTATAATTTTAAGTTTACACACTTACTATATTCAAAAGAACACAGCTATTGGATGAAAAGTTCATGTATTATCTCGTAATGTACTTATAATTTCTCGTGGCCAAAACACTCCCTTCACTGGCATTGCTTCCAGGAATTCAACAACCAAATGATATTTTAATAAAACTAATAACTAAAATATAACACTATAATTAGAAAACTTGACGTTATTTTGTCTAAATTACATATAACATTATATATAGCGAGAATCAACAGAATGGGTTATAACGTATTGACAATAAAAATTCAGGTAGTATGTAACTAACCTGTAAAATTTATTATAAAAATATAAGGTAATGCAGTGTTTTTAGCATAAGCCATTTTTAATCCTTTCTTCAGGTAACAACTTGATCGTATCATCTACGTTAAGCATAACTCACCTTTTACTTGTCGGATAATAATTAAATCAAATGTTGTAACTCGTAAAACCGAGATTTATAGTTGTGAAAGGATCAGAATAATATTTTGAGATACAACCACACGTTGAATTTTTGTATTACATTTTACTCGTATACACATAGCTCCTGGACTTTCATTAAAATTAAGAAACGTGTACACAGGCAAGCCAACTCAAGTACCACTAATTCAATATGACAATTAGTGAAAGTAAACTTTAATATTCTTATCAAATTCAACAAAATGGTCTTCATGTTAGATTCCTGAGCGTTTCCTACTCATACACCCTCACTCTGCTTTGTCTTTTTCTCTTGTTCCAAATAAACTCCCTTTTGAGAACCAATCTCAACATTTTCTGCGCTCATTATTTCCAAATCTCTTTCACTCTATTAGTTATTTTGAAGACAAATCAAATCTACTTTACAAAAAAAGTTCCTACAAATCCTAAGATATGCGAAAATCTTAATTTCATGCGGCTCAACCGAACACCAGGTTGAGTCGCCAATAAAAGTTGTTGTGATGAAAATATAGTTCTATATGAGCGTTATGTTGGGCGCCAATAAAACTTGTGATGGATCGCCTATGGTCAGAAGCCAATAAAAGTGCAATGCTCAAAGTTTCAAACTGCCTGTCGTCAAATTATTTTTGCTAGCTCTCTGATTAATAAAACAACTGTAATAATATATCAGGTTTATAATAATAACATTCTTTTACAAAACAATCCTTTAAATACTAATTAATACATCTACAACAGCTTTCTCTTAAAAACAACACGCATACTTTTTATATTATATATGGAGTTCAGAATCTCTTTATAACTAGGATGATCACGCACTTATTCTACACACATTTTAATCTCATAATTCTCATTTATAAACAACTCCATAGTTAAATTTTCTTTAATACGTACATAGTTTATTTTAATAAGTCGTGTAATTTAATATCCACACATTTAAAACCGCATTTAAAATTATTTGAATTCCGCTACGTTAGCTAGTCAACTTGTATAATCGCAAAAACCTGAATCGTAGGTTTGCCAACCCTTTTAAAATTAAATTATATTGACGATTACACACAGCTTTTACTATAAATTTAAAAGATTTGCAGACAGAAAAATCTCATCATACAACTTAACTAATTAATTGAGAGATATGTTCTTTTAGAAATTTAAATAAAAGATACCTATTTTACCGTTACATGTCTCCTTATTGTTAGATTCTTTTCAGGACGTAATTACCAATCCATGCTCTTAAATCGTTTATATAATTTTAAAAGGTAAACATTTTCGTGCAAATTGGTTCAAATAACGTGTAACAAGACATCCCAATCATATATGTCTCCTTCTAGTAAAGAAAGCTCTATCTTCTGGTAGTTTTAATTATTTTTAAATATTTATTTTCCATTTTGAGTTATTTGTACATACCTGAAACAGGTTATACGCGTACCGTCATTGTTTCCTATTCAGAACTGTCCTACACATTTCGAAATATGCACAGTCTGTATATATCACAATCTGCGTGCGATAGTCTGATCTAGGTTTACCTCTACTTCCTTTTTCCTATCTCTGCGTTTAATATATCCCGAACTATTTCCCAAAAGCGCCTTAGAACGTATCCTGCCCTTCTATTTCTTCTATTTTTTTTGTTTTCCACAGATATCTTTATTCCTCGACTATTTCTATAACCTATTTGTTATTAACTTTGTATGTTCATGCTATTATCCTCAAACATCTTAAGCATAACATTCCAGAAGGTTTCTACCTCTTTCTGTCTGCTGTTTCTACTTTCTTTATTTCATAGACGTACTTACTGTGCTGTGCTCCACATATATGCTTTGAACAATTTTCTTCTTGTATCTATGTTTGTTGTTTTGAAACATAAGCACGGTTATTTCTTGTTAGATGCAGTTCGGGTGCATTCTATAGTTTTACAATTATATACCCTATTTCACCGATATTCAGAGGTATGTGAAAAGAGGTACGCAGTCTGTGGCTGCCAAGTTCTTTTAGCACTTGAACATTTGTCGAATTAATAGTTTTTCAAATATAACCCTTCGCCCAATTAACATTAGTTGAGAATATTGCAAGACCAATACCTATACTTGTTTATAATAATCATCGTGTTTAAGTACAGTTATTTTTTTTGTCATTAGTTTTTCCATCTTGGGACTGCTTGAATGCGTACTTCCATTGATTTCTATTCTGAGCTAGCCTATACATTTCCCTAACCTACGTCTACCTCTACTTCTGTTTTTTCCTATCTCTGCTTCTAATATATTCTCATATATTCTAATATCTCCCTCATGCCGTAATATGTGGCCTATCATCCTATCTCTCTTATTTTTTACTGTTTCCACATATTTCTTTCTTTCCTTACCATTTCTAGTACCTCTTTGTTCTTAACTTTCTGTCCATAATATCTTCATCATACGTCTGTAGCACCACATTTCAAAAGCTTCTACCTTTTTCTTGTCTGCTTCTCCTACTGTACAGGCTTTACAACCGTACAGTGCTGTGCTCCACACATGTTTTAAGCAATCTTTTCCTTGTTCTTACGTTTGTTGTCTTTGAACACAGTAGTTGCTCTTTCCTGTTAAATGTAGCACGACCTTGTGCTAATCTTTGTTTTATATCTTTTGCGCTCTTTCCATCTTGCGTTATTTGGCTTCCTAGGTAGCAGAAATCCTTAACCTCTGTAAGTTCTCGTTACCTATTTGTATTCTTGTTTTTGATTTATTTTTCTTTCTTTGCATACTACAACTTTAGTTTTATTTTTGTTCATTTTCATACCGTATCTCTCTGTTAAAAGTGTTTCCATTTTATTAAGATCGGCCTCTAATTCTTCTTTGCTAGATGCTAGTACCGCTATATCATCTGCAAATATGAGCATATCAATCTTTGGTCCCTGCGTAGTAATTCTAAATGTCCTCCTGCATTTGACAGTATCCATTGCATCTTCAATATACAAGTTAAAGATTAATGGGGATGAGGCACATCCCAGTCTCACCCCTTTCCTAATATTTACTTCTATACGTTCCTGCTCTAATTCTATTACCGCTATTTGCTCTTTGTATATGCAATGTACTATCCGTCTATCCCTAAAACTCATTCCAATCTTTTTGAGTATTTCGAACATTTTTTCCATTTTACATTGTCGAATGCTTTTTCTAGATCTACAAACCCTATATATACGGTTTTCCCATTCTCTATTGTTTTATCCATTATCACCCTCAGAGCTAAAATAGCCTCCTGTGTGCCCCTCTTTCGCCTAAACCCAAATTGATCTTCTCCTAGTATTTCTTCAGCTCGTTTTTCCATTCGTCCATTCGCCTTTCCTAATAATTACTTCTCTACGTTCCTGCTCCAATTCTATTACTGCTGTTTGCTCTTTGTATAAGCTATGTACTATTCGTCTATTCCTATAGCTCATTCCAATCTTTTTGAGTATTTCGAACTTTTTTCCATTTCACATTGTCGAATTTCCAGATCTACAAACCTTATATACACGCTTTCCTCTTTTTTTATTGTTTTCCCCATTATCACTCTCAGAGCTAAAATATCCTCCCGTGTTCCCCTGTTTTGCCTAAACCCAAATTGATCTTCTCCTAGTATTTCTTGAGAGCGTTTTTTTAACAACCTTTGTACAATTCTAGTTAATATTCTTTACACGTGTGCTATCAAACTTATTGTTCGAAAATTTTCACATCTATCCGTGCCTCTCATTTTTGGTGTAGTTACAATAATGTTGCGTTTGAAATCTTTGGGTATCTCGCCTGTCTCATACATATAACTTACAAGTTGGAAGAGACGTTCTGTTACTACTTGTCCAGCAGCTATTAGCGGTTCTGCTTTCACCTTATCTGTACTCGCACCTTACCACTTTTCAGACCCTTTAATGCTAATTCAAACTCATCTCGAAGTATAGGATATCCCAAATAATCATTTTCAATATCGGATTCTTGTTCTAATGCTGTTAGTTCCTCTCCTGCATATAAATTCCCTATATATTCTTGCCATCTAACAACTTATCTCTACATTTTCTATAATTACGATTCCTCCCGCGTCCCTTATATTTTTGCTGTATGGTTTTATATCCCTAAAATTCATTCTAATCGGTTTGTATGCTTTGTCTGTCTTTTTTATTTCCATTTTATTTTGTACCTCTTTGCACTTTTCATCAATTTGTTGTTCTCTAGCTTTCCTACATTTGCGAATAATTTCCCATTTTATGGCTTTGTATCTCTGTTTTCCTGTTTCGTCTGATTTATTTTTCTATTTTAGACTTTTTTCTATTAAATTCATATTCTTTGTTATCCATGGTTTTTTATTCTTTTTTTGTGTATACCCCAGAATATCTCTGGCCTTCATGTCTAAACTCGATTTAATGTTATCCCATTCTGTTTCTACTTCCTTAGTATCAGACATTTTCCTGATATCTTGCAGCAACTTCATTTGACCTTTCAAATCTCTCATAGATATCTTTATCTTTTAGTTTCTCAAACTCAAAATGCCTTTTTTGGTTTCCTTTTTTTCAAATTTTTTAATTAGAAGCGGCTTTCATAATTACAATGTTGTGGTCAGTGTCTGTATCTGCTTCTGGGTAGCTTCTACAGTCTTTTACTTGATTCCTAAATCGTTGTCTAACAAGAATGTAATCTGTGTGATATCTTCCTATATCTCCTGGCATCTTCCAGGTATATCGTCTTCTAGCATGATGTTGAAATAATGTGTTTGTGATAATTAAATTGTTCTTGTCGCAAAATTCTACCAGCTTATTTTCCTTGTCATTTCTTTTGCCTAAACCAAATAAACCTATTACCGCTCTTTCCCTACGCTCCCCTACCACTGCATTAAAATCCCCCGTAATTAATAAATTTTCATGTCCTTTTACGTATCTTAGTATGTCTTCGATATATTTGTAGATCGCTTCTACCTCATCGTCACTGTAGCTAGAGGTGGGAATGTATAGTTATATTATTACTGTATTTACCTGTTTGGATTCTAATCTAACCATGAATACTCTTTTGTTCTTTTGTAGGTATTTTTCTATACAGCGTAATACCTTTTTTCTCTTTTTTCTCACAACTATCCCCACACCCAAATTTCCGTCCTCTGCTTCTGTACCAATTACCCTGATGTCTTCACTCCAGAAATCCCACGCCTCTGACCACGGATCTTCGCTGATCCCTACTATGTCTAGTGCTAACCTATCCATTTCCATTTTCAAGTTCTCTAGCTTACCTACTTGCTTCATACTTCTAATATAACACGCTCTGACTCGCAAAATGTTCCCAACCCTTATTCTGAGCTTTCCAATCGCATCCTTCAGAGTAGTTCACTCCCGGCGATCCAAATGAGGGACTATTTTAACTGGTCGCTCCGTGGCGTAGTGGTATCTGTGTGATTACTATGCCCAAGGTCCCGGGTTCAAATCCCGACACGGTGCGCTTGAAAAATGTTAGGCAAGTATTTTTCACAAAAAATACACCCTTGTTTGGATGAGAGGTAAAATAGAGGTCCTGTAGGTGAGTGTTGTCGCTCACTTTAAAGATCTCTACCTTGCTTGGAACAGCAATGGTTCGCAAAATTCCAAATTTTTCAGGAAAAAAAATCTCGCTTCCTGACCAATGTAGTACTTTCGGGCGGAGCATTTGAAAATCACATGTAAGGACTATTTTAAATCCGGAATCTTATACCCCAAAGAATGACATCAAGTTGATTACAATTTAAGTACGCTGTGTACTTGGGGTTGAAAAATGTTAGGCGAGCGTTTTTCAGAAAAATACACCCTCGTTCGGATGAGAGGTAAAATGGAGGTTCCGTGTGAGTATTGTCATGCACGTTAAATATCCCTACCTTGCTTGAAACAGCAAGGGTTCGGCAAAATTCTAAATTTTCCAGATAAAAAAAACTCGCTTTTAGGCCAATGTAGTACCTTCGGGTGGAGCATTAGAAAAATTAAATGTAATGTGTACTTGGGAGCTAATGTGGTGGTTTCCCGTTGCCTTCCATATCTCAGTAGTGTGCCTTAGAGCTCCTTACCGACCCCTGTGGTCTCTGCCACTCTAAGTACCGAAGGAGCTGCTGCCCTCTCTCAGGGACCTGTCCTAGTCTGGTTCCTCACTAAAGACCACACTAATTTGGTTAAACCTATAGCTGGGCTCATTAGCTCATTGAAACACGCAAGCCATTCTACCCGTTCTAGTATTTTAGAACTTCCTCAAGGTGCAGGTCCGTTCAGAATAGAACTTTAAAACTACGTGACATATTATCTAATCTCCACAATAATAGGTTAACGCCATTTCGAATGGACCTGCACCTTGCCGAAGTTCTAAATTACTAGAACAGGTGAAATGGCTTGCGTGTTCTAATGAGCTAAAGAGCCAAACTACAGGTCCAACCAAAGTAGTAGGGTCGTTAGTGAGGAACCAGACTAAGACAGGTCCCCGAAAGAGGGCAGCGGCTCTTTCGGTACTTAGATTGGCAAAGACCATAGGGGTCGGTATGGCAGTCTAAGACACACTACCGCGATGTGGAAGGCAACGGAAAACCACCACATTATTTCCCAAGTACACAGCGTACCTAAATTATAATAAAACGATGGCATTCTCTGGGGTAAAATATTCCGGAGTTAAAATAGTCCCCCAGTCGGATCTCCGGGAGGGGACTACTTCGGAGGATGCGATCGGAAAGTTAAAAATAAGAGTCGGGAACATTCTGCGATTCGGAGCGTGGAATGTTAGAAGTATGAAGCAAGTAGGTAAGCTAGAGAACCTAAAAATCGAAATGAATAGGTTATCACTAGACATAGTAGGGATCAGCGAAGTTCGGTGGCCAGAGGCGGGGATTTTGGAGTGGAGACTTCGGGGTAATTCATACAGGAGCAGAGGAAGGAAATTTGGGCGTGGGGATAGTTATGCGGAAAAGATAGGATACTGTGTAGAAAATTACTTACAAAAGAACGAAAGAGTACTTATGGTTAGATTAAAATCTAAACCGGTAAACACAGTAATAATACAAGTATACATGCCCACCTCTAGCTACAGTGACGAAGAGGTAGAAGCCATCTACAAAGATATAGAAGACATATTAAGATACGTAAAGGACAGGAAAATTTAATAATTACGGGGATTTTAATGCCGTGGTAGGTGAGGGTAGGAAGGAGCAGTAGTAGGTTTATTTGGTTTAGGCACGAGAAACGACAGGGAAATAGGCTGGTAGAATTTTGTGACAAGAACAATTTAATCATCACAAACACATTATTTCAACATCATTCTAGAAGACGATATACGTGGAAGATGCCAGGAGATATAGGAAGATATCAAATAGATTACATTCTTGTTAGACAACGGTTTAGGAATCAAGTAAAAGACTGTAGAAGCTACCCAGAAGCAGATATAGATACTGACCACAACATCGTAATTATGAAGGCCGCACTTAAATTTAAGAATGTGAAAAAAAGGAACGGAAAAAGGCACTTGGACTTAGAGAAACTAAAAGATAAAGATATTCAAGAGAGATTCGAAAAAAAGTCAAATGAATTGCTCAAAGATATCGAGAAAATATCTGATACTAAGGAAGTAGAAACAGAATGGAATAACATTAAATCCAGCCTAGACATGGCGGCCAGAGATATTCTGGGGTATACACAAAAAGAAAATAAGAAACCATAGATAACAAAGAATATCCTGAATTTAATAGAAGAAAGACGAAAATACAAAAATAAATCAGACAAAACAGGAAAACAGAGATACAAAGCCATAAAATGGGAAATTATTCGAAAATGCAGGAAAGCTAAAGAACAATGGATTGATGAAAAGTGCAAAGAGATACAAACGAAGATGGAAATAGGAAAGACAGACGAAGCATACAAATTAATTAGAATGAATTTTAGGGATATAAAACCGTATAGCAAAAATATAAGGGACGCACAAGGAAACGTCATCATAGAAAACGTGGAGAAAGTGGGTAGATGGCAAGAATATATAGGGAATTTATATGCAGGAGAGGAACTAACTGCATTAGAACAGGAATCAGACATTGAAAATGATGACTTGGGATATCCTATACTTAGAGATGAGTTTGAATTAGCATTAAAGAGTCTGAAAAATGGTAAGGCGCCGGGTACAAATAAGGTGCAAGCAGAAACTCTAAAAGCCGCTGGACAAGTAGTAACAGAACGTCTCTTCCAACTTGTAAGCTATATGTATGAGACAGGCGAGATACCCAAAGATTTCAAACGTAGCATCATAGTAACTATACCAAAAAAGAAAGGCGCGGATAGATGTGAAAATTTTCGAACAATAAGTTTGACAGCACACGTGTCAAAAATATTAACTAGAATTGTGCAAAGACGAATGGAAAAACGGGCGGAAGAAATACTAGAAGAAGACCAATTTGGGTTTAGGCGAAACAGGGGAACACGGGAGGCTATTTTAGCTCTGACCGTGATAATGGAGAAAACAATAGAAAAAGGGGAAAGCGTGTATATAGGGTTTGTAGATCTGGAAAAAGCACTCGACAATGTGAAATGGAAAAAAATGTTTGAAATACTAAAAAAGATTGGAATGAGTTATAGGGATAGACGGATAGTACACAGCTTTTACAAAGAGCAAACAGCAGTAATAGAATTAGAGCAGGAACGTAGAGAAGTAAACATCAGGAAAGGGGTGAGACAGGGATGTTCCCTATCCCCATTAATTTTTAACTTGTACATAGAAGAGGCAATGAATACTGTCAAATGCAGGAAGACATTTGGAATTACTATGCATGGACAAAAAATTGATATGCTTAGATTTGCAGATGATATAGCGGTATTAGCGTCTAGCGAGGAAGAGTTAGAAGCTGCTCTTAATGAAATGGAAACGGTTCTAACAGAGAGATACGGTATGAAATTTAACAAAACTAAAACTAAAGTTCTACTATGCAAAGGTGGGGAAAATAAATCAAAAACAAGAATACAAGTATGTAACACGAACTTACAAGAGGTTAAGGATTTCTGCTACCTAGGAAGCCAAATAACACAAGATGGGAAAAGCACAAAAGATATAAAACAAAGTTTAGCACAAGGTCGTGCTACATTTAACAAGAAAAAGCAACTACTGTGCTCAAAGACCACAAACATAGAAACAAGGAAAAGATTGCTTAAAACATATGTGTGGAGCACAGCACTGTACGGCTGTGAAGCCTGGACAGTAGGAGAAGCGGACAAGAAAAAGCTAAAAGCCTTTGAAATGTGGTGCTACAGACGTATGATGAAGATATCATGGACAGACAAAGTTAAGAACGAAGAGGTTCTAAAAATGGTAGGGGAAGAAAGAAATATGTGGAAAACGGTAAAAAAGTGGAGAGATAGGATGATAGGCCACATACTACGGCATGAGGGAATAGTGCGGAATATATTAGAAGCAGAGATAGGAAAAAAGAGAAGAAGAGGCAGACCTAGGCTAGACTACTGCACACAGATAGTAAAAGATGTTGGCTGCAGAAATTTCAGGGAGATGAGTAGGATAGCCCAGAATAGAAATCAATGGAGGTACGCATCCAACCAATCCCAAGATGGATAAACTAATGACGAGAAAATAACTGTGCTTAAACACGATGATTACTATAAGTAACTACAAGAATTAGTTGGACATTCTCAAATAATGTTAAGTGTTTGAAACGATTTACTGAAAAACCATTATTTCGGCAAATATCTAAGTGTTGGGAGATCTTGGTAGCCACAGGTTGCTTAACCCCCTTCACTGAATCTCGGTGAAGTAGGGCATAAAATTAGAAAACAATAGAAGGGGAACGAGCTGTATACACAGTCTTTTGAAATGCTGTGCTTTAGATGTATGAGGACGATAGCATGGACAGACAAAGATAATAACAAGTAGGTTATAGAAATAGTAGGGAAACAAGGATATCTGGGGAAAAAGATAAGAGAAATAGAAGGGCAGAATACGTTCTAAGGGATTTTTGGGTAATAGTATGGGATATATTACAAGCAGAGATAGGAAAAAAAAAGAGGTAGATGTTGACCTAGATCAGATAGTGATAGATGCAGACTGTGCAAATTTCAGGGAAATCTGTAGGTTAGTTCAGAATAGGAAACAATAATGGTACGCGTCTAACCAGTTCCAAGACTGAAGACCTAATGATGATGATGATGAATAGGTTAACGTCAAAGCGCCAATCAAGACCAATCCTTTGTTCTACATTCAACGGCTCTTATAGATGCAAGTCTCTCTGACGTAGTAAAAAATCTTGGTGTTGTTTCCATGTGGCGGCTCCGTGGCGTAGTGGTATGTGTGTGACTACTACGCCCAAGGTCCCGGGTTCGAATCCCCCGACACGGTCCGCTTGAAAAAATGTTAGGCGAGCATTTTTCACAAAAATACACCATCGTTCGGATGAGAGGTAAAATGGAGGTCCCGTGTGTGAGTGTTGTCACTCACGTTAAAGATCCCTACCTTGCTTGGAACAGCAAGGGTTGGGCAAAATTCCAAATTTTCCAGGTAAAAAAAACTCGCTTCCTGGCCAATGTAGTACCTTCGGGTGGAGCATTGGAAAATCACATGTAATGTTGTTTCCATGTTCGAGTTGTTCTGGAAGTAAATGTCATTCAATTCTGTTATCAATATTCAAAAACTACTGCCTCAAGCTATATAATAATTGATGTCATTTACTTAACTTATCAATATTCGAGATTTTATTGTTTTTAGAACATGGGTTCATTAACTATCTCTCTATTGCCTTACGGCTATTCGCCTTAATTTGAAGAACTAACGCACTTCCATTATAAAATATAAATTCATTTTAAACCTATTTATTGTGTTTTCCAAGTAACGTAAATTCTTTGCTATTACATGAAAATTAAATTATTTATACACGCGGTTTTACATAAAATTGAATGTGTTTTAATTTAACGTCTCTAAACACAATGCTATTATTATGGATGAAACTTTTTTATAATGTACGCATTTGTATTTAAATGCATACAAACGTATTAAATATCTTTATTCTTATCAAGAACACGATCCTTTCGTTATTAAACTATGTAGTAATCACGATTTTATGCATTAATACGTTTTTATATCGGGCATTTTAGAAACACGTTTTCTATACCCATAAGTATCTACAATATCTATGACGTCGAATGTTTGTTAGATGATGCATTATGTACTCGCTATGACCTTTAATCACATCAATGTATACAGTGTGTCCAAATTTTGAGTCTCTACATTGTGATTTCAGTTATTATAAGAGATAGAAATTGGGTTAAATGGGGAAAGATTTGGAGGAATCCAGGCCAGTTTTGTATCCGTTTACAAAATTGGTGTAAGTATTCTGGTTTTGGAGATATTCCAAGAAAACTAAAAATGGCGGATTTTGTTTTTTGATAATAAAACATGAATCATAAGTCGCACCATCACAAGACTTGCACATTATTACGACACTTTTCTAAAAGGAGTATTTTAGCATAAACAGAATCATTCGACTGTCTCTTGTTTTCGAGGAAACGCCCACAACTTTTGTTTTTCTTCATCATCATTTTGTTTTCGACCTTACTTAAGGTCGGTTTGACGCAGCTCTAACTTCTTTTCTAATCTGTGCTAATCTAAAAAAGCTCTACATACCCTTCACAACCTAAATGTCTAATAATTCGACTAATATAGTTTGGTCTAGATCTTCCTAAATCCTTCTTTTTCCTATCCAGCTGACTCTACATAGATATTAGCAACCTGATGGTTGTTAAAGAACTCTAACATGTTTACATGATTACCATTTATAACGAAATGAAATATAACCTGGTTATCCGCTTCAAAAATGAAAAGTGTTAAATAATATGTTATGGTAAGACTTAAGCAACGAATCGCTGCCAACATGCCAGACCGCTACCTAATTGTGAGTTATGTCATGGTGACGTTTATTAAATTATATGTTATGGTAAGGCTTAAGCAACGAAACGCTACCAACATGCCAGACCGCTAACTAATTGTGAGTTATGTCCTGGTGACATTTAGTTAACTGATTTTATTTTTTTGTTTTGTTTTGAACTTACTTAAAGTCGGTTTGACGCAGCTCTAAATTCTTTTCTATTCTGAGCTAGTCTAAAAGGTCTACATACTCTTCACAACCTAAATCTCTAATAATTTGACTAATATAGCTTTGTCTAGGCCTTCCTACTCTATTTTTATTTGGTAGTCTATAATCTAAGACTTTACTAAATAGTCCCTCATGTCTTAACTGGTGCCCTATCATTCTATCTCTCCTGACCTTCAATTGTTTCCACATACAGGATCCTCACCTATCCTTCTATAAACCTCCTCGTTTGTTACTCTATCTGTCCAACTAATCTTTAACATTCTCCTATAACACCAAGTTTCAAAAGCTTCTATCTTTTCTTATCTACTTCTTTAATTGTCCAAGTCTCACTACCGTATAGTAGAACGCTCCATACATACGACTTTAGGAAACTTTTTTTATTATCTAAACTAATACTATTAGCTATTAGTAAGTTTTTCTTTTTTAAAAACATTTTTCTAGCTTGAGCTATTCTAGCTACTATATCCCTTCTGCTACGTCCATCCTTTGTAATTATACTACCTAAATAGCAAAATTCATCTACCTCCTCTAACTCGGTATTACCTATTTTTAATTTTGGTTTAGAACTAGGCTGTAACTCACTTGTCATTATCTTTGTCTTTACCGAGTTAATTCTCATACTATAGTTACTCCGCAGTATCTCATCTAAAATATTTAAAACTCTCCTAACTCTTTTCTAGACTCTGCTATAATGGCTATATCATCTGCAAAACGTAACATGTCTATTTTCTGTCCATGTACACTAATACCTATCTCTTTTCTCTCTTTGGCTAAGTTTAAAGCTTCCTCAATATAAACATTAAAAATCAAGGAGACAGTATACAACCCTGTCTAACACCATTTCTAATCTTAGCTTCCTTTTCTATTTCATCAAATTTAATTACTACGCTTTGGTTTTATATAGACTGTAAATAATTTTTCTATCTTTATGAGAGATTCCTATTTTTGCAAAACCCTGAACATAACAATCCAATTAACCCTATCAAATGCTTTTCTAAATCTACAAACGCAAAATGAGTCTTTTATTTTTTGTAACCTTTTTCGATAATTACCCTAATCATTAGTATCGGTTCTCTAGTCCCTCTGTCTTTACGAAAACCATATTGGTCTTCGCCTAAATAATTCTCAGTCAAAGCTTCTACTCTATTTTTAATTATTATTGTTAGTATTTTGGAAGCATGAGAAGTTAAACTAACCGTTCTAAAATTCTCACACCTATCAGCTCCTGACTTTTTTGGGATTAGGATAATAATATTTTTTTCGAAATCTATTGGAACCTCACCTGTGTCATATATTACATTTATTAGTTTATATAATCTGTCCAAAGTTTTCTGACTTGCATATTTTATTAATTCTGCGGGAATATCGTCTATCCCTGGCGCTTTATTTAATTTAAGATTCCGAATAGCTCTATCAAATTCCTCTCTTAATATTGAGAACCCTATTTCTACATCCTCTTCTTGGTCGTTCTCTAACTCATCCATATCGTCTCCCTTATATAAATCTTCTAAATATCTTTTCCATCTATCAGCTACCTCAACTTTATTTATTAGAAGCTCATTATTCTCGTCTCTAATACCATTATATTTTTTCCTATCTTCCCAAAAACTTTTTAACTGCCCTGTAAGCCCTGTCTGTCTTACCTACTCTCAAATCATCTTGTATTCCTTACAATTCTCCTCCATCCATTTATTTCTAGCTTTTCTACACTCATGTACTATCTTATTTCTAACTGTATTATATTTTGCTTGCTTTCACTATCCACTTCTCTGAAAGGTTTAAGCTTTCTTCTATTCTCTATTAAATCTAATATCTCCTTTGTTACCCACGGTTTTCTAGCTTCTATTTTTTCTTACCTATAGTCTGTGTTGCTGTATCATGTACCGTCTGTTTTATTTCTTTCCATCTATTTTCTACGTTCCTCCTACAGCTATCTCTTTGCTCTTATTATCTAATACTTGTTTATATTCCTCTTTTACCTTACTATCATTAAGCTTACCTAGATCCCATCCTCTCTTTTCACCTTTCTCAATTTTTGAATTTTAGTTTACACTTCATTTTAACTAAGTTATGATCGCTATCTATGTCAGCCCCTGGATAACTACGACAGTTTTTAACTTGGTTTCTAAATCTTTGTTTAACTAAAATATAATCTATTTGGTATCTAGCTCTATCACCTGGGGCTTTTCAGGTATATCTTCTCCTAACATGTTGTTCGAATAGGGTGTTAACAGTTACTAATCTATGTTCCTGGCAAAACTCAACTAATCTTTCTCCTCTATCATTTCGTCTGCCATACCCAAATTTTCCTACCATTTTTCCCTCACTACCTTCTCCCACTGATGCATTAAAATCGCCCATAACTATTAAATTCTCATCTCCTTTTACTTTTCTCACTATACTATTTATATCCTCGTATACCTTTTCTACTTCCTCATCCTCGTACTGAGTTGTTGGCATGTAAACCTGTACTAAAACAGTGTCTGTGGGTTTTGTAGTCAATCTAACCATAATTATTCTATCACTAAATTGTAAGTACTCTTTAACTTTATGCCCTAATCTTTTATCTAACACTATTCCTACGCCTGCCTGTGCATTAGTTGAAGAAGTTGTAATTATTCTATAATTATCCTTCCAAAAGTCATTACTATCTGGCCATCTCACCTCACTAATACCTAAAATGTCCAGCTTTTGCTTTCTCATTTCGACTAATAAATTCGTTAACTTATCTACTCTGAGTAATGACCTTACATTCCAAGTCCCTATCACTAAATCAAACTGTTGTTTTATATTCTTACGATGACGAGCCCCAAGTACCCCTCCCGGAGATCCGAATGAGGGAGTATTTTACCTCGGACAAGAATTTTACTTGTGAGCTCTCCATCATATCTATTTCGTGTTTTAGGCCACGCACACCTGGGAAATATTGTGGTAGGCTCCCATATCTTTCCACAACAAAGTTTTTAAAGATTTTAGCAAAAAGCCGTATCCGTCACGGCCAACCCCCAACAAGCTTGTAAATTATTGAGGATCGCCCGAGACCAACCGACCCTCCTCCAATATCTTTTAGCCAGCAAGGCTGCTGCCCCTTGCTGCGCCTTTTAATCGCCTTTTACGATAAGCAGGCTTACTATAGTAGTATTCTTTATCCCCTACTATAAGGACTTGTTTTTCTTATGGCCGCCATTTTGAATATTAAGTGAATATAATGCGCTTTAAAATTACCTTTTCAAAAAATATGCCACATGTCTATAAAAAATGCAAAACTATCCTAAATTTTAAAAATAACTAAATTTGTATGTTCTTTAACGTTTGGTAATCCCAACAGGGCAAAAATTTGATTTCTACTTTCCAAACAGTAGTAGTAGTAGTAGTACCACATACATTTTGTTAAGTAGAAGTCTTAAAGTATTGGATATACATCTTAAAATTAACTTAAACATAAAACTGTAGCCTATCTTATCTAATTTAGGGAACAAAATTAAATGTGACCGAAACAGCAAACTATCATCTAAATTCCTTCCCGTAGATGCTGAAAATGCTGTCCGTTTGCATCACGGCACATTCGACAATTAATTAAAACTTTCCGTACAACTCTGCTTAACGTGCGCCTATTTATAGAGTTAAGAATGTCACGGACTCTTTCCTGCAGTTCGTTTATATTATGAGGCGGTTCAAACTCATATACCTCATTTTTAGCAAAACCCCATAAATAAAAATCAAGTGGTGTAACATCTGGTGATCTTGCCGGCCACATAATTGGTCCACTATTGCATATAATATTTTGGCCAAAATGTTCAGCTAAAGGGCGCTAACTTCTCGGGAATTGTGAGCTGGACAACCATCTTGCTGAAACCATAGTTTTCGAAAATCATCATCATTTGGTACAAATCCTCTAATAGCCGGAATTATTTGGTCTCTTAACAATTCCGTATATCTGGCGCCATTGAGGTTATTGACAAAATAAAAGGCTCCAATCAAATTATTACCTACAAAAGTATTAATTACATTGGTTAATTTACTAAAATATTTATATCATAATTAACTACCTAAGATACCACACCAAACGTTAAACCCATATCTCGTTTGAAATTTGCGTTGCGCCGTCAGATGATGATTTTCAGTGCTCCAGTGATGCGTGTTATGTTTATTGAACACCCGCAATTGGTAAACCGCGTTTCGTCTGTCCATATTATCAATTCTGGAAAGTGCGGTTCTTCCTCGCATTTTGGATGTACCAATTACAAAAACGCATTCGTCTGGCGAAATCTTCTCTTTTGAGGCCTTGGACAATAGTAGGTTTATAAGGATGAAACTTTTCCTTTTTTAAAATATTATGAACAGTTGATTTTGGAATATTAAGTTCACGGCTTACAGATCTTACGGATGTGGATGGATTTCGTGTTACCGCCTCAGTAATGCTTAGAACACGTTCCCTATTGTTTAAGTCGTATTGTTCCCTAGTCTGTTCAAAAGCACCATAATTCAGTAAATTCATTACAATTTTTCTGAAGTATGTTTTATGCGGTTGTCGTCTTTCTGGATACAATTCCAAATATCTGGCGGATGCCGTATCAGCGTTCCGAAACGATTGTAAATAAGTATTTAGCATATCAAACTTTTCCTCATTCGAAAACGTGTAGACATGTGCCATTTTTTAAATTAAAAATGCAGCACCACCCGCACCAAAACTTACAACACACACAAGTTTATCTAAATTTTAGAATTTGTTTGACATATAACTGTAATTCAATTGTTTGGTTTTGTCACATACCACCGCCTACTATTATAAAACGATATCATTTTAACTCTAGTACCACCATAATTAATAATTTGTGACAAATGCTGTTTGTGTACATTATAAAATGTGTATTATACTTTTCATAAAGTAGAAATCAAATTTTTGCCCTGTTGGAATTACCAAACGTTAAAGAACATACAAATTTAGTTATTTTTAAAATTTAGGAGAGTTTTGCATTTTTTTATAGACATGTGGCATATCATTGAAAAGGTAATTTTAAGGCGCATTATATTCACTTAATATTCAAAATGGCGGCCATAAGAAAAACAAAAGTTGTGGGCGTTTCCTCGAAAACAAGAGACAGTCGAATGATTCTGTGTATGCTAAAATACTCCTTTTAGAAAAGTGTCTTAATAATGTGCAAGTCTTGTGATGGTGCGACTTATGATTCATGTTTTATTATCAAAAAACAAAATCCGCCATTTTTAGTTTTCTTCGAATATCTCCAAAACCAGACAACTTACACCAATTTTGTAAACGGATACAAAACTGGCCTGGATTCCTCAAATCTTTCCCATTTAACCCAATTTCTATCTCTTATAATAACTGAAATCACAATGTAGAGACTCGAAATTTGGACACACTGTATATATATATATATATATATATATATATATATACATATTTGTGTTTCTATTATTGTAAGTCAATAATACCTGCCTTTGTTTTAGAGCTTTCGATTTTCAAATTACTTAACGATTTGGAGTTTTTCTTATCCATAACTGCTTCGGCCTAGAATCATATACTACAAACATTAGGATGCAATTTTTCTGTTTTGCGATTTTGTTGGAAGCGTATTGCCTATTTCCAGTGATACTCATCGAAGGTAAGTTCTAGTTAGTCTTAACTTTGCTTATTAGTTGAGATTGTGGTAATAGTAGCCTACAGAGAAAGTATTGCTATTCACTATAGTGAAATAATTTAAAACTTAGTTATTGCAAATGTTAAAACAAAAATTTTATTTACAGTAATATCTTTTATAATAATCGGAAACTTAGAACTAACCAGTTATACATTTTAATTTGTAAAAGTTTTTGATTCAACGGACAAATATTGCACAACAATCCCATTTTTATTAAAACAAACAAGGTAATAAATTCTAAAAATTGTATATTTATTTTACTTAAACCGAATCAAAAATAACAAAATAAAATTACCATAAAAATACTACATTAGCAAGGAAATACGCTAATATAAACGTAGAAGTACTTGCGTTACAGCAAGTGGCGGCTCGTGAGCAGTAGAAGCGGCGGTTTTGCACGTTTTGATGCTATAGAGTAAAATATGAAACAAAATTATTATTCTAAACTTCTTGTTTATTTTCTATAAACGAAATCCATGCGCCGATTGTTTTTGCTTGCAAGCTTTTCAATTACTTTTTCATTAAAATTTGGAATTGTCGTTATAATTTATGTTCTATCAATAACATTGCCAGAACTGTTAAACGATCTTGAGATGTGGTATTACGGGGAAAGGTTTTAATTCGCTTTAATGTAGAAAAACTACGTTCGGCTTCGGTCGTAGTCATAGGTATGGTTATTAAAATTTTCAGTAACTTTTTGACTTCCGCAAAACATCCTCTAGATTATTACTTATCAAAAATTGTAAGTGCCGTAGCTTCTTTATGATTCCTATATTCATCTCTTGTGTAAATAATGGTAAGTTCAGTTCTTAACCGATGTTTTAATAAAATAGGATAAGCATCAATTGTTGAATTTAGTTCATCTTCTGGAAATTTAATTACATACTCTGGCAGATTCTAAGCATACGTAAAGAGATACCGCTATCAAATGACCACAAAATTCAAAATGATCTTTTACTGTAAAAGCTATTACATTACACACTGCAATTGCAGCAGCTCTGATGTTTTCAAGACTATCTTGGGAACGTTTCCTCTTTTTTAACATAGGTTCTTTACTATTAATTTCTGCAGTTTCTTTTACAACGAAGTCAACTTTTTCGTTTCGTATTTTGGAGATAACAAAACTGTATTTATTTATTTAAAATTCAAACTAACTAATTACCTCAAAAGTACGAGAAGGACAGAGACCCAGCTGGTGGAAGCGTATGTGTAAGATAAAGATATAAGTACAAGGGAGACGAGAGATGTTTGTTCAAGTTGGGGGAGTTGACAAATAAAGATGTAGAGGCTAAATTTGAACAACGGAGTGACAGTTTGAAGCGATTTACCGAGTATTGTTATGTTCGTTATAAAAATTCACCAGAATTCCAGATTCGTTAGGGGTTTTTCGCTGAAAAAACGAGCGGTTAGAAAGGATTTTCGAGAATTATAGGAACGGGTATACAAGTGTACATGCCAATTTAAAACAGGGGGCGAATTTTACTTATATAATTACTGACAGAGAGGGGTCAGGCTCTTTTTCTTTTTCGTTCTGATTTCATCCAGCATTGGTGATAACTAGTGCAAGTTAATAAAATTTTATGTATAAGCTAATAAAGCATCTTCATGGTAAAACGTTAAAGTGGTACGTAAGTACAATGCTTGTTAAGTTTGGTATTGGAATGCACGAAAATTAAAGTTTGAAAGTGTTTGGATGATACAAAAAAGCGATGTTTGAATAATAAAAGTTTAATTTGGAGATTGGAATTTTTGGAGTGGAAATTGAAAACAGCGGTATGCATGGCAGATATGGTAATTAGACCAGGGAGTTAGCTGATAGACTGGGTATCTACTAGACGGCAGCATCTTTAAGGAGCTAGATGGTGCAGCACACTTAGAAGTTAAAAACCATTTAGGCGATAGAATAGAACATTGACTGGTGAATATTTTTATGGTGTTTGTGATTATTTGGATTTGAATTTGATGTGTTTTATTTTTATTTGATATTTTATGAACAGACATTTATGGGACCTTAAAAGAAAAATGATCTTTGAAAATAATTAATGAATTTACATATAACACAATGTTCTAAAGAGGTATAGAGGGCTTATTGATATTTGGTAGTGCAGGAAATTTATATGCACAGTTGTAGAGTTTTATTATGAGCTCATGCTAAGACCAAAAGGGTAACGTAAGGTATGAGGAACGCCCTCTTACTTTAAATAAAAATATATGTGTTTAAAGGTTATCAATTTGCATGATTATTGTTATAAAATTTATTGACCTTTATGGATGAACCTAAAGGAATGGTGTTTTAAAATGTACTATGGATCTAATTTAAATAGAGAGTGATATATTTGGTCAATTGAGTTATTTTTGAGTGAATAATTGGTGTGAATGTCTATTTAGGTTTCAGTCTGAGGATATAGACAGGAGGTTTTAGATGTAACAGGTAGGTGTCAATATTAATTTAGGAAATTAAGTAAGAGGAATTATTAGGAGCAGTCAAGGGCAAGATTGGAGCTATAACCATACAGTAATTATGACACCCAATTTTTGGGGCACGATTATATAGGTAAAAACCTCACAATAATTATGGCACCCAACGGATGGGCTTGAGCAGCTAGAGTCTAAAACATCACAGTAATTATGTCAACTCAACAGTGAGGCATGATTCCAGACACATTCCAGAGTTTAAACTACACAATAATATATATATATATATATATATATATATATATTGCTAGGATATCGCCGCCTAATTTTTTACGATCAATTACCTGCTGATCGTCTAGTCTCTGTGCCTCCAAAGTATCTAAAATAATATTAAAAACAACACAATAAAATGTATGCCCCGACTAGCTTAGTTATGTCTTGCACAGAGTGAACGACGATATGATAACAAAGAATATTTACCCCCTTCTCTCTAACACTTCATGTATATGAATAAGGTAAACGAAATTCGCCAAAATTTGTATAATAAGCTAAGAAATATGTACAATTTAAAACTCTACAACCTTTGTACTGTCATATGCTATTTAAGAACTTTTGAATCAAAATTAAGATAAATATCGAATTTGTTCATAATTTATAACCCCTTTTATGCAATTAAAGCCAGCAAAAATAATTATGTATTACATTGAATGTTTCGTTGAATGTTCAATAGACCTTTTCCTTTCGTTTAACGTATTTTTTACGTCTCACCAAATTTTTGATAACCCTTTACACGAAATATCTAAGTACATGTAAGTTTCAAATATTCAAAATAAAACTTATGCTATTAATTGAAAATTCTTTTGATTTATTCCCACGGGAGTTTTCTGTTTCAAATCACCCCAATGCTTCAAACTGTTTTTCTGCAGCTTAACGAGTGGCTTCGAATCAACGTGTTGCTTATAGCTTTACTGGTAATCTCAACGTCTTAATTTAGAGTGTTCCCATTTATTTTATTTAGTACTTAGAGGTATTGAAGTATTAGTATTGAAGTATTGTTTTGAGTTTTACTTCCGTACTTGATTTGAGCACTGAAGTTTTGTTGTGAGTTTTACTTCCGTACTTACTTGGATCCCTAAATAATGAATTGTAAAAATTTCGTTTATTGCTAATTAATTTTCGACTTACGTTTTAAGCCAACGGTAGATTTTTATGGATTTTTATGCACACGTGTGTTTAAACGCGCATTTATACTGTTTTCTTTACTTCAAATTTTAATTAATGCGACTTTCACTTATAAATTTTGATTTAACTTCTCTAAATCGAAATCTATTTGTTACGACTGGTACAATTCGTGCTTCGGCTATGGAATTAATGTTTATTATTGGTTTTTATGCATCATACAGACAAGTCGTCTTATGCACTGTTATTGGTTGACCGCCCGCTATCTTATTATTCGGCCATGGTAGAGGCGTTGCACTGCGCTATCATGCAGCCGGTTGAGTTTTGCTTCGGGTTGCTTACTTTATGCATTGTTCAGACAATCCAAAAATCAAGTAGACAATAAGTTTTATATTACGGATTCCGTTAGCCAATGGTACTTTGTACCATTTAACATCACGTACTTGTAATTGTGTACGGGAATTTATTGAATTTTCTGCTTAATTCTGCACTTAAACCAAAACTTATGGTTTCATATTTTGTTTACCTATGTCGGGCTTTACAAAAATGTGGCGATTTCTACATTTCTAGTGTCATGCACGCGTTTTGCCCCAATATCTATGTCTTACTGCGTTATGAAATATGCTAGTTTTTCAAAAGTTTGTTTTACGCGTTTTATTGCTTTTCATTCCTTACGCAATGCGTCGAGTTTTAAAGAGATCTGTTTCACTTTTAAATATGCCTAATCTGTATTTAATAGGAGTTTATGAATGCTCTAAATGTTTCTAAAATGAATTGAGTTGCGCCCAGAATGATTTATTCTACTAAATGTGGTTTAGCTCTTACAGACTGAGCTTCTTTTTATAATTATACACCGTAATTTGTATTTGCTTTGGCGCTTGAGTATGTTTTTAAATGTATAGAAATGTACGGTTTTATTTATTTTTATTTAAGTTATTACAGAATGAGCTTCCTTTTATTAATTGTGGCTGGTTGTCGATTTTATACAAGGTGATTGTAATTTACTTTTTTGCACAATGATCGAATTATGTACTCTTTATTATTTAAATGTTAGGTTTTCTTTATTTTTATGATGTTCATTATGAAGTGTATCGTCTCTTGTGACCATTATATATCTTTAAATATCCCTATTATCATAGCATATATATATATATATATATATATATATATATACACATTGCTGTGGTATGCCTTAGGTTGGGCGTCGCTACACCTCTCGGTGAGCGTTACTAATTGCTCTGGTACGCCTCGCGTTGGGCGTCGCTAACTGTTGTGACCCGCTTATGGGTTGTAAGCCACAAATTATACCGTGACTGGGATGCAGACGAATTGTACTAAATAGAAAATATAAAATTACTATCTTACCGTGTCCTTTTCGTTGCCTGGCTAGCTTAACAGAAATTATGCTCAAATTTATGAAAATGAAATAAAACACGGAAATCTCAAGAAACACAAATGAACAAAGTTTTATTCGTTTAAAAGATTATCTAAAGAATCTCTTACATTCAACAAATCTAAATAATGTTTATAAAACAAACAATTTACAGCTTAAGCTTAAACAGAAAATCTTACATGATGATTGCTTAATCATTTGAATAATCCCCACCTAATCTTTGTTAACAAGTACAGAACCCAAATATCTCCTCTATGAGGTACAAAGTCCTCTTTGATTTTTATATGGACAGTGCACTTATCCTACCTTTTATTACCCCGTTTGTCGGTGTAATTGGCAAATGATACCGGACAGGAAATCTAGTAAAGGTCAAAATGCTTCAAACTCTGACCTCAAAATTTGCTGGAAATCATCCCCTTTACAAATACTTAATATAAAATTAAAAATTTATTCTAGCTGAAGTTACTAATATTTAAACATTTTTATAAGTTACAAAAAACAAAATTGTACTTGCAGTTGTTATTATCAAGTAGAATATATCGAAATCACATTTACATCATAATTAACGGCATTAAATTCTTTCTGGTTCCATTTCAAATGTCCATTTTACGTTAAAATATTAGTTTGCCAAGTGTGTTTATTCGTAATCGATTGAAATCAGCAGTTGTGATCTTGTACCAAGATAATCATAATATTGTGATAAATCTTCATTATACTTCATCAAATAATTACGTTTGATAACTTGTATGTTATTTGTCGAACGACGATGAAATAGATTACAAATTATTCGAAACGTAGATGCTGCATGTCGTAAAATAAATTAAAGAATGAAACTTTGCTCGAATTATACACCTTGTTTGGCTTAAAAAAATGACCAAATAAATCCCTTCTTAGCTACGTCCACCTTATACACTAAAATTCTAAATATGTCATGTTTTCTATTCCATTCTTGATTTATTTCGAAGCATTAGTCACTGGATGATATATAGATAGATAAATTAGATAAATTAATTTATTGTTGTGGAGTATACCTAGGCCAGAGCCCATACTAGCCGTACATTATAAGTATTTACATCTATTTGAAAAACTTAGAATAAATAATTCAAAGACAACTGGGGTTCTTAAAGTTCTGGTGAGGGGAATTTGTGCCCCTACCTTAGTCGTCGACTGTGCACGTGGAGAAGTACTGATTGTGTGCATAGTGCGAGTGTAAGTGTGATGTGGTAGTAAATTGCAAGAGTGTATATTAAGTGTGTAAGTGCTGCTGGTTGTGGGTGGTAGGTTTGGTTAAGAGGATTTTATTCAGGAAATGGTTGAATTCTTGAGGGTAGTTAGTGACTAGGAAGTTTATGTTAGGAAGTGGGGAGAACCAGTTAAAGTTTGTAGATTGTCTGAGGTTGATTTGTAGTAGAGAGGTTAGGGGACGGGAGTATTCCAGATGTTGTGGGGTTTCTAGAGATTGATTGTTGCAAGGACAGTAAAGGGAAGGAGTTAAATGGATTTGATGAAGTTTATTACGGAAGCTACCATGGCCGGACAGAAATTGCGTTGTAAAGGGATTAGAGAAAAGAACATGTGGAGGGATGTTTGTGATACTAAAGAAGATATCAAATGTATATCTGTCGGTGGTGGGGTGGGACCAAAGATTTTGCCAGGAATGAAGTAAGAAGTTATGCATTCGAGATTTTATGTCAATTTTAGGGAAAGTATTGTATTCGTCATGGTGAAGTATTCTGTCGGAGAGATTTAAAGCAAGGTATACAAGGACGCTGTGGAGGTAATTCTGTACGCTTTTGAGGTGTAGAGTAGGAAAGGTCTTATGATGGTACTAAACGTACGTCTAAAGGAAGAGGGGTGTAAGCGGGAGCCAAGGATCTACTGCGTATCTGACGATCGGGATTATGATGTGATTAATGACTAGTCTTCGTGTTGTATTGGTGAGGTGGACTGACTTTGGGAGAGCGTGAAGTAGGTTATGAAGTATGATTTGTGTTTTGGTTCGAGGTTTGGAGAGATGGGAGTTTATTTTTTGGCGTGTGCCAATGTGGAGTGCAAGGTAGGGAGTATTGTTGAGAGAGGAATTGGTGTGTTCAGAATGTGAATCTTAGGATTTTGGTTTAGGCTGAGGTAGCCTTTGAGCAGGAGCATTTTTGTTTTAGATGGGGAGAGTGGTTGTTTGTTTAAAGAGAACCAGGGTTCAATTGAATTAACTAGGACGGCAGCGGTGGATTTTATAGAGACATGGGAGTTGCGTGTATAAGGAAAGCTACGTCATTGGCGTAAGCGTAGGGGGAGGTGTTTGGGATATTAAGGTGTAAGAGAGGATTGATTGCGAGGTTTCATAGGGTAGGTGATAAACGGGAACCTTGTGAACATCTTTGGGTGAGAAGTTTTGTAACCAAGTAAAAATTGGAGGTTAGAGTGACGGTTCGGGATGAGAAGAAGGATTTTATGAAGAGGTAAAGGTTAGAAGGAAAATTAACTAGTTAAAGTTGATTCAGGGCTACCAAATGAGATCGAAGGCTGAGTGGAAGTCGAGGAATAAAGAGACTACGTATGTATAAAGAGATGTTTGGTGAGAGTAAGGAATGGCGTTCTATGTGTGAGTTTAGTTTGTATAGGATGGTCTGTTCAAGGAGTTTGTTGTTGGAGGGAGTGCAATAGGTCTGTGGGATTTGTAGTCTTTGGGAGGCTTATTGGGTTTGAGTATAAGGGAGATGGAAGCATATTTATATGGGTCAGGGAAAATCCCAGAGGAGAGGCATTTTTGGAATAGTAGGTGAGTGGATTCTCTAATGAGGGGCCTGGATATTTGTAAAATCAGGTTGGTGATGAGGTCTGGGCCGGGGGCTTTATGAGGGTTTAGTTTGTTAACAAAGGAATTTAAGAGGGAGAGTTCAATGTCTGTGTCTGTGTCCGTGTCTGGTTGGGTAACGTGTTGTCGATTACGCGTTGTTGCGGTTGGGTTGGTACGTTAAAAGGAGCCGAAGGTATTGCTGTGTCTAGGAGGGTAAGCATCGTTTGCTTAAATGTGGAAGGGATCGTAGTTGAAATGGCTGTGAGGATGTGTATGGAGGGAGGTTTAATCAGTTAAGGGTACGTACTCCAGGGGTTTGTGTGTTGATCGTGAATTATGTCAAGGTAATGCTGTTTTCTCGTGGTGTTAATGAGAATTTTGTATTGTCGACTGTCAGTGGTGTATTTGTTTGATAAGGTATTAATAGTAATGAGGTCTGCATTGGTACGTTTCGCTCTATGGAGTCAGTGTCTAGTAGTTGTAGGTGAGCGTCTGGCGTGAGTAAGTTGTTGTGTCCACCACGGCGTGGCTCGTGGGGTGTAAGGTTTCCGTGGGATTAGAAGCAGTTGAGAGAATACTGTTGGTTATTTCGTTAGCAAGGGAATGAGATGTGAAGTTTGAATAGGGGACTGATGGGAAAGCGAGGATGAGTGTAGCTAGGGATTCTAGAAGTAAGGGACAGCCTGTTTTTCGGGTGTTAAAGCATTGAATCTTCTGGTGTGTTCTGGGGGGAAGATTGGAGTTGGATATCAAATATAATTGGATTATGATTACTGGATTGATGGATGTGAGAAACTGTCCAGGAACTAATTGGGTTTGAAGCTGGGAGGTTGGTGAGAGTAATGTCAATGTTGGATTTGCCGTATTGGGATTCCCAAGTAGTGATAAGGGATAGAGAGTTGTGAATTCGAAGATGGTGTCAGAGAGTAAAGTCCTCTAAAGTAGTGCCGTTTTCGTCAGTGAAGTCGTTAAACCATAGTGTGGATTTGGAATTGGCGTCAGTAGATATGATGATTGCTTTTTCTTCAATCGTTGCAAATATGTTGTCTAGTTGGTGTAAATAGATATTAATGTCTGTTCTGTATTGGAAGTAAGAAGAAACGAAGAAAATGGTGCTTGATTTTCCAGAGAAATTCAATTACGGTAATTTGGGGAGTAAATAGGGAGGTGTGGTAAGACGCGTAAATTAGGGCGTCCGTAACAATGATGGCGGATGTGTAGTTAGGGTCAGGCGAACTAGGGTGAATATAGGTGCGGGAGTTTGGTGAGGTGTTAGGAATTTTGTTTCGAACTAGGTAAGGTTCTTGGACTAAGGCGATTTGGATTTTGTGTTCTTGGAGTATGTGGGGCACCTCTAGGGTGGCGGCGCGAGAGTGTTGGAGGTTGATTTAAATTGTGCGCAGTTTGGAGTGTGAGTGGTGCGAGTCACGTCCATTTGCGTGAGTGTTATCTAGAACTCATACTCTGTGCGTAGTTCAATCATATAGAAAGATTGCTTATAGACAAAGCAGTCGGTGCTAGTAACGGAATGGTCGTGGGGGCGATTAATGCGGGAACAATTGGTGCAAACGGAAGCGGCAGTGGGGGGGTTCGAACATGATTTGAAGAGATGGCTTCCTGCACAGTGGTCACAGGCGGTTGGGGATCGACAGGTTTTGGCAGAGTGACCAAAGTGCTGGCAATTAAAACTTCGGGTAACGGAAACAAGGTCTTTGATTCTGCAGGATTTGTAACCTATAAAAACGTGAGAATTTGTGGTGAGGATGGTTTGTAATCTGGGAGAGACGTTTAGAATTAAGTTGTCGGAGTGATCTGTTTTTGTGCAGCGGATGGTAATGGAGATTTTTGTTCGGTACGAGTCTTTAGGAATAAGTAGGATGATTTAATAATTATGTATAATTATGTAATAATTATGAGGATGCGAGTTTTAATGAGCTAATTAAGTGCAGTTATTGTGGTCGTTATAAATTATGTCCATCGTAAAGCGTCGTCCATCCTTTGGTGATGATTCAAAGCATAGCCGTTGTTCTTTCTCTCATAAAGCAATTAAAACGCGTTATCTATTTTATGGATTTTCTCGATAGTACTGTGTTCTTTGTATAGGTGCGTTAATTTATTTACGGGAAATAATTAACTATTCCTAGCGTTTTTACGGATGATTTATGACTTTATCGAATTCTCTTAAACGAAATTCCATATTCTTTAATTGATAACTATGTTGACTTTCCAGATGTCGGGGTTGGCTGCGTCACATGGCGGGGGTGACTTCGTCAAACACCGAGATAAAACATCTAAGGAGTTGCTTATGAATTTATTATTAAACCAATGTTTTTTATACAACTTTATTAAAAATACATAATATAGATACAATCAATTGTGAATAAACCCATAAACGACTTCTGTAAAGGGGTTATACTCGAACATAACGGTCAAAACTTTATATAATGAAGTATTTAGAAATATGTATTTTTTTCAGTGGCGTAACTACGATTTTTAGGCCCCCCCGCAAAAATTTTAAAGTGGGCTCTCTTTAAAATGTATTACTTTTACTGGCTTATATTTAGCCATATTTTTAAATTATAGTACATGTAGAGAAGGAAGCAGTATAGAATTAAATACATATACTATATTAATCAAGTGCTTTATTAATTATAAAACCAAATTACATAAATTCAAACTTATAAGTTAATTAATATTAAATCTACATATTTATACGCCGCACAAAATTATTTACACCTAAAATTTGATACAGTAAAAACCTATGAGCTAGCAGACATTCCAAATCAAATTCAAAATTTTGTTTTTCTTGCATGTTTTGCTGCAAACGCGTTTATTGTATCCTCTATATTCATATTTTTGGCAGTGTCATGTTCTACTGCTAAGAGGATAAATCGTCTAATCTATCTTGTGAAGTGCGGTTCCTAAGATAATTTTAATAATTTTAATTTTGAGAAAGATCTCTCCGCACTTGCAACGCTAACGGGTAAAGTTAGGTATAACATTAAGGCTGTTATGGTGTTTGGAAAACTGCTAGAACCTGTAGATTTGGAAAGTACTAGATATTCTAAAATTGTAAGATACCGTTAACATTTTTAATTCATCACAAATAAGTCTATTATTTTTGAGTGTAGTAAGTTCTATACCTATAGCATCATTTAAATCTTTGTAGTAAAATTTTTGCAATTGTTTTGCCTTAGATAAAATATCGTCTGCAGTTAAATTCAAAAATACATTAGGTTCTAAGAAATTAAACTTTTCGTTTACATGAAAAAGCGATTTAAAACGATTCGACAGCTGTGAAATTATAATATCCATTACGCGATAAAATACATTTATTTTAAATTTAAATTCTTCATCATTAAATCGATAATCATTGGATAATTCATCGTAATGCTTTTTATTTTGGTTGCCTTTTTTATAAATTCCGGTTTAATATTCCATTGCCCTGCAACTTTCGCTGCTTCCTCCTTGATGTTGGAATAGTTATTTCTTGTTTCCTTGAAAAATTTTAAAGTTTTTGAAATAAGAGAGTTATCTGATTAATATTCGCCTTTTCACTCTGAGCAGTTTGTGAGAGCTTGTTAAGCTCTTCTAGAATTTGACTTAAAAACACTTAAAAAATAAAATTAAAATTATCCATGCTAGTTAATATTTGCTTTGCGTCATTTCGTTCATCTGTTTTTTGATATCATAATAATTTTATTAAGAGACATTACTATATCTTTATACCGAATTCTTATGGCAGCTAAAGATTTTACTCGATCCGCCCAACGTGTCGGATTTAAGCGTTTCAATTGTGTGAAATTTTCTTTAAAACAGAAAGCCAATTCCATCTTACTATACTATTAGCAAAAATGTATATATGTTTTCTAAAAGTAGAAAAACGATTCTATTTCTTTTATACCTTTAACGGCATCATTTATGACTAGATTTAAGTTATGGGCACTACAGTGCATATATAAGGCTGCAGGCTCTATGTTTAAAATTCTCTTTTGCACGCCAGAATACGTACCGCTCATAACGTTAGCTCCATCGTAGCCCTGCCCTCTACATTTATTTATATCTAATTGCATGTTGGTTAAATTGCTTAATATAGTATTACATAGTCCTTCAGCAGATTGGGACTCTACTTTTGTAAAACCCACAAAAGTTTCACAAATATCTATTTTGGTTACCTCTCCCAAGCTGTCTTTTTAAAATCAATATATCTTACAATTTTACTTAATTGATCAATCTTAGTTATATCCTGTGTAGTGTCTATTATGATTGAGAAAAAGAAGCGGATCTAATTTTATTTAATAAAATATTTTTAAGTGTGCGCTTAAAGTATTAATAATATCGTTTTGAATTTTTGGGAAAGATATTTAATTGAACCTTTGGGTCGTTCAAGCACTTTTTGTAATATAGGATCATAGTTACTAATTAAATGAACTAAACTTAAGAAATTACCGTTGTAACTGTCTTTTGAATCAGAAAAACTTTCTCTATGTCCTCGAAATGACAGCATGCGCTGGGATAGTGTTAAAGTAACATTGAAAAGTCTGTGTAAAACATTTTCCAAAATTCAGTTTCTTGTTTTAATAGTAGAGTATCTTTCTTATCTATGGTATAATTTTTTTCCACATATCGTAAATAAAACAACAAGTTAAATGAGATTGAGCAAGCAAATGCTCTTTAATTTTTTTTGATAAACCCTGCCAATCATTAATTCCGGTCGTCCAACTTGACCTTACTGAAGCAAACAGCCAACATGGTTGACAATAAACACAATTTTTAATTTAGAATAACACAACCACCCATTTGAATTGTGTGGTAAGTTTAACGTATTGCTTTTATTTTCGCTTGCAGTTATTAAGTAATAATAGTGAACTGAAAACTTCTATTTTTATTATCTTTAGGAAACGCACCATCTGGTCTACACAATCCGTAATTAATTATTTCTTTTCTTAAATTGTCATGTTGTAAAACATTGATTTTTAAAAATGTGCAAAATCGGTTGGATATTCTTTCGTCAGATCCATAGATAGTTCATTAAGTGAAAAGTACTACTCACATTTACCTCTGTAATTGTAGTGGTATCTAGTTCCAAATTTCTATCGCGGCCGTCATTATGTGATGTACTTGCGCCCTGGGTGAGAGTTTTAAAATTGTTGACGACTGCTGTTCGTCTGTAGCGGAACTAGTAGATGCTACTGTCGAAAGCCCAATTTCTTTCATAGATTGTTCTTGTTTTCGGACTCTTTAGAAGTAAAAAGGAACTTATTTTGGAATCTTGCTCTTTGATTCTTCCAATAGTTTCCTTTTCGTTTTTTGCAGCGCCGCTTGTAGTGCTCATTGTATATTATTTCCTGCAATTTTGAATGAAATTAATTATAATGTAATTAGATAAGTAATAATTATTTAAAAGCCTTTTGAAATTACAAATAACACATACATACTTTGCTTTAAATGCTTTAATTAACAAAATATAAATGATTTTTATTGAATGCTTAAAGATTTATTTATATGTATTTCTCAGCGCGACTTCAACTATGATCAAATCAATAGTAGTTTAATAAAAATAGATATAAATACTTACGTTTAAATATGAAAGACCTCCTGTAATACGAACACAACACTATTGAGTAAAACGTACTGGAATGCTTTTTACTTCCTTTCCGTTATATATAATGCAGCTAATGCAAATACGTTGCAACCAGCTGACTAGAAACCACAAAATGAATTTCTTTCTAGTATTATATTTCTAGAAAGCGAAGGTTACTAAGCTACCTGCCATCCTGTGAATCTGTACTGTACAGACAATAGCCCTTTTATTCCTATTTAAAATCCCACAAACCAAACTAACCCTACTATACGTCGTTTAATAATGCTTTACCACTTTATACAACTTATCACTTAAGAATAATATAGACATCTTTGTTATTAAAGTTTACAGTCTCTTTCATCTGTTTATTAACCCTTACAAAATAGGACAGAACGGATAGAAAGAAGAAAGGATGCAGGCTGCAGGTGGTGTTCAGTATTTATCTTAATTATTATTTCTTGTATTTCAGCAGTTCCTAGTAGTAACATCAAGAAAACGTTCGTTAACCTGCGGTTTCTGAATTATCTGCAATATTTTCTTGACCGTTTCTTACCTGCCAAATACGTTGAAGATGAATAAGTTGAGTTTATTATCGTTTGGGCCTTCTTGCACTTGGGGCCCCCCCGCATAGCGGGGGCTGGCAAGGGTGTAGTTACGCCACTGATTTTTTTGTATGCAACCGATTTGATGTAATAAAATGAACCCCATGAATGTAATTAAACGCACAAAGCTGTTTACAGTTAGGGATATTCGGCTTTGTATCGAAGTAATGTAATTCATTCGGATATACAAACAAATTGGTTTTGATTTATTATACCTAAATAAGTTGGTCAAGTGTTTATGTACTGAATTCAGACCAATGCACTTATTTGGGCTTGAATTACGCATGTTTGTGTTGTGGATTGCTTTACTTTAATTACAAAGGCTTTAGGGTGCGGTCTTGCGGTTACTAGAGTATTAATGCTTGTCCGTTTTTTACAGTTTGCATTGTGATCGAATTTACCTCTATTTATTTAACCAATTAAATTACAAAGCTCACATATGGCATGATTATTGTTGTCCAACTCAATGTACACAGTACCTGTTTTTTTCTGAAAACCCCATTTCATAATCATATAAATATGATTAATCCCCCTATCTTGTCTGTCCAGTTTCGTTTTACACAATCACCTATGATGGTTGTCTCTTCTCCGTTTGTTTCCATGGTTACTAAAAGATTGAGTTTACAGAATCGAGTGTGTAGATTTTCTATACTAGCCGCAGGGCAAATAAATGCGGAGAACAGTTAAAACAATATTTGATGTTTATTTTAAAGAAATATTTACTTTCTCTTATTGAAATTAAACGTAAATATGAACAGCTATTTGAATTCATATCAAGAATGAACTTTAACATTGATTTATTAGAAATTGTATTACGTGTAAAAACATCGTTAAGTTAATACTCTACTTGGATTACTGAAAAACAGTTTATGCAAAATGCTCAGACTGTCTGTAGTGATGTGAAAGGGATTCCTATAAAAAAAGGTCAGAACATATATGGAAATATGCAATTAACAAAATTATTTTACCATTCCGGCAGAAATATTAGCTGAAATTTTCGGTTCACTTACCTTGAAAGATTTTACTAAGGTTACAGTCTATAGGCGCAGCACCATGCATTGTTCTGACAACTTACGCTACGTTGTTTCTCGCTACTCGAAAAGTAAATTGTTCAAATGGGTTCTTTTGTCATGCGTTTTTCTAACTATTTGTTGGTAAATAATTTATTCTTTTTCGTCTTTTTAATTGCAACCTTTTTGTCCCAGCTCGGAAGAATATACACAAATTTCAACAATTTTGAATCGGAAACAAAAAGAAAAGCAAATAACTGAAGGAAATTACTTTCGGTAAATAAAACGCCACACACAAGAGTACTTAACCTATATTAAATATGCAAATTTTTATACAGTAGGTTCATAATATAAAAATTTGCAGGAAACTAATTCTCCATTTTCTAGAACAATTTCCTACTTTTAAATTATTCGGATTAGAAATATATAACGAAATATTCACAAATAAAATTAATAAAACATTCAGATTAGCTAACCTGTGTTTTTCAGCTCGAACCAGTCCCTGTATCAACTCTTTTAGATATTGTCTGCATCCCTTTTAGCATAGCCTTAAATTATTCTAGCGTCCTTTGTTAAGCTCCTTGACAATTAATAGTTGAATTAAATGCTTGTTGCATTTCCTCATTTGATCCAGTAATTATTTATAATCGCTTATCCAGTAATCATTCAGAATTGTTCTCCAGTAATTGTTTAGAATCGCTTCATTCAGAGTCGCTTACCCAGTAATCATTTAGAGTCCTTTTTATTAATGATAAAATTAGAATTTAAATTAAATTTGTCAAGTTTTTGACTTATGTCAGTTATAGACAGGAAGCTACGCTCAAAATTATATTTTCCATCTTTCAATTACTAGCTCGATTTGAAATGATCATTTGGGCTTTGCATAAAAGTCTAAGTTATTATTTCATCTTATTCACTATATATATATATATATATATATATATATATATATATATATATTACTCAAATTTAGACCAGGGTAGAAAATTAATTAACGACATCAAATAATTTTAATCACCGTGTATAAGGAAGCTTTGGGAAAAAGTACGCGTAATTAAAATGCCTAGTGTGAAGATTTAAATCATTCAATTAGAATGTAGGGTTTGTATAGAATTTTATTAGATAATACGCGTTATTAAAACCGTGTAGCATAAAAATTTATTCGTTTCATTAAAAATAAGGGATTTAAATTATTCACTAGACGCTTTCTAAAAAAAGAAGCAGAATTAAAATGCTCAACTTGTATGTAATTTAATTGTTCCAAGTACTAAAACAAATAGAAATTACGTGCAAAATTTATATTAATTAATTCAAGTTTTATAAGTAACGGGTATTAAACAAAGTGTACAAATAATAATTAATATTTAATTTGTATTCACTAAAAATTAAAGGGCAGAAGTCAATGCCATTCATTATTATTTTAATTGGAGTTAATTGAACGATTATTAAGGTATAATATGCATAAAAGCTTTTAACCACCCAATAATACCAAATATGAGACGCGTTGCTAGCATACAAATATATCTAGAAGGTTAAAATACGTAGAATATCCAAATCGTAGAAGTGTTATTTAAAGTATTACGATTGAACACCTGCGTATTTTTAAATGTCAAATTCTAATAAATTTGAGCTGATAAACATGAAAATTCTGCGTATATTGCAAACGGTCGGATAAACCGTAGCTTGTATTAACGGGAAAGGCTAGATGGACCGGTTATTTAACTCAAGTAAGTCACGTCGCGAGTCCACGTGGATTTTACACAGCCGATAGTAAAGAATATCGATTTGTACCACTCAGACCAAGGTAGAAAGAGATGGATAAAACAGGTAAAACAGAGACACAGATAATAAAAGGCCGGATTTGAGAAGCGTCACTAGCGTTACGATTGGGTGAAATAAGTTGCAGATATGAGAGGTGAAAACACAACAATTTCTATACGGAATTGATTAGTTGTTCGCAGACGCGTGGCGAGACGTGTGAAAAATCTTAGGTTTTCAACTTGGACGTGTGCAAATTTTGTAGAATCGCTGTGCCGGACGGTCGAAAGAGAACAGAGAATGCGAAATTCTAAAAATTGTCCGTTGAGGGACAAATCCGACGTGCAAGCAAGACCGTTATATATACCCGCACTTTAAACAGTTTCGCTCTCTTAGATTTTCGATTTTGATTCAATACTTTAAACAGTTTGGCTCTTAGATTTTTGATTTTATTGAATAGTTTAAAACAGTTTGCTCTTTATTTTTTTGATGTTATACGATACTGCAAGCAGAATACGTGCTTACGATACAAGTTATTATGCATTAGTGCACTTACAAAAGATAGATAAGTAGCGATAAATAAATACATTTAAGTATGCAGCTTTGTATAACGTGAACGAATTTTGAATTGCTTTGCTAATTTTCGGGGATATACATAGATGAGTTCCTGAGAAGCCCGGAAACAATTTAGACGAATAGTTGTGTAAGAAAAATTTTAAAAGCGGTCAGAATCTGAAGCCGTAAACATAAACCAGCTGGAATGGTGGGATGAGCAAGTCCGATGTACATTGAAACCACGGGTGCAGTAACTTTCAGGTAAATTATACTATTATGTTCGAACTTTGATGTTTTGGTGTGTGTTGAATATCTTTATAATTTGTTTGATAAAAAATGGACAGTAGTGAATTTTTATAAACAACAAATTTTTAATTTTAAGGTGAAGCTTTCTTGTATAAGTAGAAAGGAGTATTTAGCAGTTCATGTTTTGATTATAATGAAAATTTGGGTCTGTCTGAGCTCAATTAGACTAACCTGTTTGATTAACGTAAAGGGGTGGGAAATGCTCCCTTTTATTCAGACTCAGGTCTGCAAATATTGTTTATTTAATTAGTATGCATCCTACCAGGACTTTAATTCTGGATGCATATTAAAATGATGACGAATTTAAACTTGAAATTTTATGATACTGATATTTATGCTAAAATTTAATTTTGAAATTTTAATGTATTATGAATATTGATGTAAATAGAGTTAACGTTGATGTTTGTGGTAGGAATGTGTTTGTTTTTTTTTTATGAATGAGGATGAAAGTTTTAACTAGGTGAGCAGCCGAGGCGGAAAGAGTAAAAAGGCGACCATCAGAAGAGATTCAACAGGGCGAGAATCACAGCAAATCTTGGTGCCCAATTCGAGAGGCTCGAATAATTTTTTTTTCTCTGGTGAGGCTTTTTGTAGTTTTCACAGCAATATATATATATATATATATATATATATATACACATACAAATGTAAATAGGCCGCTTTGAGTAGTTCGGTGCTAATTTTGCTGTGATAAACCTGCTATGACTTGGGTACAGCAAATTGCATTAATGGGGATGCAAATATGAAATTACTATTTTACCTTGTTTTTTCTTTGCCTGGCTAGCTCAACAGAAATTATGCTGTTAAATTTAAGAAAATGAAATTAAACAGAAAGCTCAAAAAACACATATGTCTTCAAAAATATTTTTTTTTATACACATTATTTAAGGAATTTCTTTCACTCAAATAGTACTTATAAAACAGTTTAGAGCTTTAGCTTATACAGAAAATTATTCCTAATGAAAAATAATTATATCCTTGGCAACAATTACAGAATCAAAACCTTCCCCTGTGAGTTACAAAAATTTATTTTAAATTTTCTCGGGATAACATTTTATCCTTTTTGTCTCCCCGACTGTTAATGTAATTGGTCAATTACGCTACACAGATTATTTGGTAAAGATCAAAATACTTCAAACTTTGACATTAAAATTTACATCAAATTATCTTCATTAACCAACCATTTTATATAACATTGAGAGCTTATTCTTAAGTGCTAATATATAAATATCCTTATAAGTTGTAAAAAAATTAAAAATTTATACTTGTTAATGTCAAATAGTTCTTATCAAAATCTCATTTCTATGGTAATTAACGGTATTAAATATTTTCTGGTTCCGTTTCAAAACTCTATTTGACGTTAAAATATCAGTTTACAAAGTCGAAGTCGCTCTTGCATCAAGATTATTTATATCGAAGATTGTTTAATTTTTGTAGTACTCTTAACAATAACTATACTTCATAATTTAAAATTCTATTTTAAATATTGCAAGTTGGAAATATGAATTATAAATTCCTCGAACTTACACGTTTAAAAGAATTCATTTTTACTCAAAACTTACATATTAGATGTCGTAAAATGAATGAATCAAATCTGAATAACCCGTTCTAATTCGTTGCTGTTTATATACTAAATAATCTTTATACGTCGTCCTTTGACTTTCTTCTCTTGTATTCTCGAAAATTAGTAGTCCTGCCTGATGTAATAGTTTACGCCGATTTTGCGTTTTAATAAACTACTTAAGTGCGCCGGTATGATTTATGGTTCTCGTAGAGCGTCGTCTATTCTTTTCTAATGCACGAATGCATAGAGCTATTAAAACGCTTATCTAGTTTATTTTAAGATTTTTTCGATAGTAGCATTTTTTTCGAATCAAAGCGTTTATTCATCCATCAGCTTATTTAATGGCTTTTAAAACATTTCTTAGTAAAAAGACGTATTCGTTTGTTAATAACGAAAATTCTGAAATTAATTTCTTTGGAATAAAGAAATAAATATTTTAAAATGATATATCTATACACGGAATTTATCCAGTTGATGAGGGTTTCGTCCTTATCCTTTGCAAATGTAATAAGATTTGTTTTACGGTAAATTAAACGTGTTCTAGCAAAGTATGGATTTCAGCTTCGTTTATCTTAAAGAAGATAACTCAAAATCTAAGTTATTTTTAGTATTTAATATTTAGAAAATTAAATATAGGAAAAATTTAATTTCCTTAGTTTCCTTAAATTTGAGTGGTAGTTTTTAAAGAATTTGGGTGTTCAATGACCTCTTGTGACTCATTATCTCTCTTTCTCTCTCTCCCTCTATCTTTCTCTCTCTCTCACACACACACAGGCACACACACACACACACACATAAAGTAATTTTAGATTCCTAATTAAAATTTTTTAGAATTGATCTTAGACATACGCGGTTAAAGGCTGGGCAAAAACTGTTGATTTTTTAAAAATAAAATTAAAAAAATTTTCCTGTAGTCTAAGTAATATGTGTTGTTCTTATAGTCTGGTGTCACTTTGTTAATGTTTTGTAGCAACAGATCTTTTATTTACAAGTTAAAAAATAGATATGAACTTATTATACATTAATATTAAAGGTATGCCAGACACAGAAAATACTTACCGGACTTTGTGTGAGTAACTAAATTACAAATGTCTTCAACTCTAGAACTGATAGCACTTTAATTTGTAAAGCTGAGAAACGCGTTTCTTTGTTGAAGGATTGAACGTTGGGGCTTCACTACGAAGGCGTGCACCTGGAGTCGTATTAGGTGATGATGGCCAAGGTTAATCTGAATTATGCGGCACCTCGTGGTGGTGATTGTATTCGAATTTCTATACCTTCGGTACATTGCGGCTTGTAGACGGAAACGTTGACGTACGATAGGCTAACCTTAATTGTTAGAAGTTGCAGTGGGAATCCGGCATGTTTGTTGGCGTTATGTGCTCTAGGTGGTCCTGTTGGCCCTGATGGCTTTTGGGGAAGGAACGGTCCGTTATGGCGGCATCCTGTCCATAGTGTTGTGAGAGTTTACTAAATTGTATCCCGTTAGATTTGACGGTAATAACCAGATAATCTTAAGGAAAGACTATTTTTAAGTTTCCTCCAAGAAATTTGATGGTTTTCTTAAGAAGAGAACAACAATAAGTAATTTAGTCTAGCGTTTGGAGCTGTGTCTGTACCAAAATCTGTTTAAATTTTACGTTAGGGCGATTCCGTTTGTATTTCAAGGGGTGTTGAATGAGTCCGTTATTGATTGAGGGGTATTTTAAATGTGCATGCTATTTGTATACATCTTCAATCCTAAACAAAAATCAAAGTAAATGCAGAATAAAACTTAAGCTTTCTACTTTTAAATAATATATTTTACATAAGTTCATATCTACGTTTTAAATGTTTAGAATTCAGACATAACTAAGGGAAGTTTTAGAAGTTTAAAATTTTGTTCTACGAAAACCGAGTTTGGCACATTTGTAAATTTAAACCTGTTTGACTAAACGTATAAAAAATTTGTTTTAATAATAACAGTAGTAGGTATTTAGGGCCGGTCCTAATTCAAAACGCGACAGACGTATTTTCCATGTGTAAAATACGTCTGTCACGTTTTGAATTAGGATCAACCTATATTCAATGTAAAATAGTTGTGAAAACATTTCAATGTAAAATAGTTGTGAAAACATGAATTCTTATATACTTTCAATGTAAAATACTTGTGGGCACGTTTTGAATTAGGATCGGCTTTATATTACTTTCAATGAAACACACGTATGTTGAAAAATGTAAGTGCAGAGAAGAATGTGTGTAGCTGTTTTGAATTCGGTTTTCTAGCGAGAAGTTACACGTGCACCGTTTTGAATTAGGATCGGCGTTATATACTTTTAATGTAAAATGTGAAACCCTGAATTCTTTTCAAATGTAAAATACTTGTGGGCACGTTTTGAATTAGGATCGGCTTTATATTACTTTTAATGAAACATATTTCAAAACACACGTATGTTGAAAAATGTAAGTGCAGAGAAAATGTGTGTAGATGTTTTGAATTTGGTTTTCTAGCGAGACAGTATGACAGATGCAAAATATCGCATTCAAGTCAATTGTGTTTAATTAAAGTGGATTCTGATTTATGTTTAGAGGCTGCAAATACACATGGGCCGGTTTCAATTCAAAATGAGTTCACTCTTGTGATAGGTTGAAAAGTGGGTTGGCAAAGTACGCAGATGGTGGTAATCTGCTATTTAAGGAGATTGCTCCTAATATTAATTTAATTAGTCGAAGTTTACTGCATATATTTACATACAAACATGTATATAATTGATATTCAGGGATTTAAATACAAGAAAAACGAGTTTGTGTGTAAAGAAATTGCGGTTTTGGACTTGTTGAAAGGTGATGTTTGGCATCAAATTTTTAAACTGCCAATGCAGTCCAGTTGTTTTAGTCAATATCATATAAAACATAACGACTGGGTGACAAGGAATATTCATGGTATTTCTTGGGATGAATCTTCAACGGCTGGAATGGTGTCATCATATATAGCGCTTTATTTGAAGCAAATTATCCGACCCGGTGAAGAAGTATTTGTGAAGGGTCTAGAAAAGAAGAAATTGATTGAAACATATATAATGCAAAACTTTGTAACTGATATGCTTGCACTAGGTTGTCCTAAGCTATCGGAGTAAAAATCAACAATCGTTTAAAATATAACATCCATTGTTGTAGACACAGCAATAATAATTTGCAATGCGCAAAACAAAATATCTTTTTATTAAAAGAATGGCTTGATAATAGTAAAAAACAATAGAAAGATTTTGTCTGTATTATTTATTTTAATATAATTTTACAATGTTAGCCTTGTTAACTATTAGTATAACAACTTCTAGCAAACATTATTTTTATCGATCCAGCTATTGTGTACGTTAGAGAAGCCCAACCATTTTACAAATACTTTATTTCCACTCTTTCTTAGGACTTTTCTACCAGGTAAATTCCTGGATGTTTAACCTTTTGCAACTCCGTTTCATAAAATGCACCTTTGATTTCTTTCTCATCTTGATCTTCTAATATATATGTTGTAGGATTGGTTACGTTTACCTTTTTAATCTTAAAAATTTCATTTGACCAGTTTGGCGTGTAACCTTTCGTAAATGCTTCCCTGTGTTTACTAATCCTCACACTGTCTTTTATTGAATATTTTGGTATTTTGGTTGCAAGTTTGATGTGGGTAAATGATGATTTAAGAATAGTTTTTCATTTGATTTATCAACTTTTACAGGTTTGACTCAATAGTATTGTGAACTGTATTGTTGTATTGTTTCACAATATCGCTTAAATTTTTATCCAATTGTAAGAACCGTTCAGGTTAAACAAGCGCCACATTTTTCCCTTTAAAGTTCTAATTACACGTTCCACAATGCATGCTTTCTTTGTAGAAAAACACTATAATGGTTTATGCCATATGTCCGCATTAAGGATTGAAAGTGTTTGTTAGAATATTCTTTACCAAAATCAGACTGCAAATTTCTTGGAGGATTTTTAAATTTATTTAAAATTGTTTTCATTGCAGCAGTAACATCAATACCCGTTTTACTTTTAAGTGGTACAGCCCATACGTATTTGGAGAAACAATCAATAACTACTAAAATGTATTTAAATCCTTTGTTTGTTTGCGAATATGGTAGCATTTCAATCAAATCGGTCTGAAGAAGGTCATTTAAACCTTTTACTATCACTTTGCGTCTCCTGAAATTTATTTTTGCTGGTTTATGAAGTTCATTTACTATATCCACTTTCACTTTTGATTGAGCGACTATTATAATACTTTTTTAATCAGGATTTATTAAATACAATTAATAAATACTTCTATGTTTGAATGTCGAGGGCTCCACTTGCTTTGAAAGGAACTTTTAATATAAAATCAAGAAACATTGTGGTATTGTTTATGATAGCACCGCTGTCACGAAAGCTGATTACATCCATACGTTTAAGCAAAAATCCTTGTAACTGTGCAATTACATAACTTTTTCGTTTATAAAATTTCAATGTCTTGCGGGTATCCTTTAATATTCTCAATGACTGCTTCCTCATAAGGAAATTCATATTTATGTTTAATGTTGAAAATAAGGAATGTCTTGTCACCGTCGAGGAATGTATTAGAGTAAAACGTTGCTACTACCGTGTAATGTAGCATATGTAACTTGTACTCAATCAAGGTTTCAAAACCTTCATTTTTGTTTTCATATTTCTGTTCACTTATATCTATTTTACGGTTATTTAAGTGCCTTTCAAATTTGTCAATTGTCATATCATCTAATTACTTTCGCCTCACGCAATTCTTCAATGATCGAATTTATTTCGTTGCCGTGACCTGTGTGTCCAGCAGTCTGAGATGAAACTAAAAGTCGTAATCTATCAACAAGTTCATTGGGATCATTCCAATATAAATAATCTATAGCGTTATTTGATACTTCCATTGTCATACCGTCTCCAAGACGCTTTCTATAGGGTAATGTTCTAGGTCTACGGGTGTTTGGGAAGTATGTTTAATGTAGATATTATATTTTTGTACTTATATGAAGTATTACCCTGAATTGGTTCTGTTTCAGAATAATATCTTCTATTAGCATTTGTTCTTTTACAATATCAAGATACGACTTTAGATCTTGATGACTGTACCCGACAGGATATTTTTAAACAGTAGTGCGTATAATCCAGGAGTACCTTTATATTTCAAATCATTTATTAGAACATTTTCATCATCCAACGCGAAATTCGAATTGCCTATCATAAGACCATTTGAATCAGGGTTAAACCTAATACCATATTTATGATCAAATTCGTTCTTAACATCTTTAAACATGTTGTAAATATATTCTCGAGGTAGCGGATGTAGCTGTTCGAGATAATGTGTCATACCAGGTGAATCGGCAAAGCTTTGAATATATTCCTGGGCTTCTTGTGCATTTCGATTAATTTCTGCTTCGTATTCATTCTCAACATCGTCATCATCATCATCATCTACCTCTATGGCATCATTTTTTATATTTGGTATATGCTGAGCAATAACCGGGGAATCTATATAGTCAACGTTCCTTTCTAGCAATTTAGGTTTAATTTTTTTTACACTGCTATGAGGCAGTTCTTCTTCGTTAAATTTTTCTTTCTTTACCGCACTTTCCCCATCCAGTTTATTAGCAATAGTTTCTAATCGTGATGTTATGGGTAAGATTGATTCCACTTGGACGACTTCATTATCTTTTAACTGACGCAATTTGTTTTTTACAATGTTTCTTTTCTTAATTAAAATTCTTTTAAGTTTTATCGCCTCCTTGTTCATTGCGTAAAAGTTTATTGTAGTAAAAAAAAATTCTTGGATACTAACGATACTAGCGTCTCTCAAGGTTTAAATATGTATGAAGTGATCAAAACCTATTCGGTACCTTCCTTGATCTGGTTCACTATCTTTGTCTACAACTAAGAAACCGTATTTGTCTTGCCAACAAGCAGCACATATTTCACGGAATTTATCATACTTCATGTCAGTATTGACGTGATCGCCATATATGTGTTTTAAGTTTAAATCATCTTGTTTAAATAAAACTAAAAGATTAGCATTATCACGTAGTAAGTGCTTAGGTATACGAGTATAACTTTGACAAAGGTAAAAACTGTCTACTTGTTTATGATGCCCCATACTAAAGTATTCCCTAATGATACCTTGTTTATCGCAAGCTACATCATCAAAAACAAATATAGAATTATTTCGAGCATCAGATGGTGATATAATATTATCAGAACTGGAAAATGTATAATATTTGATCCCTTTTATTGGTTGCAGTAGACTTTCAAGGTATTGATACTTTGGTTGATAAAGTGATTTAGAATAAACATATACGTTTTCAAACTTTAAACCATTAGGATGTTCTATCAGCCCAATCATAACGTTGGTTTTACCGCAATTTGATGGACCAACAACTAGACATTGAATAGATGAAGGCAGAAGAACGCTATGTTTTTTTCTTTTCAGCTAAGGATTGCACGCCAATGTCATATTGTTTATGGTTAAAGGTGTTGATTGTTTCACAACACGCATGTTTGCAAGTACTAAATTCGATTTGTAAAAAAGTGGAATTATATATATATATATATATATATATATATATATATATATATATATATATAAGAAACGGCGAGTATATAAAGAATCATTAATTCATAATATTTTATTTATTTACTGCACAGCTTGAGAGGATAGTTGTCCGCTAATGATTACATATAATAATTCTAAAACTACTGGGAACGGACTATTAAATACTGTAATTAACAATTTACCATTTGAAGCGCATATTCCGGGTTACAAATTTTGCGGTCCGGGTACAAAACTAATCGAACGGTTAGCTCGGGGAGACAAGAGGAATAAACAAGTTAGACGAGGCTTGTAAGGAGCACGATATTGCATACACCAAAGAAAAGGATCTATCTAAACGTCATCAAGCAGATTCGAAGTTAGCTCAGTTAGCTACAGAAAGACTAAATTCTGGTGACTCGTCTTTAGGTGAAAAAGTAGCAGCATTTGGAGTAGCTACCGCAATGAAAGCTAAAGTAAAACTTGGTATGGGTGCCTGTGCATCACTGAGAACAAAAAATATCAATAAAATAAGAAAACTGATAAAGAAATGTAAAATAAGAAGTACGCTAGGTATTAAACGTATTATCAAACAAGCACGTACAGCTTTAAAAAAGACTAAAGGATCTAATATTATGGATGCAATCAACATAGCAATTAAGGCAGCCAATACAGCAAAACAAAAGAAGCATATTAAATCAGTTCGTATTATATCAATTCCTAAAACAGGAGGTTTTCTACCACTAATACCAATTTTTGCAGGCCTAAGCGCTCTTGGTACTCTTACTGGAGGTGCAGCTGCTATTGCAAAAGCAGTTTCAGATACTAAAATAGCTAAGGAACAACTAGCGGAAAAACAACGTCATAACAAGGCAATGGAGGACATTGCAGTCGGAAACGGCATGTACATCAAACCTTATAAAAAAGGTTTTGGTCTTTTTTTAGCCCCTGCAAAACCTCGAAGGAACGCAACTTGATTTTACCTAATCGAGCACTAAGCAATGTAGAATTAATAGAGTTTGTTAAGCAATTAGAAGTACCATATTTCCGTGGAGTGTTCATGAGAAACAATCTTCCCAAGAAAGTTAATTTAAAAGATTGTGGTATAATTAATTTAGATGCAATAGAAGGTTTAGGCACGCATTGGACCTCTTACAAAAAGTACGGTAGTAGCGCTATTTACTATGACAGCTACGGAAACCTGCGACCGCCAACAGAGTTGATAAGTTATTTGAATAGCGGGGGTAAATGTAAAATTCTTTATAACATTAACCAAGAACAATCGTACGGTACTGTGTTTTGCGGTCATTTATGCTTACAATTTCTAAGTAGTGCATAGAACTGCGTACGAAGTTGTTATGTCATACACTTTTACGCTAACGAGAAACACTTCAGTTTTAACAAGCAATTTTAATCCGCCTATAAAGTTGGATAATGATTCGGAGTACGTATTAGGATTAACAAATTTTGAGTCTTATAACACAATTCCAAACATAGAAAAAGGAATAAATAATAAATTTTATTATGGATCTAACGGAGAATTCATAGAAATACCTGAAGGTGCTTATGAGATTAGTGAAATTAATAAATATCTTCAAAAAGCTTTAGGTGATAAAAGATGGCGTGGTCGTATGGATCAATCACGAAGCGCTAGAAAGACGCCAGTGTATATAGAAATTACAGCTGACAATAATACACTTAAATGTAGTATTAAATGTAGTCTAGATGTGGATTTTACCAAAAAGGATTCAATTGGTTTTCTACTTGGTTTCAATCCGCGAAAATTGCTAGCATTTGTCACGCATCAAGCAGACTACGCGATCAACATTTGTAAAGTGAATGCCGTTTTAATCGATTCTAATATTGCAAGTGGATCCTATTTAAATAGTAAACCAGCCCATGTAATACACGAATTTTTTCCTCAAGTACCTAAAGGTTTAAAATTGTCGAGTGTCCACCTACGATTAGGGTCACGTATAATAAATGAAATAATAGTTAAAGTGTTAGATCAAGATGGAAATTTAGTTAATTTCAGAGGAGAACTGCTAACTGTAAGGTTGCATTTAAAAAAAATCTGCAATAGCCATGGGTATTAAGTATAATGCACGCAACATGTCAAGAATTGTTATAAATGCTGGAAATTTCAAAGCAATCGACACTCGATTGATTGTTTCAAGACCGCTAACAACACAAAACCGGCAGTTTCTACAATTGTTAGGACTGCGTTTAATTAAAAAAAAGTAGAATGAATAGTGAAATACTGAACGTGCGTGAAAAAGTTTACTTCGACAATGCAATTGTTAATATTGAAAAACATACTCATCAACCTTATGCTAACACATCTTTAAACAACAATGATGAAATTCGAATCCCTATACAACAACAAGATGTATACACCTTACCATCGAAGAGCATGCTGTACATAGAAGGCAAATTAATTAGAACAGATGGAACGCCGTCTCAGACAGCAAAGTTTGTAAATAATGGAATTTTGCTGCTTTTTGATGAAATTAGATATGAGATTGGTGGTATCATTGTAGATCGTGTTTGGAATCCTGGATTAACGTCTATAATGAAGGGATATGTTTCATATAATAGCAATCAAAGTAAACATTTACAAAACGCTGGGTGGTTTCCTATGGATGATTCACAAATGGTTGATGCCAATGGGAATTTTAATGTTGCAATAAACCTTTCAATGGTTCTCGGATTATGCGAAGATTTTAAAAAAATTATTTTAAACCTCCGTCATGAGTTAGTCTTACTACGTTCTAGTTTTGATACTAATGCTATAATTAATCCTACACCCGATGAAGAAATAAAAGTTGTTTTAAACAAAGTTTTATGGAAAATGCCGCATGTAGCCGTTGATGATACTCAACGAATTAATTTAATAGAATGCGTTGCACAAAATCAGGATTTGCATATTCTGTTTAGAGGATGGGAGTTGCATGAATATCAACTTCTACAAGAAACGCAACGTCATACATGGAACATTAAAACAACAACACAATTAGAAAAACAAAGATTTGTGATTGTTGGTTTCCAAACCAACCGAAAAATAGATACATGAGCAACTACAGTCGTTTTGATCATTGCTATTTAACCAACATGAAACTATATTTAAATTCAGAAATTTTCCCGTACGATAACTTAAATTTGAGGTTCGAGAATAAACAGACTGCGTTGTTATATGAGATGTATGCTCAGTTTCAGCAATCATACTAAGAAAAGGAAAATGAGCCACTTTTAATCCTGAAGATTTACGAAGTATTGCACCATTAGTAGTCATAGATTGTTCTAGACAAAACGAAGCGTTAAAATCTGGTACTGTCGATATTAGATTAGAATTTGAAACTAGCAGAAACGTTTTGCCAAATACATCTTGTCATTGCCTTATACTTCATGATAAGATAGTCAAATACAATCCACTCTCAAACAGCATAAGAATATTATAATTACTTTATTATTATTATTACTGTACCTTTACAAATTATGAAAAACAATAAATCATTTAGCAATCACAGTCTATTTATTAATATTTTTACATGTTTTTACAATATGTTTTACATGTTTGAATTATTAAGTGATTTAGTAAACAGCCATAAACATTGACAATTTTAAATAAAAGTTTTGTTATACATTTCTCAAATAAACTAACTGGTATGTTAGTAACAAACTGGATTTTTTTAAACAGAACGGTTACTACTACTAATACTACTACTACTATTTTTCTCTACAATACATTTATACTAATATATAGTTCAAAACTCGGGCAGATTGAAAAGGTATCCTATTTTTAGATACATCCAAAAACGAAAATCGGCGTACTTGTGCAGGTATAAACATAACACTGAAGTTTTATAACTAAAAAATATTATATGTTAATCTAGATAAAATAAATTGCATTCTTTATTTGAGCCAGTGGTTGAAGCTTTACAAGTCATTTCTGTATGTATGTATAGTTATACCCCCAAGGTTTAGTATCAGTGGTTAAGGTACTAAGAATGCTTTTATCATCACTTGGATTAAGAACAATTTTGTTTTGTTTAATAGTACAGACATCATGTTTGACTGATCTAATTAAACATTGCTGTTTCTGTAGAGTCTGTTTATAAAACAAAGCATTCTTATAATCGTCAAAAAAAATTTGCTTAATACTTGCTAAGGAAGATCCCTTTGACTTTTTTATTATACTATCCTGAACTCTGTAAGTGTACATTTTAGATCTAAGTCCTACAAACTCTAACATGATGTCACCATTGTTTTCATCTTTCATAATACCAGGAACTTTTTTATTTGATAATGGAATATGATATTTGTTATGAGGGTCGTAATCGGAAGTATCAAATCTATGAATATCTTGTTTGATATAAGAGTAAATATCTTCAACGCTAAACTCGTATATCAAACTATCCGTATCTGTGTACAGCAGCTTTGCTTTGTTAGCAAATTGCGATTTTATATAACTATAGTGAAATTCATATAAATAGGTTTTGAAATATCTAGAATAGAGAAACCTACATAAATGGGTTTGTTTAAGTAAACCTCTAATTTATTCATTTCTATTAAGACTAGATCTTTGTCTAACACAGTGCAACTATGAAAATTAGGCTTCGCTATGTAACTACGAGCTCCAAACCGTCCTTCCCATTTGGTCACTAATTTCACATCTTTCCTTTTCCGTACGTTTTCCATCATCTTTACATAAACCGAATTTATCATATTTTTATAAAAGCATATATCGAAACTGTTTTTGACTGTTGTCTTAATTTCGTATTCAAATCAATGTATTCTTTTAACCAAGGAGCTTGTTTAAACCGAAGAACCTTATGAATCTTTTTCAGTTCTAAACCATAGCTTAAATACATTTTAAATTCTTGTAGTGAATAATATAGTTGAGTTTTGGATATAAAGTTGTAAGTAATTTCTTTAAGTTTGATTTATTAGAAGGTACTGGTGGTATCATATGTTCAGGCGCCAAAGGTAAGTCACTGTGAATTTCATGTAAAGATACTGGATAGTGTAAATCGCATTCAAAATATATCCTACATCAGAATCATCAGGAATATTAAGTATGTCTAAACGTACTATATCTGGACTGGTACCATCTAAAATTCAAATTCTCCATATGGAAGATATTCAGACATTGCAGCCCCATATAGATTATTAACATCAAAATACATTAAATATTTAGAATCGAAATTTGGATCATAATCTGCATTCATATATTTGTTATTTGCTTTAGCATATCTATTCGAACATTGAGAAACACCTCCACGAATTCCCCGTTCTAAAAACATTATTTTTTCAATATCAGTAAGAAGCTCGAGTTTAACGTTCGTCGTTTTTAACATCGCGTCTAGAGCTAAACCAGGAGCCGTAAAGTAGTGAAGCGGATCTAACTTATACGTGAACATACAAGTTTTTCTAAAGTTTTCAAATATATCAGTCAAGAGCAGTACATCTGTTTTTAAATATAGGTCTGAGAATAGTCCCCTAGTGTTTTTATATTAAATGTTTGCCAAACGTGTATAGCATGATTGCAGTCTTCATCTGAGATTTCTTCATTGCGCAAACGAGTAAAGAATGCTGTTTTACAGGGTAAATCGGTTTCATTGAGCCTATCCCAAGAGTTAATGTAATCATAGGGAAATATACCTTTACGCGTAAGTAACTGAAACTCATTATCGGTGTTACAATTTTCCCTGGTTATGGATTTTTTATTATCATCTAAGTATGAAGCTAATTTTTTGATACTAGATGCCATAAACCTGAATGAATCGATAAATCTAAAAGTAACTTTCGTACCATTTACATATTTTGTAAATGATATGTATTTTTCCTTATTTATTGGTAGTGTTACGTCATCATCGAACATTTATTGGAATTGGTGACAATAAATTCTTAGTGCGGGTATCCCATAGTTTTTAGTGAAACATTATATACCGACAGTGGAAGTGCGTGAACACAGTCGCATTCGAACCCTTGCAGAAGACGGTTGTATGAGAGCTTTTGAAAGCGACACCGACACCCAAACGTGCGTGCTTGGTGGTCCGCGAAGCTTTTGTGTGTGAACGTTTATTGCCCACAGCGGCACAGGCTTTAAGTTCTTACATAACCGCTCCACCGCCATCAGTATTGCTACAAAAGCAATTGGTCCTTCCCTATAATTAGCATATCTTATCAACTCATTCACCCCAATAATCCAGGTAGAATTCTTACCAAACCTGAAAACCGTAACGCAATTTTTTTAATAATGAAATGCGAATCGTAGTCTGATAAGTTATGAAAAACTACCGGTATCATATAAAATTTATGATAATTGATGTTGCAATCTTGATGAGCCGCTCCTCGAAATTCACCTGTAAAGTGGCAGTGATCGCGAACTCTAATATCATCTATACTAAAAGGTTTATTGCAAATGTGACAGTGAAGGGCAAATTTAAATGCTAACTTTTGTTCTTCTGTTAAAGGATTCATAGGTTTTGGGTTACAGAAAATTTTATTAGTCGTTTCTGAAATCAGTTTCAATTGAGCAACAAACCATTCTATACAATCCTTTCCGCGATACAATTGAAATTTGGAATATTTATTATCATACGAGCATTTCAAATAGTACACTACACTAAAGGGTATATGCCTTTGGTAAGAGACTGTGTTTAGTATTACCTCCGACTCATTGCATGGTTCTAATATACATTCGAGATCTGCATAAACTACAAATGATACTTTTTCTTGATAGTGGAAATGTTTAAACGTTAGATACTTTTCGGATTCTTCGGGTAATCTTATTGAGCAAGTATTCTGTTTTTCGCAGTAATTCGAATGACGCTTAAGTAATGCTGCTGCACTAAAATTATTTAAACATCTATAACAAAAAAATTTTCTATGTTCATGTGAAGACAACTGTTTTGCAAATAATTTTGACATATCCTTAATCCAAGTAAAATGAAAGTGATTCTCATTAGCATTTGTCGGACGAGAATATTGTAAGGAATCATTATTTAAAACTAACAGATTAATAGGTTCAATTTTTAAAATTTTCACTTAAACAAAATGGCAGTATTTTAGTATTTTCTATACAATATAGGTTAATTGCGAGATTGTTAAGCTTCTCAATTTTTTATGTCTTTTAATGCGATTGGAAACTGAATTGAATTGTAGCGTAATACTGTATCAAAATGTGGATAGCTAGATATTCTCTGACTATTTTGTTTAGCAGGATATAAAGCGGAAACCAAGCTCCAAAGAATGCAATGTTGATCGTTATTTATTACATTTACCACAGCTTTTTTTTATAAAGTCCGGAACCGGTACAAACGTTGAACACCCTCCTTTAAGTGGATCATGATTGTTTATATTTACCTTCAAGTGTAAAACTTCTTGGATTGCCCAACCAGAATCTTTCTCGCTAAATTCTTCTAATCGCTTCGAAATCTTGTTCAATACGTTCTCCTTATACCACAGCTTGAGATTGGTATTTATATCGATGTGACGATTTGCAGTAGGAAACGTTTTCAAATCTATTTCGCCAGTTGTAGGCTTAACAAAGTTAGCGGCAAATATTACATTAACTTTCAACATTGACTTTTTTAAGCAAGCAACAATCTTGCGTTTAAAACTAGCGAACGTCTTGTCTAAGAACACTAGAGGATCTCTATAATTTAAATTGGTAATAAGTCCCGTAATTATTCGACTTCCAAAACATGACTGTACATCATGCCAAATCAAATTTTTTCGAGTATGACCTCTAGAAAGCGTTGCATCAACACCTTTACCACGATATTCCAAAGAGCGTTTCAAGTGCCTCAATCGTACAAGGTAGCTTTTAAGATGTGTTAAATTAGATTCCAGCCTACTAGGATTTTCTTGTTGATTGTCTTCGTATACCTTATTTCTAATAGCAAGCTTCAATATACTAATATTTGCTTTGATAATTAAAATGTGTTTCGTTATTTCATTCACTGATTTAATTAGATTCACGCATTTTACAGTTAATCTCAAAATTGCGCTACTAATCTCGGATACGGTTTCAACATTCATGATTCTATAGAAAATCAAAATACACTACTTAATAATATACGTATTTTCTCTATTTACTATTTATATAAAATATCATCTGACGTAAGCAAAACAACTGCAAAAGGGTTCATTCATCTCGGTTTACGGAAAACGCGTAAGCAAAACAACTGTAAAAAAAAAATAGCATACAAATCGAAATAATTGCATAGCGAATTGCTTTGAATGCAATTGTTAAAAAAAATCGCCTTTATTTACGTTTTTATTCAAGACGATTTTCAAGCTTGAATCGTGCATGCGGTCTAAAAAAAATTGCAGAGTTGCCTTTAGTACGCGACTATAATAAATAATTCGCTATGCAAGCATTTCCAATATTTACATACTGAATGCAACTCTGAGCAAAACAACTGCAAAAGGAATGCATTCAACATCATTTTTCATTCCGTAGGCGTTTACTACAAAAAATGTTTTTATACGACCTTTGATTTATTATGTGTACAGAAAATACATTATCATTACAGCGCTATATTTTTATGATTACATTGAAATATTTTAAAATAAAAACAAAGCAAATTTGAAAAAAAAATGTCTCAGATTAAACCGTCTTGTTTAATAATTTACACGCACTCATGGTTTTAAAAAAAAAACCCAGTATTAAAAAAAACATTCTGCAGTTTTATTATATAACAGTACCTTTGCATGTAAATTGTGTCAACGGTAATCTAAAAAAAACTTATTCTATAAATATTACTACTTAAAGGGATTTATTTATTTGCATTGCATTATTTTTAAACGAAAAATTAATCTGAAGAAAAATATCATAATTTACACGCACTCATGGTTTTTTTAAAAACCCGTTATTAAGAAAAAACATTTTCCAGTACGTTGATAGTACTAAAGAATTTTTCTTATTTCAGCATGATTAGCGTAAACATACAACCCGCACAAATTACTATATCCCTATATATGCATATAAAGTCCATTTTTGTTAATTTTTTATAGAAAATAAATTATGCTAGCAGTAATATAAAACGAAATTAATCTAATTTAGGTTTTATTATGCGCCTTCTTGCAATTTCTTTTTCAGTCAATAAATGTAATTCATTATTTCTGCTGAGCAGTACCTTTAAAAAAATTTCTTATACAGCATAAAATCGCTTAAACACACAATTACCTATATTTACATATAAATTATGTCAGCGGTAATCTAAAACGAAATTAATCTAATTTAGGGTTTTATTATGTGCATTCATTTCCATTTCTTTTTCAGACAATGAAACTAATTCATTATTTTTGCTGAGGTATAATTATATTCGCTTACATACTGTTTTGTTCATTAGAATAGATTACAGAGCTGAATTTTTTTAGAAAACGATGCAAATTTTTAATTTTTTCTAACAGATCAGTTTATTATTTAATATAAATACTTCACGTAGATTTTACCAACAGTATTCAATCAGATCATTTGTATAATTATTAGTTACTATTACTAGCAACTTTTAAAAAATGAGTAACTTGTCATCAATCAAAAATTGTAATAGTACCAACGTAAAAGTTCTAGAGCAATTTATAATACATTCTGACGAAGACGTGATTAAAGAAGTTTTTGGTTGTTCTTCGCCTCAATTCAACACTGCTACTATTTTTGATAGTGACGTAATAGATATATCACGGTAAGTGCTTTTTTTCACATTTATACATGTGTTTTTTAAAACAGTACTAATTTGTAAGTTACATTAGATCAAAAACCATTCTGGAAATTCTGAGGCTATCGTAGGATCGTTGACACTCTGATCCTCTCAGAAACATCAGGTAGTATACAAAGAAAAGGTGAACCTACAATAATCTTTTATGTTATGCTCACAGATCAGGCAAAAACATGTCGACTATGAAAAGTTATGTACAGAATCTAATATGGCTGTTTGCTGTGAAGATGACAAATCCTACGAAGATGACACAGTAGAGTTGCTTAACGCATTTAAAAGCGTGGAGAGAAGCTACTGCGTCGTATAGATTTGGAACTAGAAATAATAAAGCAAAAAGATAGGAACTAACAGCGAGGAGCAGCAGATACTTCAAGAACGGGAGTTAATAAATACGTTTTCATTTATAAATAGTTAGATCAAAATATTCAACAATTTGTAAAATAAAAAGTATTTTATAAAAGTTTCTCTTTGAAACAAGACTTTCTCTAAACAAGGTAGTAAACTCAAAGTAAAACGCACATAAATCAGAACCCACTTTAATTTGATACATCATTCTTTATACAATCGACTTAGATTTGTTATAATAATAAACTAATTTCTTAAATTAGTGACATATTATTCTGAAAATTCTATGTTGACAGTTAGACCGATCGCTCCCTTACTAGTTATGTATACGTGTTTGTTCGAGCCAATACTTTCATTTAATTGTTTCACTCCATGTGCTTGAAGGTATTCAAAATATCTCAATGGCAATATACTTTTGAACTCTTCTGTTTCCACTAATACTCTTTCTCCATATTTTGTCTTGATTGTTTCCACTTTTAAAACTTCAAACCTCTTATTCACTACAAGATCTTTTGAATTTACATAAGGTTTGCGATATGTGGTTTTATTAAGAGTATTAAAATCCATATTGCTTTTCTTTGACTAATTAAATTAATATTAGGAGCAATCTCCTTATATAGCAGATTACCACCATCTGCGTACTTTGCCAACCCACTTTTCAACCTATCACAAGAGTAGATAATATACCTTCCTTCTGGCACACTTCGATCCTCACTCGATCGATCCCCCCACCCTGCCTTCTATTTCGCAGTTGTTGAGGTGGTGTGCCTTGTAAATTCAGACGATCCTCAAGACACTTCTGGCGCACATCGTTTCTCACTGGATCGCCGCCCCCCTTCCTACCCCTTTCTGCTTGCCTACTAGTTGTAGGGTGTTGAAGGGGGAAGGGGGTCTTATGACAATTCTCATGACTCGTATGAATTCTTCATTATGTTTATCGGCTTTGCGGGTGTCCTATTCATCATTCTGCGGGCTAGAAAATTTTTAACGATAGTGATAGGCAGATATAATTAGCATTGTGAAATTACATGGGATTATTTAGCACTATTATTTTAATATTATAATTTTACTTTTAACATATATCATTTTTAATATTAGACTAGTATAAGTGTGTTCTTAAATTTTAGAATTAAGTTGACTCCATAATTGGACTTCTATACATATGTCTGTGTAGACTTTATTAATAAATGAAATAAATGAAATTATGTTTATCGGCTTTGCGGGTGTCCCATTTGGCATTTTGCGGTCTAGAAAAATTTTTAACGATCCTCATAACTCGTATAAATTCTTCATTATGTTTATCGGCTTTGCGGGTGCCCTATTCGAATTTTGAGGTTTAGAAAAATTTAAAAATTTTAAATCGAGCTAACATATGCACTCAAAATTATATGGCATAGGTATGGGTAATCAAAATTGTAAAGGGTAATTGTTTCCGTTCTCTGGGATCGGTGATTGAGCACAGAAATAAAAATAAACTGCAATATATATAGAAATAAAAATTTATTAGACAATCTATACACAGTAGTAATAAATTCTTTGTATATGTCTATATTTACAATTATCATTGTACACGTTTTAGGCTAAACATGTATATACATTGTGACCATAAAACAGTCACGTAATGTGTACAACTTAAATCCTAGCAATATATACAACTTATAAACTAAGTAAAATAAAATCTATTATATATTTCAATATGTACCCATGCATACGTTAAGGTCGTGTTAGGGATGACGAAACGCTTATCATCTGCGCCCGATAAACTGACCTTGCTAAGTAACAGCGTAAACAAATCATGTTTTTTGCTCCTAATAGTTAGCATCGAATGCACGAGGGCTCGGAAGTTACTGTTATGTGCTACGTCCTTAAAACTGCCAACACTTATACCCTGCGCAACACTACGCTTAACCCCTTTAATCTTTTTTACATCCCTTTCACTAACTATACAGTAACTCTTGGCGCAGTACCCACAAACTCTAAAACTATCTCACCACCAAACTCATCCTTGAACTTTCCGGGCACTTTCTTGTTTACAAGTGGGATCTTATATTTATTGTCTGGGTGGTAGTCACTAGTGTCGAATAGGTCCAGGTGGGTATGAATATCACTGTACAAGTCTTCTGTTTCGACACTATACACGAGCGAATCGGTATCTGTATACAAAAGCGAAAGCTTAGACCCATACAGAGGCAACAGTTTCTCATAGTGAAAGTCATAAATCAAGGTTTTTGATAGGTCTAAAATCGAAAAGCCTGCATATATAGGTTTATTATAGGTGACTTTAACGCGGTCCATCTGTATGAGTGCTAAATTTTCGCCTAGTACCAGAATACAATTAAAGTTCGGGCGGGCAATCAGGGTACTCGCACACAAGGTCTTCCGTTACACTCCCATCGAGTCACAAGCTTCACGTCGACGCGCTTGTCTATATTTTCCATGGTTTTACCAAAGATGGCATTGTTCATGAGTTTGAAAAAGTCCTTCTCAAAAGCGTTAGTGGCACGAGTGCGAAGGTCCGTGTTCAACTCGATATAAGGCTTCAACCATGGAGACTGGTCGAACTCGAGAACCCGATGGATGGAGGTCAACACTAATCCATTCCGCACACACTGCTGTAGATTCCTGTAGTGGATAATGTAGCGGTGTTTGTCTTCTAAGGTGGCGAGGAGCTTCGGAGCCTTAGATGTGATATAAGGCGACGTTTTCATTTCCGGGCAGAACGGCAGCTCGTTGTGGAGATCATGTAAATGTGAAGGGTACTCCAAGTCGACCTCCAGAATGAATCCTTTCGCAGAGTCCTTGGGAACATTTAAGATGGTGGCATGTAGTTCGGCTATATCGGTAGAGGGCAACCATCGAAATCCTCCAAGAGGAGAGCCTGGCTCATGGCCCAGCCATACAAGTTATTGGCATCGTAGTATGCTAAATACTTAGACGGAGCCGCAGGATCGTACTCTTCCATGTACTTGTTGTTGGCAGCAGCGTAGCGTCCACTACACTGGGTCAAACCTCCTCTGATCCCAGACTTTATAAAATGGTACATGTCAATATCCGTGAGGAGCTCCAGTTTCACGCCGGTGTATTTTAACATGGCGTCCCAGGTTAATGAGGGCGCTGTCACATACTGGCACGGATCAAGGTCATAAGTCGACATGCACACCGGCGAAAGTTCTCAAAGACGTCTGCTAACAACAGTACATCTGTCTTTAAATAGAGGTCGCTATATTCTCCGAGCGTGTTAAGACCAAAGTCCTCCATACCTTCTGAGCCCTGTCGTATTCGTCGGTGGTAATGGATGTAGAGGCGAGATCATTGTAGAAGGCAGCCTGTGGTGGAAGAGCTGTTTCGTCCAATACTTCCATACTTTGTATGTAAGTGTATGGAAACACACCTTTCTTGGTAACCAGTTGGAACCTGGAGTCCTCGGGAAAGTGACGTCTGACCTCTACAAACTGGTCCTGGGGCAAATTCTTCGCCAGTGTATCCAACCCGGCCGCCATAAATCGGAGAGAGTCGATAAACCGAAGTTGGACACAGGGCTTGTCGACAGTCTTTTCTTGTCCGTCTAAGACCACTTCTGAATCGTATAGTCGTACAGTTTTTGAAAACGAGATGAACCGCTCTTTATTGTTCGGTATAACGTTAATCTTCTCATTATCATACCCCAGTTCTTTTATGATGAAATGAGCATCATATCCACTAAGGTTGTGAAACACCACTGGGATAAACTGCGGAACCTGATAGAGGATGTTACATTTGGAGTGTACAGGAAAGCGGTACACACCATTCATGTGGTTGTGATCCCGCAGACGGTCTGTTCCAAGCGGTTTCTTGCATATCCCACAGTCTTCGGTAGTGTGGAACAAAAGTTCATTCTGGGCATCCAAAGGAATCATGGGCACATTCGTCGTCAATATCTTACCCAGACGTCTAGCTTCCTCTCTAAGTTTGGTAACAAATTTACGTGCGGCGTCTGGACCCCGGTAGATCTCAAATTTATTGAGGAGTTGTCATAGCAGCATTTAATGTAATATGCCCAGCTATAAGGGGTATGCAGCTGAAGCGGTGTTGTAGATGATGTGGAGGGGTCGGGCGTTGCAAAACTGTACGGCTGTAGGAGCGACTCAAAGTCTGCATAAATAACGAATGGGACCTGCATTTGTTTTTGGATGCCCGAAAATTCTAAAACGTTGTTGAAGACGGTGGGCATTTGGGTAACGACATGGTTACAGTCCTGCCTAGTATGCCTAATTAAGGCAGTCTCAGTCGGAAAAAAGATTAAACATCCATCGCAGATCCATTTATGTAAGCGATCTTTTGATAACTGTTTACCGACCAGACGTCCCAAATCCTTGATCCAACAGAAGTGACCTTTTCTTCATCCTGGATGTAAAGCAAGTTAACGTGCCGGGCTCTCCTGCGTTTAGTAAAATGTAGAGGACCAACAATAGACCTTCCTTCCACTCCGAATACATTGATACTCAGATCGTTCAAAGCCTCGAACTTGGCAATCTTGTCAAAGGCCATAGGGAACTCTATACCACCCATATTTAAGCAGCTCGAGTAATGGGGTACTTGCTAAGACGTTGGGAGTTATACTTGGCAGGATACAACGCTGCTACAATGGAGTATGCAAAACAGGCTGCGTCTCGGTTTTAACATTCACCACCGCTTTTTAGCTTTTATCCAGCGTGGAAGGTCAATGTAAGAAGATCCCTAAGTGGTTGGTATTTGTTGATGTTTAGTTCTAAATGCAGGACACGTTGTAAGGCCCAACCGGACTGGTGATGTTCAAATTCTTGGGATTTATCGAGCATCTCCCGAGAAAACGCCGTATACACTTTGTTCAAGTCGCTCGATCGGGTTATAATTTGATTCTTGGTATTGAAAAATTTAGTTGCTTCGGTATCACCCAAGTCCATCTTTGTGTACATACCAAACACTTCCACATTACATTTAAGGGTCGTGTGGACCTCCAAGGTGTCCTGGATCAACTTTACAAAATGCCGCTTTTGTTCAAGTAAAAAGTCTCCAATGTCTCTACAACCAGACATATTATTGATGCGGTAAGTTGCGATCCGGGAGCGGAAGGCTGACGATAACAGCTGTATCGCTTCTTGTTCGGGGTCTCCGGATTTGGTCTTATGCGCGGCACTGCGTAAATGTCCAGCGAACTGGCGTGAAGGAACGTCCATATTGCAATCCTTGCAATATCGTATGTCCTGTCGCTGGCGTTTTGGGGCAGGTGCAGCACGTGGTGGTGATGCTCCACGTTTGGCTGACATCGATGTAGAAGAAATAGTATTTCCGTGGAGAGCGTGCTGATGCCGGGTTAAATTAGCTCGACGCCCAAACCCCATATCACAAATGTCGCACACAAATAATACTGGTGCTGATAATCCAGTCGGTGGAGCTGAGGCTGTAACCTGACGTGGTGGTGGTTTAATGATATTATGAACCTCCTTTTTGTGTCGGTTAAGGTTGCTCTGGATCGAGAAGTTTTTCTGGCACACATCGCAGACGAATACTTTGACGGATTCCATTGTAATATGCACAATAAAACTATGTTTATTACTCAGTTTAAAACACGTAAATTGCAATGTTTTACAGGTGTAAAAGAAACACTACTGAGGAAAATGGGCTGAGACTTCTTATAAATAGCAAGATGATCGTAAACAGGCAAATTAAAGTGCGTGCTCACAGGCAGTCAATATAACTTCGGTCCAGGATTTGTTTGTTACTCAGTTTAAAACACGTAAACCACGAGGTTTTGCGATCGTAGAAGAAATACAACTGAGGAAAATGGGATGAGACCCTTATATTTATAGCCAGATGATCGTAAACAGGTGAATTACTGCGCATGCTCACAGGCATCAATATAACATCGCCTTAGGATTCCTTTGAAATTTGTATAATAAAATGATGTTTATTTATAGTTTAAAACACGTAAATTATGAGGTTTTGTAGTCGTAGAAGAAACACTATTGAGGAAAATTGGTTGAGACTCCTTATAAATAGCCAGATGATTGTAAGAAGGTAAATTAAAGCGCATGCTCACAGGCAACCGATATAACTTCGGCCCAGGATTCCTATGTGATCTGCACAATAAAACGATGTTTATTACTCAGCTTAATAAACGCAGACAAATGTTTTCGCATTCGCGGAAAAGGAAAATGGGCTGAGGCCTCTTATAAATAGCCAGATGATCGGAAATAGGTAAATTAGAAAGAATGCGCACAGATCGCTAATAAAACGTCGCCCCAGTGGAGATGCTCCTAAAGGAATGGAGCACAGTTACGTCTGGGGAACTTGCGATACAACTAAAAACAGAAAAATTAGCATTATATGAATAATAAATAGTCATTGCTATGTTTTCGGACCTTATTCGATATAGAACCATGGCGCCAACCGCAAACGACAGCATTGTTGCATTCTATAATTTATAATGAATACGACCGTGGGCTACTTCAGTTTTATTCTAGTATTTTTAATAGCTTGTAAATTTCGATATTGATATTGGAATTGATGTGTAAATATAATATAATATAAGAATTAAAATTAAAACCAGTAGTTTACATGGAAACTGGGCATGTCATCAACCAGTTCAAAAATATATTTTATAGGTATTTCAGTTATTAATGACATTGCACCAAATTCATTCCTATAATATATCATGATGCTAACCATCATGATCCTATTACGTAATACTAAAACTAGTGCCAGCGGCGACTTAAGTTGCTGCTACAGTTTAGAAACCTATAAAACTTAATTCATATACAAATTTTCAAGCCACTGAATAAATAAGATGTAAATAAAATAGCCGAGCGCCTGCCTATTTGCAACATTTATTAAAACGTGTATGCCAAGGTCATATTAATATACACGTCTGGCGAATATTAAACACATAATTAAGCTAAAATGAATCTTTTAAAATAAGCATCGTCATCATCTGAAACAATGTTTTGTTAAAATCCGAGTATTTTACGTTAATGTATCAGCATATGTCATAAGGAAATGCTCGAGTGTAGACACCGGGTATTTATTTATAAGTAAAATATTTAATCATTACTATTATTGTGCTATTCATTAGCAGAAATCTGCACAAATCTGCATAAATATTACATCCAATGCTCGATTTGATTGCATAGAATTAACCTTGTACCTGTTTTTGTTTGAGGTCTAAAAGCATATAATTAAAATATTGTATCATCCGTTTTAAATAATTCAGGTATGTAAAATTTTTTAAAAATTCAATATTCGGATAATTTAAAGAACGAAATAATGCTTTAGATAATTAAATGGAGTATTTTCATTATACAATACAATAATAATTATTACAATAGGTAAACCTATTTTGACTATTAAAAACAATGTCGATGTGTGAGCTCAAACGTTTAGTTACTTGATAAAAACTTCTCGGGGCATGATTCGAGCGATCAACGACCTACTTAAACGTGTTTATGCCTGCATGAATGTGCGTGACGTCATAAATATCATTGCTCATAAATATTTCTAGGATTAGTTCGCTGTAAATTGCAGAAATGACTGCATTCCATACGATACGATGATACAACTGTCTATAATTAACCGCAAAATACTAATTATAAAATGAGCTATATATTAAAACAGAGAAAATTACTTTTACCTGACGTTGAGATAATCAAAGCGGTTGATAATTAATCAATTTATAAAACTGAATACCCTTCAAATCGACCGATTTACATATATTTTAAATTCAGGCAATTAATTGTTTTATGATGTAACTATGTTGTCTTGACTCATCCAAAATTCTACATCACGTCTGTGCGAATCTCGGTAAAATTAAAGGTCATCATAGCTTTTATTAGAACTCGAATATTTCAGTGGATCCTACAATATTAACAAAAATTACTAAAATCTATTATAAACCATAAATTATCCCGAAACTAAGCCGAATTTACGCTAAATTAAAATTAAATATGTAATTCATATATGCAACATTAAAAGCTCGTCAAAACGTGTCAACGATTATATATAATATACACGTCTATCTAAAAGCAAATACTATACATATAATTAAGCTAAAATGTGTCTTTTAACACCGTAAAACTTGCAGATTAATCTGAAAAATATGCTGTTAAATATGTATACAAAGGTTTAATACTCACCTTCAACCACTTCTCAAAACTGCATTGATAGTAAACAGGAACCAGGAAAAAAAAACTGGTCCGAGCTCACTTTACGTTATTATATTAGCATATCTCGTAACAATATGCACCAGGGTAAACACCTGAGGTCCATCTATATTCATACTACACCAACTATACCTATGTGCTATTCTTTAACAGAAATCTGCGTTAACAGATCGAGACAAACGAAAAGAATGACACATAGGTATAGTTTGTGCGGTATGAATATAGATGGACCTCAGGTGTTTACTCCTGGTGCATATTGTTACGAGATATGCTAATAATGTAAATGCGCTCGACTATTTTCGTTTTACTGTCCGTTAATCATAGCAGTTAGGTGAGTGACATATTTAATTTAATTATACGGAAATTCTGCATAATTTTCGATATATAATTTATGGTTTCTAATAGATTTTAGTAATTTTTGTTAATATTTTAGAATCCACTGAAATATTCGAGTTCTAATAAAAGCTATGATGACCTTTAATTTTACCGAGATTCGCACAGACGTGCCGAAGAATTTAGATGAGTCAAGACAACATAGTTACATCATAAAACAATTAATTGCCTGAATTTAAAATATATGTAAATCGGTCGATTTGAAGGGTATTCAGTTTTATAAATTGATTAATTATCAACCGCTTTGATTATCTCAACGTCAGGTAAAAGTAATTTTCTCTGTTTTAATATATAGCTCATTTTATAATTAGTATTTTGCGGTTAATTATAGACAGTTGTATCATCGTATCGTATGGAATGCGGCCATTTTGTGATTTGCATAAAGCAAAACGACACATAAATAGTACAGTACAATAAATAATTTGCATAAGAAATCGATTTTATGAATAAACTATATTACAAAACCTGTATATCAGCCTACCTATTCGAAACCGCGTTATTAGAGAAACAATATATTTCCTGAATTAATTGCAATTCAAGAACTGTATTACTCGGTTTATAATCCCGGAATTTAACAGTAATGTGATATAAAACGTTAATAATAAATTTTGGATTCAAACTAAACATTCTTATTGCTATCAAATCAGTAATTATTTTATAAAATTAGCTATATATATCAAACCAGCACTGATATTTTCGAGTTATATAGACAAATGTATTCTTCTTCCTATAAATCGTGATTAATGGTCATTTCTACAATTAATAGAGAACGATACCTAGAAATATTTATGAGCTATGATATTTATGACGTCACGCATATTCATGCAAGCATAAACACGTTTAAGTAGGTCGTTGATCGCTCGAATCATGCCCCGAGAATTTTTATCTCTAACGGGTCGATAATTATTTTTGAAAATTCATAAATCGAATCAATGTATAGATTTTTACGCTCTTATAATTGTTATACAAATTTCATGCTTGGACTTAAATTACAGCTTAATGTTTAAAGAACATCACACAAAAACCCGTTTTAATATAATAAAATTTAAGGAAGCGCTATAAAGTTTACATATTGTTGAAATACAAATATTCTGCTATGATAACTAACAATCCTACTTGTTTAACTTTATTAGTGTTTAGGCTTAAAAATAGGGCAAAATTCGAGTAACCAGACGGTATATAGTATATTGTGTCACAAGGACAAAAAGTGCTCATTAGCAGCCCGCAACTATTAGATGCCTGAGCGAGCGAAGCGAGCGAGGGCAGCTGATAGCTAAGGACTACTAATGCATTTTTGTCTGTGTGATACACAACTGTTTTCGTCTAACATTAAAGAAAAATAGAAAAACCATAAAATAAAGAAGGTTAATAACATTTGACGTATTTATTTATTATAGTAATTGATATTAATTATCCCTTGACCATTATTATGGATAGTGATACCAGAATTTGTAGGCACTTGGTAAGTATTTGAGATGCTGGTAGCATGATGACATTTTTACGATAACGTTGACGGTCTATCTACATTAATTGGTATTTCATTTATTTGGTTTAAGAGCAATTAACATGTGAATTGTATTATTTGTGCTGGTACTAGACAGTTGATGTTCTTGGTTTGTTAGAATTTTGAGAAATTTTAATCTTATTTGATAACCAATCACCTATATATCCTTAAGCAATTGCAGAAGAACACCATCCTCCAGGTATCTTAAGTGTTATTAAATTACTTCCAGCATTAGCTAATAGAGTTGCAGAACTACGGCGGAAGCATTGGCCTGTGTATGTACTAGGTTCAACCAATTTCAAAAGGTGGCTATTTTGCTTGGAATTTTGCTAAATACATTTTCCCGATCGGCTGTATTGTACATTTATTATTTTGTAATAAATGAATAGGGAATTATGAGTAATGTGGGAGGTATAATAGAAACATATTTGTTGTATATTGTAAGTAGATTCAGTACATCAACTGTAGTGTTTGTGACTGTAAATGTTCTTGTAATATTATTTTTGGTTTGTGGAACTGTAACAATCAATACGTGTCCACTAATATCTATGTGGTCAAGTTTCATATTCGTCAACTCATTTCGGCGGCAAGCTCCGTATACTCCCATAATAAGAGAAACTTGCAATGTAAAGTTAATCTAAAAATTTACAATAATTTTATTTGTATACCTTTATCATTAGATATTCCTAATCATCTGCCGCCTTAAAAATTGAATACATTTATTGTACTTGAATCAAAATTTTAGATTTTTTGGGAAGGTAGTTTACAGAATGCTTTATGATGATCATCAAAATTAATATTTTCTTTGACTTTAAAAGTGCTTTTAGCATTGAAAATTTAGCCCATCAGTAGTAGCATTTACACGTTTCGATCTTTCTGATAAATACGCAATTAAAACATTCTCTGTTACATTTTTAGCTTTTTATTTTTTTTTTCTATTTATTAAATAATTCATAGTATTTTTTGTACCGTTCTCTAGACTTTTTAGGTAAAAGATTTAAAGAAGCATTGCTCACTTCTTCTTGCAACACCGGTGGAGTACTTGTAATTCCTTCATCATCATCACAGTCTAAATTATCATTCATCTTCACTAACAGTTATTCAGTTAGAATTACAATTATTCACTACTCATCTATGATTATTTTATATTTTTATTTGAAACTCTTATTAACAATACACCGACGCCGAGGTTAAATGATAATTTATTTGAAACGTCAAAGCCGCAATATATGAATCTCAATGATAGTCATAGGTGTCTAGATCGGGAAAAACCTATAAAATCATGCTATTATGAGTTTTGCGGCCCTAGAAACGCAAAGATTTACTTTCAGTCAGATTTTTAGGGTAGATATGATTTATTTTCATATATGCTAGGCGAAAAAACAAATTTTTTATAAAATCAAGTTAAATCGGCGCGCTGAAGAAAATATATGTATCGTTGTGATACTAACGATTTAATTTTCTAGTACGGTTTAGTGTGGTTCCAGATATTGACAAAGACGAACGCGATTTTGTATATGAATTATATATTTAATGCGCTACTTTTAGTAAAATTCTAAATAGTTTTTTGAGATAGTTTTAGGTTTCTAATTAATTTTAATAATTTTTGTTAATATCTTAGGATCCATTAAAAATATTCGAACTCTATATAAAAGCAGCGCTGACCTCAATTTTACCGAGCTTTGCACAGACGTGATGTAGAATTTTGGATGAGTCATGATGTAATCATTTTATAACTTTTGTGGGGGTTCGAGACTAATCATAGTCGCCGGGTGATCGTGAGAGGTTAACACTCCTTCGACTGATATTTTTACTGTAATTAAACATCGTTCTAGGTAAGTCGAACATTTTTGGGCGTGTGTATGCTTGATTGGATATTTATATATTTTTTTCAGATATGTATAATGATTTCACTTTCTGTAAATTGCAGAAAATAGCCGCAATCTATACGATGGTACATCAGTAGTTTAATTGTCATACAGAAACACCTTACTTATTTAAATTTACTAGTGTTTGGGCTTAAACAACAGTGTGAAATTCGATGAACCAGATGGCATGAACAAATTTTTATAAAATCTGCATTAATCGGTGCTCCGAAAAATATGTGCCGTTGTTATTCAATTTTCTGGTGCGGTTTCATGATACATAATTGTATCGTGGTACCAAAGACGCTCGCGAATGCAGCTCTCCATAAGGCAAATTAGTACGTATTATAAAAATCTTTTCTATTAGTGACCCATTTTTAAAAAATCTGTAAATTATATTGGTTATTATGTGTTTAGATCTTTAAATTAAAGACCGACATTCTGTGAATACAAAGCAATTTTCATTTTAAAAATAGAACTTAGTAAAGCGCGAGAAGCCTCAAACGTGCATCCGGTTAATATATTTTACAGCTAGAAATATTTATAAGCTATGATATTTATGACGTCACGCACATTTATACAAGCATAGACATGTTTAAGTAGGCCGTTGACCACTCGAATCGCGCCCCCAAGAAGTTTTTATCAAATAACTAAACGTTTGAGCTCACACATCGACATTGTTTTTAATAGTCAAAATAGGGTTACCTATTGTAATAATAATTATTGTATTGTATAATGAAAATACCTCATTTGATTATGTAAAGCATTATTTCGTTCTTTAAATTGCACAAATATTGAATGTTTACAAATTTTACATACGTGAATTATGTAAAACGGATGATGCAATATTTTAATTAGTTGCTTTCAGACATCAAACAAAAATAGCATTGGACGTAATATTTATGCAGATTTGTGCAGATTTCTGCTAATGAATAGCACAATAATAGTAATGGTTAAGCATTTTGCTCATAGATGGATTCCTGGTGTTTACACTCGGAGCATTTCCTTATGACATATGCTGATACATTAACGTAAAGTGCTCGGCCTTTCAGTTTACGAATCGAGTTTTGTGAAGTCGCTCTAGGTAAGTAAACTAATTTTGTGGCCAGATTTTAACAGCACATTGTTTCAGATGATGACGATGCTTATTTTAAAAGACTTATTTTAGCATAATTATGTGTTTAGTATTCGCCAGACGTGTATATTAATATGACCGTTGCATACACGTTTTAATAAATGTTGCAAATAGGCAGGCGCTCGGCTATTTTATTTACATCTTATTTATTCAGTAGCATGAAAATTTGTATATGAATTAAGTTTTACAGGTTTATAAACTGTAGCAGCAACTTAAGTCGCCGCTACCACTAGTTTTAGTATTATGTAATAGGATTATGATTGGTTAGCATCATGGCATATTATAGGAATGAATTTGGTGCAATGTCTTTAATAACTGAAATACCTATAAAATCTATTTTTGACCTGGTTGGTGACATGCCCAGTTTCCATGTAAACTACTGGTTTTAATTTTTAATTCTTATATTATATTATATTTACACATCAATTCCAATATCAATATCAAAATTTACAAACTATTAAAAATACTAGAATAAAACTGAAGTAGCCCACGGTCGTATTCATTATAAACTATAGAATGCTGTCGTTTATTATCCCTTCCTCCCTTCTGCTTACAATATTACTAATTCATTTTACCTAATAATTTGCATCATAACAAAACAATCGCATTTATTCATTCTGTTATTGGCTACGCATAATTGCTTTGAGAGTCCATAATTCTATACAGGCTAGCACAACAGGCATCTTATCCATCGTGTATATGTAACTGCATGTTTTGTTAATATCAACTTAATAGCTGTAATTCATTTATAAAGGTGTCAAAAAATATTTACTATGTTGCTTTGATCTTTGTGCGCATGGTAGACCATTGCACACGCCTCTGACTAAAGCCGGGTCCACGGTGCTTGCGGCATGGTTCCAATTCAACATCAAAATCTCAGCGAATAGGCTATGAGGTAAGTGTTATTGCACCGTGTTACCTTGCGCCCAAATATTATAACAATAAGTAAACTCGCTTGTTAACAATAGCATCATGGATATAAAGCTACTGGAAAATGGTTTAGGGTTTAAACTGGTGGTTGGCCATATTTATACGACAGATACCACAATGTGGGAGTGTATCGGCATTGAATGATCCTAATCCCTGCTTACAAACCAGGATGTCATCCATTAAAATGTCAGGTATATATAGTATAAAAAAAGCGCTGCCTGGTGGCTATAAAGAACCGTCGTACCCCACCCCTAGGCTTTATATTGCAATATGCTATTGTGATTATCTGTAGTAAGTTACTTAGTAATGTGACAATTTGGATATATATGGGACTGTTGGATCATAGGTTAGAGTAACATCGGGTACGATTAGAATATCACAATGTATTGGCGACTTAGATTGCAATCGATCGAGCAACTATTGATCGAGCGTAGCCCTATAGTATCCGTTACGATGACCTTAGCGCTGTATTCGCAAAAGTGATGTAAAACGACATTTCATTATGAGCGTATTATCAAAACATTATTCAACTTTATACAACTTTATTTTTACAAAATACAATGCAGATACAAATTATATAGATATCCAGTTATTGGCTATCCTTTGGAATCTTTTCGGTAGTCTAGCGTTCCACCCTATTGGATGTATAAGGAAGCATTTTTCTTATCCAATTAATATTTTGCTCCTGCCCATTATAATATTAGAGACGGCAAAGCTGATGTTGTGGGCGTTGGTGCTGTAATTGTTTAATGGTTTCATGAGGTTGGTAAAGTTGATTATATTGTTGATATTATCGATGTTGTTGATGTTATCGATGTTGTTGATGTTGTTGATACTGTTGATGTTGTAAATTCTCATCATTCATTTCTTATGGCAGTAATTGAGACAGTTAAATTTTTATCTTAAAACTTAGAATTTAAAAGATATTCCATCTGAATATCTGCCAACAGTTTTATAAATCCCATCTCCTCGATTATTTCCTTAAAATCATCCAAATCTTCGGGTAATACTAACACAGCAGTACAGTGCTGTATTGCTTCCTCGTATGACTGGCACATAAGACATTTTGTCCTTCTATCGAAAACCGTTGCCCGCATTCCGCCTTTTTACTCGTAGAGCATTGCGAAATCTTCGAATAACCTTCCCAAAGTCTTTATACATATTTGTTTAATCACCTCTTTAAACTGTATAATCGATAAATTATAACTTCTATGCCAACAGTCCTTTTATATGAGCTACTCTTGTTCGGATATGCCCCGATTGTGCTCGATTTGTGTTATGCTTATTCTATTATACAACCCTCTTCTCTTAATTCTTCTATTATAGATACCCCTCTAGTGCTAGGATGACCTCTATTATTTAAGGTTATGTCACTGATTTCTGTATCAATTTCAATATACTTTTTCCCGAACTATGCGTATCAGATTGGGGATTATACTTAACTCCATAAACTGACGTGTATATATTTTCGTCTTCAGTTTTAACCAGCACGTTCGTATACTAACGATGTACAGGCTCGTCGTTAACTGGTAACTTAATCTTTTTAAAAGTTCGCCTTTGTTTTCAACTTTAATCTCCTTCATAGGTTTTAGTATTTTTCCGCTATTCCTTATGACTGGGAAGCGGTGATTTGCAAAGGCTCATGCAATGTTTATGAGCTTCTTTGAAATCTGGTTGTGAAGTAGTATATCTTTTGCGTTCCACAAACTTCCTTCGTACGGCATCCTGCATAAAATGATGCTTATGTTTGCTTACAATAAAATCTTTAGCGGCCGTCATCATGAAACTTGAGATTGGGGCTAACCATTAACGGCTTCTTCTATATTTATATACTCATCGAAATTTTTCTATATCGCCCTTACCCAAATCAAAATCTTTTACAATAGTAATAAAACTATATTTCGAGTCACCACCATTCCAGCATCGCTGACAAATTTCTTTAAACTTTATAAAGGGCATATCACTGCCAACATGATTTAGAAAGATATGCCAAAGATTTGCATCATCCTGTTTCCATATTGAAATAACATTAGCGTTATCTCTAAGTCCGTGCTTTACTGTGCTGGCATACGTTTGGCATAAGTAAAAGGAATCGATACTCTTATGTCTACCACAGGAGAAAAACCGTGCGATCTTGTTTTGTTCGTTTGCATGAATATCATCAAAGACAATAATTGAATCTTCTTTTGCATCCTCTGGCCTAATCAAATCTTTATAATTCCCAAATTCGTAGTAACCAATATCCGTCTTTAAGGGTTCAAATAACTTTCTTAACAGTTCATACTTTGGCTGATATAAACTTTTAGAAAACACATAGACGTTTTGGAATGCAAGTCCATTCTCATGTAAAATGAGAGATATTAGAGCGTTGGTTTTCCACAACTCGATGGTCCCGCAAATATTGCCCTTATATTGGATGGGAACAAAGGTCCATGTTTACCAACTTCCTTTGCACTAGAAGTGGTATATGTATCAAAGTTTTGTATGGGTATTTTAACTTTTGTCGTGCAGCTTCTACCGGGATATTTGATTCTCTACTTTTATTTCGAACACCAAGTTTATAGAGGTGATCCCGTAGCGTTGTTCTAGGCACATTATACAACCTACTAGCTTTACGCGTATTTAACACACCTTTCCGAATTTCACTAATTGCTTTCTCTAAAGATTGCTTGGTGTACATCTTTCAAATATACTGTTAAGACTGATTCAAAAATTTCAAAAAGCAGTCTTTTATACTAAATAGTCCATCCCTGCCCGCCCGTCCGTCCGTCCATTTACCCGTCCGCCCACCAACCCGTCCGCCCGTTCATCCGCATTCGTTTGCCCGCCCGCCCGTGCAACCGGTCCGCCCGCCCATACGGAACGTTGCGCTGCAGCCAACAAGTACATGGACGAAGAGTACGATCTCATTACACCGTGTAAGTATTTGACCTACTACGATGCCAATAACTTTTCCCCATATCTATGTTATATAATTTTGAATTGATTTTTAAACCCCAGGACATATGTTCACTCAATTTAAAATTTTTTAAAATTTTTTCTAAACCTCAAAATTCCGAATGGGGCACCCGCAAAGCCGATAAACATAATGAAGAATTCATACGAGTCATGAGGATCGTTAAAAATTTTTCTAGACCGCAAAATGCCAAATGGGGCACCCGCAAAGCCGATAAACATAATTTCATTTATTTCATTTATTAATAAAGTCTACACAGACATATGTATAGAAGTCCAATTATGGAGTCAACTTAATTCTAAAATTTAAGAACACACTTATACTAGTCTAATATTAAAAATGATATATGTTAAAAAGTAAAATTATAATATTAAAATAATAGTGCTAAATAATCCCATGTAATTTCACAATGCTAATTATATCTGCCTATCACTATCGTTAAAAATTTTCTAGCCCGCAGAATGATGAATAGGACACCCGCAAAGCCGATAAACATAATGAAGAATTCATACGAGTCATGAGAATTGTCATAAGACCCCCTTCCCCCTTCAACACCCTACAACTAGTAGGCAAGCAGAAAGGGGTAGGAAGGGGGGCGGTGATCCAGTGAGAAACGATGTGCGCCAGAAGTGTCTTGAGGATCGTCTGAATTTACAAGGCACACCACCTCAACAACTGCGAAATAGAAGGCAGGGTGGGGGGATCGATCGAGTGAGGATCGAAGTGTGCCAGAAGGAAGGTATATTATCTACTCACAAGAGTAAACTCATTTTGAATTGAAACCGGCCCATGTGTATTTGCAGCCTCTAAACATAAATCAGAATCCACTTTAATTAAAACACAATTGACTTGAATGCGATATTTTGCTTCTGTCATACTGTCTCGCTAGAAAACCAAATTCAAAACATCTACACACATTTTCTCTGCACTTACATTTTTCAACATACGTGTGTTTTGAAATATGTTCCATTGAAAGTAATATAAAGCCGATCCTAATTCAAAACGTGCCCACAAGTATTTTACATTGAAAGTATATAAGAATTCATGTTTTCACAACTATTTTACATTGAAATGTTTTCACAACTATTTTACATTGAAATTTATATAGGGCCGATCCTAATTCAAAACGTGACAGACGTATTTTACACATGGAAAATACGTCTGTCGCGTTTTGAATTAGGACCGGCCCTAAATACCTACTAACAGTTAAACTTTCAATCCTGTATTCCAGGGAAACAAAAATAAATTTTCCTTTAGTACTTCTCCTTCTAGAAAGGCTAACCGTATAATCGAAATTATAATTACCAATAATCTTCTTAATTACTTTTGCTGCAAAATATTTGATTGTGGTTAAACTTTCCACGGAACTTCAGCTAAAACAAAATTGTATACATCAAGCACCTAATTCTACTTTCTTTATCGTGCTCAAAAATATTGTCGTCGAAGTCATAGTCGATGCAATATTGAAAGGTCTCGTTTCTATTACCAACGGTTTACTCAATACATTTAACAGAAGTAATTCTTTTTATTGTGACTAACGACTCTAAAATCAAATATAGTATAGACGATTGTTTCATTCCTTTATCATTTTTCTTTTTAAATCTTATATTTCAGTAGGTTTTCCTAAATTTGCTCGAGTTAGTGTGATTTTTCTACTTTCTGTTTTGGTTTTTGCTTTAAAATCGCTCCATTACTTCAGAAAATTTATTAAGAATCGGACACCAATGCCTTGTTTTCCCAACTGCGATTTGATTGCCTGCCTATTCAGACGTTCTTTCTAGATATTGTTTAGGGCCGGGGAAACAATTTCAACATCCTGCAAACCTGATTTTATATATTTGCCTAAAAAGGCAATTGTTTTTCCTAGGGACATTTTAAAAAAAAAGAAAACTTAGCTCATTAATATGGACGTGTGGTTTTTAATTTATATTCTGTTAAAACTGTTATCTGTTTTTTTAATAGGCCGAAAATGCCATAACTATTGCTGCACCATATCTTCAGTAATGTGCAAGAATAGCTATTATGTATCATATTTTACTTACATTCCGTTTTTCTAAGGTAAATTAAAAGTATTTTAATAGAACCATTCAATTGAAGTAGTTGATTCAAATCTGTTTTTTGAAAATGTGGCTCTTTTTGGAATATTTTTCTCTCATTGTCAAGTTCGTTCAACAGAAATTGTTATCAGCACAATTGCGTTGGTTTTTTACAAATGGAGAGTTCCTCTAAAGGTCTATAACCCTGTTTATATTTAACTTTAACTAATACGACGTGGACCGTCATTAAAATTTTTGTCACTATAATAGAATTTGTCAGGTGACACTCTTGTAGCGACATTTATACCTCTGTAAAATAATCTTGAATTATTTAAACCAACAGTTTAGCTTTTTTTGTTCAGCATTTTGAGCAAATCCTATAGTGAGAACTTTGTGCTTGTTTAGTAAAGAATTTGCGCACCCCATCGCTGGCATGTTGTCTTTAAAGGTTTATTGCTACTTTGAATGAGATAAGCTGGAACGGCATCTTTTAAGAAAGGAATGTTCTATTCCGCACAGGTTTTAAGTGCAATCATTACTATTTTTACTTCGAATTGACACCGAGTAAGTTGTCAACCTTTATTACAGATGTGTTGCGTTTTCTGTAGGTCTATCCCCAACGGTGGATTTAGGAATACCTTAACATTTAGACGCATTTGTAATTGTTTCTTTATATAAGTTAACACCAGAACCGGCTTATTCTAACTTGTCTTGAAAACAGTTTTGATAGCTGCTTTGTCGCAATACTGTCTTGTACGTACGTGGTGTGTTTCAGATTATCCAATATTTTCAATTTTGAAAAATATTTTCACATCGTGCAAAGTAAAGCATGAAATTTTCTATAAGTATTAATAATATATAAGACAACTGGAATATACAAAACGTTTACCCCTAGAAATAAATTGTAACCACAGCAACACTAATATCAGAACAATGTATTCTCTAACTACGAATAAAAATTTCAAATTTGCTTAGTAGAGAATACAAGAAGCAACTAGTGTTGAGGTTTATGAATTACTCCGCTATATTATAAAACTTTTGAGTACCGCTGATACGTGAAGCTTCCCACCTTGCTAGTTTGTACGTTATATTACTATGATTGCTCGCCTTCTTGCTTGCTGACAACCAATCTGCAAAGATGCTCTCAAATGTATAGTGCTTAATAAAGATCAATGTTTACTTTAACTAAGGTTTAGTTTTGTGTGTTATGTAAGAGCATAAAGAAAAGTCACAGTTAACGAGCATTTTAATTCACTCAAACAATTCACCATTCTACTGATGGCTCGTCCTTCAAGCTAGCCAAGGAAATAGAAACCAATTTCTAATACCATTTACAATAAGGTCCCTACAGCTCCCAATATGGTCCTTCAAGCCGGATGTTTAATTAGCGTTATCAACTGTTAAACGGCACCACGCTATGAAAATATATTTCGTTATTAAATTAGTTTCACGTTACAATTGCATTTAACACAAGCAATTCCTACTTCATTTATACACAAGTTATGATTGAAAACAACGTTCAAATTTGCATTTATAATTTATCCACAAGTGTTAAAAGCTCTCAAACTATACGTATTGCTGTAACAATCCAAGTTACACACAAATTATTTGTAATATTGCTGTTGGAAAAGCGGAAGGTCAACACATTCGTCGTCGCTTTTACCCAACTGTCTTATCCACATTAAGGGTTGCTTCTATTTTTAAACATCATGTTGTATGTATTTCTCTCGCGCATATAACGGGTTTGAAACACTTTCTCACTCTTATGCATCAATTAAGTTCATTTAACCTTACGAAAGCTACAAGTTTATACTAATTGAGTTGGTATTATTCCGGTGACTCTCAAGCTTTTAGATAATTTTTGGTTATTGTTGTGCTACAAATTAAATTCTTAGTTATTTCTGAGCAATTATTAATTATGATTATGATTATTTGCTTGTTTATTATACAAATTCCCAATCAAACATTATTTCTTTCTTACTGAAAGTTAATACATAAAATTAATTACAAAGCTTAAATTATATTTAAAAATGACAACGCCTACAGTTTGACGAGGTCTAATTAAGGCAAAATTGACTCGTTTCAAATCAAACTACAAATACAGATTTAATTGAATTACAAACACGCTTGGACGTCATCGGTTCTCTTTTAAGTGAATTTGAAGAGGTTCAGGCTGAAATAGTAGCTACAACTGATAAACTAGAAGACGAATTAAATTACCAGTTTGAATTCGAAACTGATTTCTTTAAAAATATAGCTGCTGCTAAATTTGTAATCCAAATTCTAATTTAGAAGGAAATTCAAATACTTCTTCAAAACTCTCAAAATGTCGCGTTTCAAATAATTCCTCAACTAATCTGAAACTTCCTGTGCTCTCCATTCCGCGATATAAAGGTGACCTGTACAACTGGTTAAAATTCAGTTTGGTTCATGATCAGGAATCGATATCAATATAGCTAAGCTACATTACTTACGCGGCTCGTTGACGGGTTTCGCGGCAGAGATTACCAAATCCTAAGAATTTTGAAGGTTCAATTACGAAATTGCTTGGGCCAACATATGTGACCGCTACAATGGCGCTCGTATGTTGACTCACAAACACTTTGAAGCATTTCTAAACATTGTACCTTTTTCCAAAAAGTTTACATCAAAATTGAGATATATTAAAAACCCTTTGTTCAAACACGTGACTGCATTAAAATCATTTGATTCTTCAGAAGCACTTCTAGAAACGTTGCTTATACACCTTACAATGAAGAAATTAGATCCCTCCACTACTCGTGGCTGGGTAACATTGAAAAATAATGCTGATAATGAGTTACCAATTCTGGAAGAATTTAAAAACTTTCTAAAATATACTGCTAAACTTTTGGAGACTTTGAAACTAAATCTCCAAAGATCGTTACAGTAAAACCAAAACTCTATTCAAAATCTAGTAACAATACAAGGATACTGTGCAAAAGTTCACACCATCTTCCAAGGTGTGACACCTTTTTGTAGTTGCCGACGTCGCAACGTATATCCAAGGCTGTCTTGCCCAAAGTCATTTTTTGCCACAGTGTAAATCTATATTCGCTTGCAGGACTTGTAATTTTAAACATCATTCGTTACTTCATATAGATGATTCTTCGAGAAGCGATCAAATTTCTTCAAGCAGTATTCCAGTTGCGAAGTCTCCTATGGAAGCTCATCAATCGATTTCTGCTATCTGTTCGGACACTGTTCAACTTCCATGCTTTAGTGGAGTGGCCCTAAGTAGCTACAAGGGATGAATTATGTTGGCCAAATCCTGATGTTCGGTATCCGATTTACCTGAGCTGAATGCCACGGCGCAATGTTTTGCTACCGTCACCCAAAATGGCAACCTTTTGTAACTATTTTAAACATGTTGCGCGATTCACTTATTTTCATTAAAGTGAGACCAAACACCATCTAATTTATTTTTACTGCATTGAATGAAACAGTAAAGATAAAGCACTAACAGCGAAGTCGCTGTTCTCGATGCTGATTGGGGGTGGGGTAAGGTAAGAACCGAACCACGTAAATCTCTCTCAGAAGCTTAACCATAGATGTTGTTTTATCCGTACTAACTGTAAGTACTTCTAGAGATTTCCGGACCAACTCCAAACTCTACTTCAGCGGAATAAGACTAACAAGGGGGTTCCTAGTAATTCGGAAATGTCAGGCGCCACCAAACTTAAAGATTTAATTTAAGCAAGACAGCGTCAATAAATAGAGTGTAGGAGCTTTAATAACGACTATACGCATCTAAAGCACAAAGGCTAAGATCATTATATTTAAACAATATTATCTCTAAAGGAAAAGTAATTATATATCAAATATTTACTAGATTACAATTTGCGTCTGAGCATGTAACATGTGAAAATAGCAATAAGTATGAGGGTACATAATATTGTATAAGAACTTAAATTCATCAATATGCACTACTTATTTTGCATATTCTATAAAATTTACAAGAGTTGGATGTACAGTTTTATACGTGCAAATTTTACCATAATATTATTTTCCTAATACACCGTTAAAGAAATGAATTACTAAAAAGTCTGAAGAAAGTAACGTAAGCACATCTATTTAAATAAGGGTCATTCTTTTCAAGTTACAGATATAAACAATTGATACAACAAAAATAAGTTCTATGTTTTATCTTGGCTGAAGCTGAAATTTGTATCAAATTATCACACTCTATATTAATGACGGTTATCATAAATGATATAAATTATCATATTCAGATCTGAGTAGAATGTACACGTAATTTTTATTAAACCTTTAAGTGATCTTAAAATATTTCAGAGTTTATATTAAGTTTGAATTTACAATTATTTTCATAAGATAGTCACATAAGATTCTAAGACGGATTTTAAATAAAGTATTGCACTATTAGATTTTAATTTAGTGAAAACTAACTTCAAGCGAATATCAATATTATCACAGCAAAATTTCTAAAGAGTAAAATTACTTTTGCAATTATTTTGTCTAAAGCACAATCATAATTAGGTAAATTTCATCTTATTTATGCGTTTACAGATATTTTTGAAGATCACAGTAATTAAATATAGCGGAAACTTAATAAACATGAAAATCCAAAATAATGGAATTTATATAGGTGAGTAAAGTTAGACTTGCCGATCAAGTTGACATTAAGTTCAAATAACATTATTGTAATGCAAAAAGTATTATTAAACTGTAACGGTCTAACCTGACTTGTAGAAGAAACCATACCAACAAAATGACTCCTACATGAACAGCTGTTGTCCAGGGACCAACTACGAAAGAAACCGTTACAATCCATATTCATCAAACTTATTAATTAAACTTCTATATTCATTAAGGGATGAAATTTCAAAACATGACGTAACTATAAATTACAGGTACGTTTATATATATATATATATATATATATATATATATATATATATTACTATGTATAAACAAGAATTGTAATTATCGTTCTCTTTCGTTGGGCCGTCTTATTAATATTGCTATAAGCTCCCTCTAGAAACAACTGGATTTTATGTTGAACCTACCTTGTTGACCAATAACAAAATTTGATACGCTACCGCCTTACTCGTTATCAATTTCGTATTCATAACTCCTCCTTGATTGTTTAAATTATCAAATCACTCCCATTAACTTTATCTTATGACCTCGACTAGCATTTATTTGGAATTATAAATGAAATTAATTCGATTCTATATAATGAAACAAATATTATGTACAGTTTTTGTAAATTATTTAAAATACACTTTTCAATTAATTAATGTTGTAAATCTCATTTATTAAAAATCATATACTTTTTACTCAAACCCAAAGTCACCAAAAAACCTATTATTTTTATAAAAAAAAGAAGTGTGAAACGATCGAAACCTCTTATCATATTACGCACTTTATACGTATTCAAGTCCTTCTTTTGTTAACTTTTTCACATTCATTTATATTAAGCAAATTCAATATTCAAATAAGAAAAATAGAAAAATAATGTCTTATAACTAAAAATCTAACCTGGTCTATTTTCTTCGCATTGACGCATCTATACTCAGCTAATATTTCCCATGCATTAAGCCATCCATTTGAATAAAATTTAGTTTCCCGCAATTCAGGATTATTACATGCCCATTCGAAATATTGTCTATCCACACGCTTAAACCATTGCATTTAAATTATTGTCATCACCCTCTGGACTACCATTATTAACATACTTATGCACCCCAATTTATTGTCATCTCATTCAGATTTATGCCTTCTTATCAATTTCCCCAAAACTTAGAATTGGATTATCATCCTCCGGACTCGGAAATTGTATTATTCTCCCCCAGGACTCGGAAGCCCTATTATTATTATGTTTTAGTTTAAAATAAATTCCCAAAATCTACTTACGTTTAACCGGCAATCGTAATTTTCATGTTAGTCGCACTTGTACAATTTTTCACTTTGAATTATTATTACGTATTACACTTTATTTCATAGTGGCGCACCTCGGCCTTTGTTGAGTTGAAAACTGAGTTCGTTATCACTGTACCTGTTAATATATCATTGCTCCCCTACTCCGTCAGTGGGTATGGTCTACAAACTCGTCGCTCATTTTAACGAATCAAATCTTTGCATTTAAAGTAGTTTTTGATGTAATTTTCTATGCTTTCCAATAATGGTGGCCTGCTCGCAGCTGTCTTCGTTATCAAACATGCGGTGTTTTGATCAATCTAATCGCTTTTCCATAAACAACTGATTCAATACGACTTTTAATTTTCATATATGCATGTTATTTACACAATTTTTAATCTCCTTTCTTATTAAAAATGGTTAACCATTTTGTACGCATTTACACATATGCTTCTCGAAGCTCTATTTCTTATCTCCGTATTAACCTAATTGTTTGGAACTCTTTTGAATGCGTGTTTAATTACACATTATTATGTTTACTTATAAATACGCGTGCTTCCACTGAAAAATATCATTATTTGCATTGCCTAAATTAACTAAAACTCTATCTATAGGGTATTAAATATTTACTATTTACTTAATGCATGTCTTCCTTATTCCTACGCTAACTATGCGTCTTTGTGTGTCTATTTGCGTCGCTTAAAACTACTTATACTTTATATATAGGGTGTTGACTGCTTACTATTTACAAACTATCTCCATTTCTCAATTCTTTACTAAATAAATGCAGTTTTCTGCTGCATATGCTAATTTCTCATTCTTAAACGACCTTTACTTTAAAGTACACCCTTAAACAACCCCTTATCACAGCAATATATATATATATATATATATATATATATAAAACGTACCTGTCATAGACACCGTCTCCATTATTAAACAACTCCTACCTAAGGAAAACGAATTTGAGTACTTAGCCACGCTCATTGAAAAATGCTTAACTTATACCTATTTTGTCTTCGACAGACAATTTTACAAACAAACTTCAGGCACACCAATGGGCTCACCTCTATCCCCTATTGTAGCTAATATATTCATGGAGTCTTTGGAATCCATGACTCTAAAATCCACAGACCTTAAACCAAAAACTTGGCTCCGTTATGTAGATGACACTTTTGTAATCTGGCCCCATAGACATCAAACGCTCAATAATTTTCTAGATCACATAAACAATCAACATATATTAAGCTCTGGTGGAGCGCCAACCTAACGGACGACTAGGTCATTCCGTATATCGAAAACCCACACACACAGACAGATACCTACATGCGTCGTCACATCATCATCCCTCACAAAAATCATCAGTAATTAACTCTCTAGTCCACCGTACAATTAAGATTTCACAACTAGAACACTTATCTAATGAACTGACCCATCTTAAACCCAGTCTTATAAAAAACGGCTATTGTAACTCAGATATAGGCAGAGTAATAAACCGACATCTGCAACTTACACGAACCCCCAAACCACGCTGTAATCCCGATACACGTTCTTTAGCAATATTTTCATATATACACAGAGTAACAGACCGAATTGGCGAAATTCTACGTAAACACAACATCAAAACAATCTATAAACCCACCAATAAAATTTCACAAATATTACCAACCACAAAAGATTCCGAAAATAGTCTTAAAACCCCAGGCCTATATAGTATACCTTGCAGTTGCGGTTTAGTATACAAAGGAGAAACAGGACGGTCAGTACAGACTAGACTAAACGAGCATAAGCGATACTTAAGAACAAGCCAGTACAATCGCTCAGCGGTGGCCGAACACCAACATGAAACAGGCCATACCATTAACTTTGACAAGACGAAACTAATTGCCACAATTTCAATTTTCTACAATAGAAAATATAGAGAATCCTTAGAAATCAATAAAAATTCTAATAACCTAAACAAAAACGATGGCTACTACCTTTCCCTATTTGGAAAACAAGCCTATGTTCACAATAGCAGAACCGTGACGTTCACTGATCCGCTAAGACACTCCTCTTTATTTATGATCGCTCATGCATCAAGTTCCCGCCCTATATAAACTACCACTTTCGCTACTTTTACCAGTTACTTCGCCACAAGACACCTTTTGGCTTTGAATGGGCTAGTGAGTCTGCTAGTTCAGGAGTAACTCTTCTCTTTACACTGTAACTTGTCTACTTAATATTATCTTTTTATATTTTTAATATTTTTATTTTACTACTTATTTCTTTTCTTGTCCTGATGAAGCCCTTTAAAGTGGGCGAAACGTCGACCTTAATTTATAAAATGACACGGTCCCAACCCGGAACCATAAATATTTATAGTGAAATCAACTGATTAATTTTTATATAGTTAAATTTCATATAAATTCAATAACTTGAGGATTGGAAAACATTTTTTAACATGTTTCTATTTATACGGTTGAGAGGGTGGTTATTAAAGAAGTGTGCAAATATGTTACCGTAAGGTTTAAGCAGCCCTTTTTTCTATCTATCTTGAGGAGAAAAACTCATTATGACTTAGGCTACCTCTTTGGCAGATTTTACTATGGTTCTGAGGCGACCCTATGGCGGGTTTACACTTGTCAGATACCAATGTTGTTCTACGAATGTTTTATACGGTTCTGAGGCAACCATAAGGCGAGTTTACGCTTGTCAGGTACCAATAATGTTCAACGAAAACTCGAACACAAATAATTTAAAGAGCAATTCTGAGATTGCACTTAAGCCTACAAACTTTTAGAAACATGTTGCGTACATGGATTTTCAAATAAGACCAATTCCGATTATGGAAAAAACAATCTCTCTTGAAACGAACGCCTAACACGGCACGTGCGGGCTTGATTATACCAGATATAACTAGATATGAATAGGTGTTTTATATTTATAGCCGAACGATATTTTCAACTTCAACAAATAATTTTCAAGATGACCTTTTATTGACTTTACAATTCTAAAAAAGGACTAACAAATGTTAACTTGGAACATTTGGATATAAAACGAAATTTGCTTTTAACAAATAAAATCTAATACTGATACAGCGTACCAATAATTATCAAAATTAAAGTTTTCTAAATCACTTTATGAATTAGTAAAATAAAAATGCTTTACTATTTAATAATTATTCTAATTTAACTCGGCTGAACGAATCACTGCATATTGCTTACGTTTCATAAAAAATTGTTCGAAAACAAAATTTAAACTACTTGAATCTCTTTTTTTTTTGAAAGAGCTTTAAATTTCTTCACTTACTCTAATACATGTATCACAAACAGAATCATTCTACGAGGAATTTAAGCAGCTTTTTCAGAAAGACTCACTAAAGGAGAAATCCAATTTATTAAATCTCAATACGTTCCTGACTCCACAGGGCTTATTTGTGTGGGAGGGAGACTGCACCATTCTCTACTCAACTATGATAAAAAATTCCTATTTTAATTCCTGGTCATCACTGTCTAGGTAAATTATTGGTGGCGCGCGAGCATTTAAAGTTGTTGAATACCGGACCTCAATTTCTAGTTTCAGTGCTGCGTGAACAATTTTGAATCACTTCTTGCAAAAACGTTGCAAAGCAAGTTGTTCATAACTGTTTAAAATGTTTTTGGCTTGTTGCAAAGCAAGCTCAACCCATAATGGGAGACTTACCTGCATCTTGAGTGCATCCGTCTTCTCCATTTTGTACTACTGGAGTGGATTATGTTGGTCCACTAATGATCAAAGACCGAAAGGGTCATGCCTATAAATCGATTAAAGCATATTTATGCATATTCATTTGTTTTACTGTAAAGACAGTTTACCGTGAACTTGTAACTGACCTTTCCACCGAGTCATTCCTAATGCCATTAAGGTGTTATATTGCTCGCTGCGGCAAACCCGCGCACATCTTTCCTGACAATGGTACTAACTTTGTTAGAGCTAACTCTGAGCTCCGCGAACTAGGTAAATTTTTGACAAACAATAGCGATGCGATTGCTTAAGCTTCTACTAAGGAAGAAATCAATTGGAACTTTGTACCCGCCTACAGCTCCCATTTTGGTGGATTGTGGGAAGCAGGGGTTAAATCTTGCAAGCATCACCTTAAAAGAGTTACTGATGGTACACTTTTAACCTATAAAGAATTTTGTACTTTACTCACCTAGGTAGAAGCTACCATAAATTCCCAACCTATCACTCCACTATCTGCTGAGTCTAATGACTTACAGCCGTTGACGCCAGCAGATTTCCTAATTGGTCGACCGATGGTTTCAATTCCACATTCTGATCTGACAGATACAGCTATGCCGCGTTTATCAGTATTTCAAAAGGTACAGCAAGCACATCAACATTTATGGAACGTTGGACCAAACAGTAAATTTCGGAGCAACAACAGCGCACTAAGTGACGTGAAAATCAATCAAAATTGCAAATCGGTGCTTTGATAGTTGTCAAGGATGACAATCTACCTCCTTCAAGGTGGAAACTTGGTCTTATTACTTCTTTATATCCGGGCAAAGATGGTGTCTCCAGAGTTGCCAGCAATGGTATTATTCGTCGGTTTTTCAGCAAAATACGTCCTCTTCCAATCGAGTCTGTTTAACTGTGTATGACTAGTGTTTTGTGCGCTTGTGTATTGTGCGTCTTCACGATAGTGCTTGCGCCATTTATGTATGGTTAAAATAACTTAATTTTTGCTTCATTCTTTATGTATTCCAGTTTCTAATGTTACTTAAGTTTGTTGCCTCTTTTCAAAGGTACACCTTTCAAGGCGAGGGGCATGTTAAAGTTTATGATTACTCCGCTATATTATAAAACTTTTGTGTACCGCTGATACGTCAAACTCCCCACCTTGCTAGTATTACTATGATTGTTCGCTTTCCTGCTTGCTAACAACCAACCTGCAAAGAGGATCTCAAATGTATAGTGTTTAATAAAGATCAATATTTACTTTAACTAGTGTTTAGTTTTGTGTGTTATATAAGAGCATAAAGAAAAATCACAGGTAACGAGCATTTTAATTTTCTCAAACAATTCGCCATTCTACGAATGGCTGGTCTTTCAAGTTAACCAAGGGTATAGAAACCAATTTCTACTACTTTTTACAAGAGGGTCCTTATGGCTCCCCACAACCAGTATGCTAAAAACAATCTGTTAGAACACGAATTCGCAACGAAACCAGAAAGCTATCTTTAAAGTCCCCGCCTATTGTACTGTAAGTAATAGAATGCGCGCTATTCAGTCTTGTTCATGATGTTTAAAGTTGCATAAGCTTGTGTCATTTGTAACTTTATTCATTCCACAGGTTTAACGCTTTTTCGTTTTATAGAAACTATATTAACCAAAATCCGTTAACGCGAGTTAAGGTTCGGGCCTTTGCAGCTGTGTTTTTAAAAAACAACTTCAAACACTTAACAAATTTTTAATAACTTAAACAGAAATTACAATAAAATTTAGAATAGCTGGTTCATAATAACTTTAATAAAAAATAATTAATTGTACTGGGCGAGTAGTCTAGGTAGACAACAATGCAAAAGCTGTAATACTCAGACTGACTCGATTGAGTAGCTTGAACAACGAAGTCGTCTAATGTTATTAATTTTTTAGTACATCTGATGAGTTCAGGGCCAGAGTTATTGAATAGTTTAATGTATAATTCTGAAAATCTTTGGTATAAATGTTCGGTGTTGAAATAAAAATAAAATCGTTTTTTCTCGGGGGTGTATTCTTTTAGAATTTTAATTATTTGTTCCTCGTTGTCATCTTTAGTTATTTGAATTTGGTATATCTTTTTGTTATCTACTTTTGTATATTTTACTGGATTGGGGTTATTTAAAACTTCGGTTATTATAAATTGATTGGGTTTCATATCGATTGCTTTGTTTAAAATTTTAATCGCGTTTTTAGGTTCTTCGTTTTGTGTCGAATGTATCGTGTCGATCTCGTCTGGATTTTCCTTATTTCTGCTTCGTCTACGTTTCCTATAATGGATTCCGTTTCTAATGCATTGAGCTGGATTCTACTTAAAGCGTCTGCGTTGTTGTTATAAATTCCTTTTTTGTATATAATTTCGTAATCGTACTTTTCGAGTCTGATTCTCCATCGTTGTAATTTTGAATTCGGTTCTTTCAGTTTGCATAGCCATACTAGTGGTCTATGATCCGTGTATATGTAAAACTTTCTTCCGTATAAGTAAGGTCTAAAATATTTTGTTGCCCAAATTATGGCTAATAATTCTTTTTCTATGGTGCTATATTTCTGTTCGGTTTCGTTTAGGGTTCTGGATGCGTAGCTGATGGGTTTATCGCTACCTACTTTTCCTTGGCTCAATACTGCGCCTCATGCTACATTCGATGCGTCTGTCGTCAGTATAAATGGTTTTGTAAAGTCTGGGTATTCTAATACAGGGTGATTCGTTAATATGTTTTTAATTTTGTCTACGGCTTTAATAAATTCCGGGGTGTGTTCAATTTTGTTTCCCTTTTTTAAACAATTTGTCAGGGGTTTGGTTATCTGAGCGTAACCTTTAATGAATTTGCGGTAGTAACCACTAAGTCCTAGAAATTCTTTAATTTCTTTGGTTGTTTTTGGTAATGGGTAATTTAGAACTGCATTTGTTTTGTCGGGATTTGGCATTACTCCTTGCGGTGTTATTACATGTCCTAAAAATGATACTTCTTTTTGTAAAAATTCACTTTTGTCTAACTGTACTTTGAAATGAGCTTGTCTTAGTCTTTCAAATACTTCTTTCAATCTTTCTATGTGTTCTACCAATGATGTGGAATAAACTATGATGTCGTCAAGGTATACAAGGCATTTTTCATTGTGTATTCCTCGTAGTATATTGTCCATGACTCTCTGGAAAGTAGCGGGTGCGTTCTTTAATCCAAATGGCATTCGTTTGTACTCGTAATGTCCTCTAGGTGTGCTGAAGGTTGTTTTTGATATGTCCTTTTCTTCCATCTCTACCTGATGGTATCCTGATGCTAGGTCTAATGTTGAAAAATATTGGCATTTGCCTAATTTGTCTAAAATTTCGGTTATATTTGGTAGTGGATATTTGTCATCTACCGTTTTTTCATTTAACTTTCTGTAGTCTATTACCATTCTGTACTTTCTCTTTCCGGTTGCGTCTAATTTCTTAGGTACTATTAACACGGGGCTGCTCCATGGTGAGTTGGATTGCTGGATTATGTCTTGTTCTAATAAGTCTGTTACTTGTCTGTCAGCTTCTTCTTGGCTTGCATGAGGTAGTCTATATGCTTTTGTAAAGATTGGTTTGTTGTCTGTTAGCTCGATATTATGTTTTACTGTGTTGGTGAATGTTAATGGTATTCCTTCGCAATGGAATATGTCGCGATATTCACAACATAAGTTTTTGATTGCTCTTTCTTCTTCTTGATTGATATCGGTATTGAAGCGGATGTTAGTTAAATTTTCTCTTAACATTTTGTCATGTTCTATTGGGTTGTAATCGTTTTCTAAATTTTCGTCTATTTCCATTTCGTTAAAATTTAGTTCTTCTACGTTAATTGGGTTTGTCAATGATAATTCTACGGGATAGTCGTTTGAATTTAATATCGTTGTGGTTGCATAGTTATCTTTTATTTGTACTAAAGCGGTTGGGGTTTCTACTCCTTGTTGAAATGTCATATGATTTATTATTCCTAAATTTTTGTTACATTTTACTGGGAATTTTATTTTTCGTTCCGTTCGAGGTTCTATTGTGTATTTTTGTTCTGTTTGTGTGTTTTGAAATTTAATGGGGATTTTTCCGTATTTCGTCCTTAATAAGCGATTTTTAATGTCAATGTTGGCTCCTAATTTTCTTAGAAGGTCCATTCCGATTAAGCCGTCATATTTGTCGTTAAATTCGAATACACAAAATTTATGTTTCATTTTAACATTAAATGTTCTCGGTAAGGGTATATTAGCTATAAATTGGTGTATTGTCGTTTGATGGGCTGTTTTAATTTTAAATGGTTCTCCTTCTACATAATCTAAATAATGTTTTTGTACGGTTCTGGGGCTAATTAATGTTTTTGGGATCCGGTGTCGATTAATAGTTTGAATTCGGCGTGGGTTATTTTTATGTATGGTAGTACTAAGTGATTTATGTTATTTAAGTTTATTAAGTTTGGTCGGTTATGAATTGGTCCATTTGAAAATTTGAGTTTGAGTTTTCTTCGTCGTACTCCTCGTGGGTTTCGTATTGTTCGTCGCGTTCATAAGTTTCTGCATGGTTTGATTCATTGTTCGTACTTGTCTCAATGTAATTATTCTGGTCAGTGTCAAATTTTTCTACTTCTTGGTGAAATAGTTCTTCTGATGTAAAATTGCGTTTCTGATGAGGGTTTGGTCGGATATGTGTTATCTTTGTATTTTGTCTGGCGTTACCAGATGAGGTATCCATTGGTGTTGATTTATAATAATTATTAGGGTTGTTATTATTCATTGGTGTATTTCTATTGGGGGTTGAGTTGAATGCTGGTCTTTGTTGGTTTAGGTTTTGATTAAATCTTGGTTGGAATGCGGGTTTCGTAAGAGTTGGGTTAAACGTTGGTGTTGGAGAAACAATGGGAACATTTACACTAAGCGTGAAACCCCAGATTATTTCCTTAGAGCAAGTAGACTGTGACTTGGGGGTAGTGTTGCGATAAAATACTCTTAACGGTAAATCAAACAATGATCATGCACTTTCCTTAATGTCCATACTGTTGGCTTCTACGGAAGTGGTTGACAGCATCCAAACCAGAACAAATCTCCGCCGAGGGAATTATGTAGAAGCGCAGTAACACACACACACCAAAAAATGTATATTGTTTTAATACATGACCGCACGGGCCGAATGCTTCGAAACGAGTGTACAAAACCAGTGCTAGATAAGATCGCCTGGTTTATCGCAAAACAAAACCTTGACTGTTTAAAATAAATAACATTGAAATTAAGAGTGGCGTTCTAACCCAATTTTGAACATACCCCCACCCAAAATAATTAAATTTTGATAGCTAAAAGGGGTGAAGAAAAGAAAAAAAAGAAAAAAAAAGGGAAATTAAAAAAATGCAAATAAGCTCTATTGGTGTAGTTATGTAGAGATAAAACAAGAAAATAAAAGAAACTCTAAAGAATGATCAATTAATGTGATTGTTGATCACGTCATATTAATTTTAAGGAGATGGAAGCGGCACCACCTTATTTATTGGTCGTACCGTTTCACCTGAGGGTGTCTTCAACCGAACAACACGTACTATGCCGTCACTTCCAAGTATCAGCTTTGTTACCCTTGCTAAAGGCCAACACGCATGGAGTGTACCTGGGGTCAAGTACAACACCAGATCGCCTTCTTCCAACTGTTTGGCCGGAGTAGTCCATTTGGGCCTACGCTGAAGGGTGTGGAGGTATCCATTTGACCACCGCTTCCTGAACCCCTGGATTAACTGTTGACAAAGTCGCCAACGAGTGAGTCTGTTAGTAGGAATGTTTGTCAAATCTACTTCGGGTCGTGCCAGAATAGGACCGCCTGTCAGGAAAAGTGCCGGCGCCAATGCATTAATTCCATCATCGGGTGAAGCTGGTAAGGAGCAAAACGGGCGAGAGTTTAAAATGCCCTCAATTCTAATAACGATTGTGTAAATTCCTTCTGCAGTAAATTGGTTGTTACCAATTATCCTCTTTAAATGGAATTTAACACTTTTGATTCCTGCCTCCCACAATCCACCGAAATGGGGTGCGTAGGAAGGATTAAAGGACCATTCAATGCCCCGAATAGCTAAATAATGTGCAATCTCGGGCTTAGACAAGTCAAAAAATTTTGAAATTTCAGAAATTTCTCTAGCAGCTCCGCGGAAGTTCCGTCCTTGATCGGAATAAAATTTCACGGAACTCCGCGTCTAGAAATAAATTTGTCTAGTGCGGCCAGACATGCTTGGAAAGTTAACGAGGTGACGAGTTCGATATGAATGGCACGCGAGACCATGCATATAAACAAAGCAATATATGCCTTCTCATACCTAGCTGTGCGCAGATAAGGTACTTTTACCATAAAGGGTCCGCCAAAGTCAATCTCCGTGTGTGTGAAACATTTTCCCGGTTCGAGTCGGTAAGCTGGAAGATCCGCCATAGGTGGTTGGATAGGTTCCGCCCTATATCGGTAACATGTAAGACAGCGAAATATACGATGTCGAATTAAGTGTCGAATTGAAGGAATCCAAAATCTCCTATTTACGAGGGAATGTACCAGGCGATTTCTACCATGGCCCGAGTATATGTGATAATGATCGCATATCAAGATAGCTAATCTGCTGTCCCGCGGAATAGGCGGCTCCGTGGCGTAGTGGTATGTGTGTGACTACTACGCCCAAGGTCCCGGGTTCGAATCCCGACACGGTCCGCTTGAAAAATGTTAGGCGAGCATTTTTCGCAAAAATACACCCTCGTTCGGATGAGAGGTAAAATGGAGGTCCCGTGTGTGAGTGTTGTCACGCACGTTAAAGATCCCTACCTTGCTTGGAACAGCAAGGATTCGGCAAAATTCAAAATTTTCCAGGTAAAAAAAACTCGCTTCCTGGCCAATGTAGTACTTTCGGGTGGAGCATTGGAAAAAATCCCATGTAATGTCCCGCGGAATTAGGTAGGGATATTTAGTAGCAATTGGGAGCTTCGACTGGCGCAAACGTCCCCCCACCATGATTAAACCCACAGGGGAGAGAAAAGGGGACAAATGACGATAATTTTTTGTGCAAGGTTGACCCTTTTCTAATAACAAAATTTCGTTTCAATTGTGCTCGTACTGAGAAATTCTTATAATAAATAACAAAGTGTCATTATATTCAAATGACGTTAAGTTGCCAGTACGCAGCTGATAGTTTAGAGCATCATGAATTTGAATCTAAGTATATAGGCAAAAATTCTTTGTACTTTAACAAAACTTGAATGTCGTAGCAAAATGTCCGTAAATGGTTGAACATCAATTGCGGACAACAAGGCTTGAGGTGTCATAAGGGTAGAAACGTCTAACCCTTGTGCAGGCGAGTATTCAAATGTACTACCTGGCCATTCAGAAATGTTCCGATATATGAAGTCGGGCCCTTTCCACCACAAATCACAACAAAGCAGTTCCGACGGCATTAACCCGCGACTTGCCGGGTCAGCGGGATTATCTGCAATAGGTACATGCCTCCAACAAGCTGTGGGTTGATTTTCGTGGATTTGAACAACCCTGTTGGCAAAGAATATTTTTAATCGATGCGGAGGGCTGCGAAACCACGACAGGGTGTTTACTGAATCACTAAAACAAATAGGTTCCTGAAGGTGTAACGAATCAAATGCTGGGGAAGTAGACTTTCTAAGTTTTGATAGAAGACATGCCGCCCCTAATTCGAGACGTGGTGTCGTCCACGTTTTTAGTGGAGCCACGCGAGTTTTTGAAATTATTAAATTTATGAAAATTTGGCCATCAACCTCTAATCGTAAATAAATAACTGCAGCCATGCCAAGCTGGCTAGCATCAGCAAAACCTACCATGAGACCTTTTACTTTACCTACTTTCCATACACAGCGCGGAATAGACACGTTTTCGAGAAGTGGTAATTCGGCTTGAATTTGATTCCACTTCTGTAACACTACGGCAGGGAGTTCGTCATCCCATCCTACCTTTAGTAACCACAATTGTTGAATAAGAGCTTTAAGTATAAAAGTAAATGGACTGATGTATCCATTAATGTCAAAGGTTCGCGCAATACGGGAAAGAATGCCTCTTTTCGATGGTGTATCAGAGGCATTTCGAACTTTGCATTTAAGTACATCGAATCTTAGATCCCAACAAAGCCCTAAAACTTTATTAATAGAATCAGGACTGGAATTAGGTAATTGTATCGTATCTGAAGAATTACCAATTACATTGGCATGTGAACTGGCCCATTTGCCCAGTTCAAACCCACCCAGTTTTAACAAATCAATGAGTTCAGTTTTAAGAAGTAAAGCATCTTCAATGGAATCTGCTCCTGTCAAAATGTCGTCTACATATGTAGAAGAACTGAGAGCGCACGAAGCTCGTGGAAATTTAGAACCTTCGTCAACCAATAATTGTTTTAGAACACGAAGGGCAAGGTAAGGACTGCAACATGCACCGAAAATAACGCGTGTGTGTTCTAGCTCTGTTAAAGGTTCATTTGGATTAAACCTCTAAAATATGTGCAAGAATTTCCGATCATCAGGGTGTACTAAAATTGATCTGAACATTTGACGAATGTCACACGTAAGGGCCACTTGTGGAATTCTGAATCTTGTGATAACAAGACCTATATCCGTTTGTAGTTTCGGACCCGGCATTAGAATATCATTAAGGCATTTATTATTACAGTCTTTATCAGCCGGGTTGAAAACTACACGAATCTGGGTATGTGATGCGAGATTCTTTAAGACCCCGTGATGAGTCATCACATACGGAGATACCTCAACCGCAGGTTCAAGGTGCTTCTGTGACAAATAATCACTAATGTTTTCCGCATACAATTTATGAAAATTTTCAGCGCGTTTGAAACGCGCTTCAAGCTTTATGAACCTATTAATGGCATGTTCTCTAGTCGAACCTAGAGCTTGGGAAACATTGTCTTTAAACGGTAATCTGATCATATATTGACCTGTGGCCGTACGCGTAGTACTAGATTTGAAATGCTCTTCACAAGCATTCTCCTCCGGGGAGGGCAAAGGTGGAGAAAATGTTTCTTCGGATTCCCAAAATAAACGTAAAGTTTCATTTAGAGATTGCGTTTCTACCATATTAGTAAATAAAGCGACGTTCGTAGGTGAATGTATCATTTTAGGTACTTCACCCATGATTACCCATCCAAAAGAAGTAAGAAATGCCGCGGGTTTGCCTTTCAAGTATGAAGGCTCACTTGGCGTGATATCTAAAACAGCTGACACCCCTAATAAATTATCAACCGGAGCAAATTGTTGTTTTAACTGTATGGGTAACGTAACTGTAGGGAGATTCGTGGTAATCTTTGGTACAACTACAGCTTCACAATTTAAATAAAAATTACTGTCGTATAAGGAGCCAATTTTACAGTCGACTAGACCCTGAACTTTTGTTAAATGCGACTGTCCTACACCACGTATTTCAAATGGGCACTTTCTTCGTTTGAGGCCTAACCTATCAGCTAAATCGATAGTGATAAAATTCGAATGCGATCCTGTATCTAAGATTAGGCGACAGCATTGCCAACTACCGTCAGTTGAGAGGACTTGTACTTGTGCTGTGGCTAAGAGCGCAACTGGTCCGTTTTCGACAGCGCAAGAATGTACAAAATTTACTGGCATAGAAACTTTTTTTATTACATTGGTATTGGCAACAATCTGTACATCGGCGTCTGTACATAAAAGCGTAGTATTAGAGGGGCTCTGTACAGGGCTAGGATTATCGAAATGTAGTAAAGAATTGTGCTTTTTACTACCGCAATGTAGACATCGAAATTTGGATTGACAAGAAGAAAGCGGATGCGGATTTAAACAAGCAAAACATCTACGGTTATTCTTGACTAATTCATGTCTATCTTTTGGTGACAATGCTAATAGTTTCGGGCATCTATTAAATTTATGAGCTTGATTGCATGCCGGACAAGAAACGGAAGCCACTGTGTGTACAGTAGGACCTTTAGACGCGACTTCTTGCGAAGTCATAGAAATACGTTTGTTACTAGCATTATTGTAGCGATCGCCAGATTTTTTTGCGGCACATGACGTTGGTATGCTCTTTGAAGCAGAGGTACTACCAACTAACGCTGCAATGGAGCATTTATTACGTAAAAACTTTATAAAATTTGTAAACGTAGGATATTCGTGTTCTAGGTAATGCTCTTTTTCAAATTCTTGTTTTGTTTTGGAATCTAACAATCCAAGAGGAAAATGTAAAAATATATAATCGGCTAAATCGGGAAGTTTCATATCGGTTAATGCTGTAACATTAGCTTGCAGTGTTTCGCACAAATCATTAAGAGCTTGAAAAGAATCTGTCTTTAGTTGAGACAGTGTAAAGATTTTAGATAGATAATGATGAGCAATTAAGCGTTTATTTGTGTAGCGTTGGACCAGCAGGTCGTACACTACCGAATAATTTTCTGGTGAAAACCGCACGCTTTGTGCTAACTTTAAAGCGGAATTTTCCAGATATGATAGCAAGTATGAAAACTTTTCGATGTCACTCAACGTATTGTTTTTGTTAATCAAGGTGTCCTACAAAGATCTAAATGCGTCAAATTTTTCGGGATTACCTTCGAACTTATACAATTTTAATTCAGGTAGGCAAACATTCGAATCGCTGTTCGATGTTGTATTACCGTTATAACTAACGTTCGTGGTTGTGGTGTATCGACCAGCAACGCTTAAAATCTCAAAGTATAACCCGTCAAAACTAGATTCTAATGATACTGTATCTGTTGTAAAGTTTGCATGTACATTCGATAAATCCGACAATGCGTCTAAAGTTTGTAGAAATTCATCTCTAACTGGCATTAAATAGCCAACACGACTTTTAAAATGATCTAATTTAGTAGGTAAATCTTTGATCAAATTAAAACAGTACTGTAATCGCCTAAATAACCTTTCTTTACGATTGTGTAATCTCTTAAATTCAGCAATACTTTGCTGATCGGGTTCCATATTAAAGCTGATAACCAGAGTTGAATAAAATTATCGCTAAATTATTTATTGTTTATAATAACAACAACGCGAGCCGTAATTTATAATTTCGAACAATAAACCTGGCAACAATCACAATTGGCGATAAGGTGAACTATATTATTTTTCAAGTTCAAGAACAAACTTTGAGCTTTGATTAGAGTTAAGCACATGTATCAATGCAATTAATAAAATTGAATATAATAGTATTTTATCTCTACACAAAATTTACATATGAATCCGTTCTCAGAAGTGACCACAAATGTTTATGTTGGAGAAACAATGGGAACATTTACACTAAGCGTGAAACTCCAGATTATTTCCTTAGAGCAACTGGACTGTGACTTGGGGGTAGTGTTGCGATAAAATACTCTTAGCGGTAAATCAAACAATGATCATGCACTTACCTTAATGTTCATACTGTTGGCTTCTACGGAAGTGGTTGACAGCATCCAAACCAGAACAAATCTCCGCCGAGGGAATTATGTAGAAGCGCAGTAACACACACACACCAAAAAATGTATATTGTTTTAATACATGACCGCACGGGCCGAATGCTTCGAAACGAGTGTACAAAACCAGTGCTAGATAAGACCGCCTGGTTTATCGCAAAACAAAACCTTGACTGTTTAAAATAAATAACATTGAAATTAAGAGTGGCGTTCTAACCCAATTTTGAACAGTTGGTTTTGTAAAATGTTTATATTGTTTATTAAAATTTGTTTTGTTGAAGCTTGGGTTATTAATTCGCGGTTGATTTGTTTGTGCGTTGAAGGGTGTGAATTTTTGTTGAGGGATTGCTTGTCTTGTGGCTTGTATAGTTTTTATTGGTGAATAACTTTTATTCGCGTTGGGGTTGTATAGTCTGTTGCGGTAATACATTACATTTTCTTCTTCTATTACTAGGTTCATAGCTTCTTCTAGATTTTGGGGTCGTTGGAATCTGATTTTATCCGATAGTCGTTCTGGTAAAGCGTTTATATACGTGTCCAGTGCCATTTCGTCATACATTTTTGTTTTTAAATGTCGAACGTTTTGATCCGGTTCTTCGATTTTTAATTTTGTTAAAATTAAACTTCTCACGTCTTGGCATTTCATTCCGAATTGGTAGGGGGATTGATTGTGTTCCATTCTAAGGTTAATTAGGTTTCGTACCAGGCATTTTATGTTACGTTGGTCTCCAAAATATGCAATTAGTAGCTGTTTAAATTTTGGCCATTACTGTAAATCGTCCCTACTGGCGATTAAGGTTAGTGCTCTTCCGGTTAGTTTACTTATTATCAAGCGTATAAGCAATGAATTTCTTTCGTTATCTCCGAGTTTGTAGAAGGTTTTTAGGAACATTTCGGCTGCTCCAATGAAATTTGAAAGATGTGCTTCCGTGCCATCAAATATCTGTATTGTCTCCAAATAGAGTCGCATGTCTGTGCTACTCATGTTGGTTAAGGGTTGTTTTCGATTTTGGGTAATTTCAAAAAAAATTTTTTTTTTTTAATTGAGGTTTATTTCGCTATGTATATTGTTATTTTCGCTTCAGATTTATTAATTTTCCGTTTGGGTTGTGAAATTTTGAATTTTGTAAAAAATTGGGGTTGATTTTCTATTTGTAACGTTATTTTTGCTTTGGTTTTATTAACTTTCCGTTTGGATTAGATAATTTCGAATTTTGTAAAAATTGGAGTTGGTTTTGCTATTTGTGATGTTAATTTTGTTTTGGTTTTATTAATTTTCCTTTTAGATTGGATAATTTCGAATTTTGTAAAAAATGGGGTTGGTTTTGCTATTTTTAGCATTAATTTTGGTTTGGATTTGTTAATCTTCAGTTTAGATTGCGTCGGGTTATTTTTAGAATCGTAACTGCTGTTACTTGTGCTTAGTTACACAGTGCGGTAATGAATATGTGGGATTTATACTTGATAATGTTGATTTAATTACCGTAGTCTTGGATTTGCCTGTTTCTATCTTGCGGTTTTAATTGAATTGCATAACATCTAGTTCGTCGGTCTTGTATTCTAATTATAACTTGCAGGTTATTTACTTTTGCACTTTATCGTTGCAAATAAATCACTAAGTTATGTTTCTTAAAGGTGTATTTATGTTTCTTGGTAATTGTGTGCGTGCTGTAATGTACATTTATAAACGTTGAGGTAATTAACACTTACAGGTGTTCGTTTTCAATTTATTAGATAATTCACTTCCGTACTCGCTAATGCTTTGCATAAATGTAACGTCCGTTTATTCTTAGGTATTTCCGTGATGCATGACTTGTAATTGAAACTCTCCGTATTGTAGGTTTTAACGTTATTCTGTATTTGTACTAAGATAGTTGCAATTTTACGCGCTTTTATGGATTAATTACTTGTGGGTATTAATGCAAAACTGCGTTGCTTTAGTAATGTGAAAGTTATTGTTTTGAAGGCAATTTCTCTGAGGTAATAATAATGTTCGCAGACTTCGCTTATCTGTGGATGGCGTTTTAGATTACAGTGGTTTTAGGTTACCGTAGCAGAGTGTTTTGCTATAATTTATAAGGTCAATGTTTTAAATAATCGTTCCGTAATTGCTTGTTTGAAGAATTAGCTTTAGCTTTGGAATTAATTTGCGTTCTGTCTTTTTAGTTTACCGGATTAAATGTACGTTTGAATCCCGCTAGTTAATGTTTCTTATTTTAGTGTTAGTTTGTTTTAATAATTGTGGTAAGAATCTCTTAAATATCAAGTCTCATTTGCTTTTTAAAAGAAAATCTCTTTTACTTTTAACATTCGAGTCTCATAAAATTTTTATAGTCTCGTTTTGAAAATAATTCACTTTGTAACTATTTTCAAGAAAATATTGGCATAAAATAATATTCATAAATGGTAATCAATAATAAATTAATGAACAAGCATATATCAATTATAGTTTGTGAGATTAATTGGTATAAAAGGAAATGAACTTACATTAATTTCATCTGTTTCTTTTGTGGGCTCGATCGATGCTGTATCTTGTCCACGTTGGTTTGTTTGTTGCTGGATTCAGACTATTTTTGTTCTTCCTCCAACCTGGTTTGGGTTCTGTCAAAATTGCGAATTAAAATTCTTGGTCACCAATCTTCCGATTTTTGGATTTTTAGTGCCTTTTTGACATCCTACCGGCTGCGCCAGTTAAGGTTCGGGTCTTTGGAGCTGTGTTTTTAAAAAACAACTTCAAACACTTAACAAATTTTTAATAACTTAAACAGAAATTACAATGAAATTTAGAATAGCTGGTTCATAATAACTTTAATAAAAAATAATTAATTGTACTGGGCGAGTAGTCTAGGTAGACAACAATGCAAAACCTGTAATACTCAGACTGACTCGATTGAGTAGCTTGAACAACGAAGTATGGAGTTCGAAGACTGACTGCCGGGCATTGAGCTCCCGGGCTTTTTATAATAACCTGCCCCTCACACGGCTGTGGAAAAAACTTGCAGATCTCATGTCTGCTTTACACTTTGTTACAATGTATCAATCTCATTTCTAAGTAATTGCGGTATGTTGACCGCCTGTGACCTGCCACCTGCAGTATCACTGCCCTCTTGGATGCAAAGTTGCATTCCGTTCTCATGAACTGTCGATAACCTCTCTGGGTTATCTTTGTATTACAATGTTGCAATGAACTTATACTTTATTTTACAATTTCTAATAATTCCTATTAGATTCAATATATTCAATACATATATATAATTGGGGGATACATAACTCGCGTTTAACATCCACTACGACCCAAACATTGCCATGGCCGACTAGGTATTGGACTTAAAATTTCAGTCTTAAACTTGGGAAATGCTATTACAGGTATTCTGTGCTGACGGAAGGTTTGAGAATTCCCAATGGCAAGATGGTAAAGGTTACAAGTACAAAGAAATTTAAAATTTACGTTTTCAGAATAAATATCGTGTTTATAAATAACTGTAGAACAGAGAATAACAACTACGTCTGGTGCTGTCCTCTGCATAAGTGTAGTAGGTAGGGTACTTTCGTTCTGGCGCAAAATCGTTTATTTTTACAAGTATTTTGCCATAAAAAGATCTAGGGTGCGTTTTACAAATTTTGTACTTGCAACGTCATTCGTTCAAATTACCGGAAGTCCTCATGGAGTTGATTACTTTCACTTTTATATAAAATTCACTCCTACGTCGCTTTCGCCCTATTCTCACCTCGGTCAATGGGACATACCAATATCACAAACACTAGGTAAGAATAAATAAATAAATAAATAAAAAATTTCTAAACATTATTTGTGAAGTAGTAATGCATATCTTTAATATATCGTCATTTCCAGTATTGGACTATTTTATATGTGCTCCATATATTTAAAAGTATTTATACATTCAAACTATGTTTACATATATTTAACAACCAAAACACTATTGCAATAGAGCAATAGATACCTAATAGTGATTGAGGATCAAGGTATTAAAAATTTTTATATACATAGCATACAATCACTATAGGTAAAACTTATATCCTAAAAATGTATACTATATAGTGTAGTCTAATTGGTGTCCATGGTTGAATAATGACCAAGAGGCAATATTAAATATGACAAAAATTTGCAAAACGGACCTTAGAATTTCTTATGGCAAAATACATATAAAAATGAACGATTTTGCGCCAGAATGAAGCTATCCACTTACTAAGTGTTGGTTAAACGGTAGATACGTAAATATCAAAGTTTTTAATATACAGAAATTAACCATAATTACAACATGCAACGTAAAATATAACGCATTTTCTAGTGGTTAAGTGTTAGTTATATAGATCGGAAGGATGGAGCGAAAGAATCATGTGTAAAAACTTACAAGAACAAAAATCACCATGCCGCTTTGAAATGTATCATTTGCTTTTATTTTAAATTTTATAAGGCATTTGATAGTGTAACAATCTTTTTTTGATCGTGTTGAGTGTCAGTGTAACTAATTCGTTTTTTCCGTTTTTATAACAATCATAAGCCCTGCGTTGGGCGCTAGCGTAACAGTAAAAGGTATTGTACCAGATGGTAGGAAGTATCCAACCCTCAGGTTTAATAATCGATAATAAGTTCGAACTTGTTGGCTAGGGTTACATCCGTATAAAGGGACTTTTCGAAAACTTCCGGTCCAACTCCAAACTCTAACTTCGGCGGTGATTGATAAAACTAACAGGGTGAGTCGTAAACATATAATGTCAGACGCCACTACACTGAAATGAATAAGAAAGCAAGAAAAACCAAAAGATCTAGTGTAGAAACTCTCTAGGCAAACAACGCTTAATACTAATTACTTCAATACACTAAAGGCACTAATGATAGCTGTAAAAGGAACAAACAAAATATATAACTTGAGATTGCTATTTGCGTCTCACAACATAAAAATAGTAAGCATAATTTAATATATCTGACTTAAGTTGAAATATTTATATGTAACATAATTTTGTAACAGCTGTATAGCGTTTTCTTTAATGTTATAATACACTAGATCCAAAGAAAACAAAGTACCTATTTTATCATTAGCTTTAAGCAATTTTGTTTAATTTCTGTTTTTATCATTGAGAGGTATAAACTCAAAGTTTCATACCTATCAAACACTCAAAACTCATAAATATCAACCAGAAATTATTTTCATACATATATTGCAATAATTATATGGCAAAGATAAAGAAACAATAATCTAAGATATTTACATATAGCAATAGAGCCACGACTGGTATTTTAAAATTTCTAAAAATGACGTTTTATAGCATAAATACTTTTACTGACATTTTGTATGGTATAAAACAAATTTAAATTTTACCCGTTATGAATGGTTTTTCATATTTTGGGTTAACAAGAAAATATATGACATTTGAAAGCTCTTAAGCATAGTTTAGTTAATTATTGAAAATTTGCAAACATACTGCGTTTACTTTAGTAATTTATCTATTACACAGTGCACAAGTATTTTCAGCAAACAAAGTTAATATGATGCATCTTTAGTAATGTCCCAACTTAACTGGCACTATAAGAACGTTAATTTTGTAAACAAGTACATTAACCATTTTTAGATCACCGTTGGCTTGAAAATCAATAAATTTCATTCTATCAATATTTAACTTATCACAGCAGTGTTCGTATTTTTGAACATCTGTAATACTTGTAAATCGAATGATGTCCAAGGTTCAAAGCAAAAAACATCAAATAATTTATAGCACTTACCGAAAGTCATAACGAAGTGTAAATGTAGTACTTCGAACAAATGTGAAGCTTTGCAATATTTAACTTACGATTAACAAAGCGTTGTTCCAGCTTTATTTAATTTACGGTTATTTCACCATTTTTTATAAGGAAGCGAGATCCAACAATGAAATTTTCAAAGCAACCATAATCCAACAATATGTAAGCACCACAGATATTTATCCATAGCGAACTACAACTTGAAATCATTGTCTTGCCTTCGGACTGACCAATGACCTAATTATTTATAGCCAAACGCGAGTTAGAAGCCTCTAAATTAATTAGAGTCATTGTTCAAATAGGTGGGCCGCTAACTAACTCGCCATCTGAGATGAGTTATAGGAGAAACGTTTGTTTACGAAAATCAAAAATATTCACGACTCTCAAGTACTAGTTCGATTAGAAATGATCATTCGGGCTTTGCATAAAAGTCTAAGTTATTATTTCATCTTATTCACTATAATACGATAGTATTTATCAACCTACTTTGTGTAATTAACTACCTAAAATATTTATATATTTAATACTTGGCTTATAGCCGTAATTTTGAGCGTAGCTTCCTGTCTATAACTGACATAAGTCAAAAATTTGACAATGTCAGATACGATTGACCAAAATGCCAAACGTGATTGAAAGTTAGGTTTATGTATAGTTGTGTACACGATTTAAATTTGTAAATTTTCCAATTGTCGTCATCGGTCTCGGTGGCGTAATTGGTAAACGCATGGTTTCAGCAAAACCAAGATACAAATTCAAGTCCTGTCCAAGACCTTATATTTTCCATCTTTCAATTACTAGCTCGATTTGAAATGATCATTTGGGGTTTGCATAAAAGTCTAAGTTAATATTTCATCTTATTCATTATAATACAATAGTATTTATCAACTTACCTTGTGTAATTAACTATCTAATATATATATATATATATATATATATATATATATATATATATATATAGTATAAAAGTAAGATGTATCTGTAAACAAACTCTTATGAAAATAATAAGAGCCATTGACAAATACAAATCGGGCTGGTAGTTATATAGCCATTAACAAAACATTAGCTTTATTACTTCATAGGGGAGGAAACATCCACTGACCAATGGTTTCGGCTAGTTAGCCTCATCAGAGTGGAATAGTTCCCAAGAACCCTATGAAGTAATCGAAGCTATTATAATGATATAATTTCGAAACAATCACTGTACTATGGCAAAAGTAAATAAAACCGCCATCAGGTGATAAAAACCAACACTACTAAAGTGTGGAAGTACAGAATTGAACCAAAACTACATAATAAATTTTATAAATGACTTATTATTTTCATAAGAGTTTGTTTACAGATACATCTTACTTTTTATACAATTTTCTTATTGCGGACTGCAAATAACTTGTCTCTGATATATATATATATATATATATATATATATATATAAATTGCTGTGTTTCCCCGTCAACATTAACTGGTCCTTTCTAAAAAACATTCGAGCCCCACAGATTGGGCGTCATAATTGCTGTGTTTCCTCGTATTAGAATCGAGCCTCACGAATTGGGCGGCAAGATTTGCTGAGATCCCCTCAAAATTAACTAGTCCGTTGACTTTCTTCTGATAATCGCCTCTTTACTCTCTCCGCCTCGGCTGCTCACCTAGATAAAACTTTCATCCTCAATCATAAAAAAAAACACATTCCTACCACAAACACCAACGTTAACTCTATTTACACCAATATTCACAATACAGTAAAATTTCAAAGTTAAATTTTAGCATAAATTTCAGCATCATAAAATTTCAAGTTCAAATTTTTCATCATTTTAATTTGCATCCGGAATTAGAGTCCTTGTAGGATGCATACTAATTAAATAAACAATATTTGCAGACCTGAGTCTGAATAAAAGGGAGCATCTCCCGACCCTTTACGGTAATTTAACAGGTTAGTCTAATTGAGCTCAAAGACAGACCCACATTTTCATCATAATCAAAAACATAAACCTGATAAATACTCCTTTCTACTTATACAAGAGAATTTTACCTTTAAATTAAAAATTTGTTGTTTATACAAATTTACTACTGTCCAATTTTTATCAAACAAATTATAAATATATTCAACACACACCAAAACATCTAAGATCGAACAAAATTGCATAATTTACCTGAAGGTTACTGCACTCGTGGCTTCAATGTACATCGTCCTTGCTAATTCCACCATTCCAGCTGGTTTATGTTTACGTCCTAGGATTCCTGGTCGCTTTTAAAATTTTTCTACACCACCATTCGTTTAAATTGTTTTAGGGCTTCTCAGAAACTTATCTATGTATATCTAAATCTTGTTTTGTGGACCCAATGACGTTTACGAATAACACTTGATTACTCACTCCCGAAAAATAGCAAAGAAATTCATAATTCTTTTACGCTATATCCAAAACTGCCTACTTCTATTTATTTATTTATCGTTACTAATTTGGATAATTGGTACAGTAATACTCGCAAATATAACTAGACTTTATTACCTTGTATCTTCTTTAAGTGCACTAATAACTTTTATTGTAGCACGTAATCACCACGTATTCTACTTAAAGTATCGAATAATCAAAAAATAAAGAGCAAAACTGTTTAAAGTATCGAATAAAATCAAAAATCTAAAAGAGCGAAACTCCTATTAACACGGGTTTATATAATGGCCCGCTTGCAAGTCGAATTTGTCCCGCAACGGACAATTTTTAGAATTTCGCATTCTATTTTCCTTTTCGACGGCTTGGCACAGCGATTCTACTAAATTTGCACACGTCCAAGTTGAAAATATAAGAAATTTCTACACGGCACGCAACACGTCCGAGAACAACTAATTAATTTTACACACCAACTGCTATGCTTTCCCCTCTCATGTTTGCATCTTATTTCAACCAATCGTAGCCCTAGTGAAGCTTCACAAATCACGCCTTTATTATCAGTTTCTCTGCTTTACGCGTTTTATCCATCCCTTTCTACCCTGGTCTGAGTGGTACAAATCGATATTCTTTACTATCTGCTATTTAAATCCACGTGGATTCCTACTTGAGTAAAATAACCCCTCATCTAGCATTTCCTGCTAAAACATCCGACCGTTTCCAATATACGTAGAAGCTGCATGTTTATCTATTCAAATTTATTAGAATTTGACATTTAAAAGTTTGCAGGTGTGTGCTCCTAATGAACGTTTTAATATAATTGTCCGAGCTTTGTTTCATGGTATTTTAACCTTCCTTTTAGCTATTTGTCACAAACCTTGGATTTTCACCGGCTTTTATGCTTATTATATATTACTAATGGTTGAATTAACTCCAATTAAAATAATAATGAATGGCATTGACTTCTGCACTTTAATTTTTAGCTAATACCAATTAAATATTAATTATTATTTGTACACTTTGTTTAATACCCGTTACTTAAAAATTGAATTAATTAATATAAATTTCGCACGTAATTTCTATTTGTTTCTTTATACAGGGTAATTAAAATTATTTGATGTCGTTAATTAATTTTCTACCCTGGTCTAAATTTGAGTAATATATATATATATATATTGATATGATAACGCCGTACTCGGTGTTAATGCCGTTTTTACTTAACTCAACCGCTCTGTGTTCTCAAATCAAATTTACACTTACTAATTTTATTATTATGCCACGGCTAGCCCTCTTTAATTTACACAGAGTGCACAACGTTACGATGATCAATTTTTTTCTTCTCCACCCTTTTTTGATTACCTATTTGTTTGAGTTTATAAAACGAAGTCAACTAATTTCATATAATAAAAAGAAACATTATTTACAAGTTTTGAAAAATATTAAAATACACCCTTCAATCAGTCAATATCATATGTATCATTTACCCCAAAATTTATATGCTTTGAGATCAATCTAAAGTCACCAAAATCTACGTCTTTTTACCAAAAAAACCTGGAACGTTCTGGACCCCTTTGTAATATATTACGTAAGTTTAACGTATGCAATGTTTGTTGCTGACTTCGTTTCACTTTTCATATAAATTGAATAAATTCAGTATTGAAATTGAAATAGAAAAATATCTTAAAACTAATTAGATCTGACCTGTTACAGGTTGTTCGGGTTGTGGATCAACAGCCCTTTGTTGTCTTCATTCGTCTATCACTGCTCTGTTTAGTTAAACTCCTTGTTTTCCATAAATTACTTCGTGCTTCTTTATTTTATTTGCATCGAATCTCGCAACTCAAAATTGTACCAGTATTATACCAAAAGCATCGACGCTGATTTGAAATATTATATTATTGACGCAGATTTGAATTATTCTCATTAACACATTTGAAATATTCTGTCGCCTAATTCGAACTATTATATCAATCCATTTAAAATATTCCCACATTCGAATTATACCATGAATTAGAATTCTTTATCATCAACATTCGAAATATCCATCAATTAGAAGTATTATATCTATCCACACATTTGAAGCCCTATTATTATTGATATTTAGTTTAAATAAATTACCCCAAATTCTACTCACGTTAAACGGCAAAAGAAGTCTTCATAATTGTTGCACTTATTTGTCACTATAACATACACTATTATATATGATTAAATATTAAATTACGCGTGACTTTCTGTTTAGCAGCGACGCAGCTTTGTTCTGCTTGGGTTTTAAACTGACCCGTCTTATCATTGCTTGGTGTAAATATAGGCTGTCCCCACTTGCATGTGGGCTGGATTTTGAACAAGTCTTGTAGATATCTTAACCAATAAGGTCTTTGTATTTCCTGCATCTTGAAGTGGTTTCTGATGTAATTTATCGGTTTTCCATTTAATAGTGTTTGCTTGATACCTTATTATTCGCTATCTTGACCATACGTTGTTCTGTTTAGATATCGCTTTTTCCATAATTAAACAAATAAATGATGTAACTTTAATTCCACTTTCGTTTATGTATTTTTGAAACTGCGTTTTCTTATCAAAAAATGTTTATTGTTTCTGTGTAATTGCGTAAAGCTTTGTTAGGTTTTATCCCTTATCTTCGTATTTGTTTTATAACTAATTAGAACACTTTTCAACGCGTGTTTAATTACATGTGCTATCACTTCTCTTGAATAGGCGTACTTTTACTGAAAGATTTTCTTACTTTGCATTACTTAAAATTAATAAAGGTCTATATACCGAGTGTTGAATACCTGTTATTTACAAAATATATGAATTACCTATTTCTCTGCTAAATACGAGTACTATTGTTGTAAGATATGCTTATTCGCATTGTTTAAAGCTAACTATGATCTATATACAGGGTGTTAAATGCTTGCTATTTACATAATGTATGAATTATTAAATTTTCTGTTAAATAAATGGAGTTTTGTGCTTCCTATTGCAATTTATAGTTACTGCACGACCCTTGCTATTTAATACACCCCTAAACAACCCCTTATCACAGCAATATATATATATATATATATATATATATATATATATATATATATTCCTCTGCATTAGCCCCCTGAAATAAGTTGATAAATTCGTGCCCCACACTTTGGGTACCATAAAATTCTCTGAAGCTAGGCTGGATTGAAGCCCCTCGCTTGGGCTGCTATAAATGCTGCTAAGTTAACCTGCAAACAAGTGCTGGATCACCTACCTTTCTGGTCGCGTAACTTATCTTCTTCTGTAAAGTTCGCCACGGCTGCTCGGCTGCTTATAAAATTATTACTCTATTTTCTACCAAAGGAAACTCGACTATCAAACATTCTGCACAATTTATTCCAACAGAAAATTCTATACAACGAAAAGAACTTTATCTAATAATTATTTCACACACAGATTACACTACAATCATCCTCATTTCATAATAATTCATTTTCAATCTAATATTTGTACTACATCTCTACTCATCCATAAATTCAGTAAAGTAACTGGGCTTAACCATAAACCTTACTTTAAATCTCGGGTCTAATAAGAGCTTATAGTAAACCTTTTTGTATATGTGTGCTAATTTTCGCACTAAAAATCACCTATAACCCGTTTACTTTTTACATAAGCAGATATTACTCAATTATTTTATAATACAAACTTTTACATAAAGATATTTTTAAATAATTCATTACAAATATTAAAAAATCAATTCTTTTGTACAGAGAATTCAACAAAATACATCCCAAGAAGGCACAGAATGTACTAATACCAAATAATCACAAGAGACAAAACAAAAATCAGTTACCTGGAATGTAGCACACACAGGTATCTGCCATTAACCCATCGCTGACGTAACCCTCATCAACGACTGCACGCACGGGAATTACCACAAGTTGACTCACACCATCGGGCAGCAATCATCTACCCAAATTTCTATTTATCCAATCTACGGTAATTCCAATCCTCCATACATCTGCTAAGTTACATCAACATCCACCACTCCATTTAAGTGTCCAACAAGCACCAACAACCAAAATAATAAAATAGTCTCTACTTACAGTTCAGCATGCTTCGCTTTTTCAAAATACATTTTATAAAATTAAAAACTGCTATTTCAACATTTCACCAACTTGTGCATGTTTTAATTGATTTCAATTAAAATATCAAACTCACTTGTGGCTAAACTCATTTACTAATGTTGTTCAAAGGTTGGATGAAAATTATAAGAGAGCTTCTCACCGCCTCTCGGTGGTTTATATAGACCAAAAAATGCTCCCGACTATTTTTACTTCCTAAAACACACCATCACCATAAACAAGCTTTCCTTGTAAATTTGTACAACGGGCAACACAATTCCAAAAAACAATATGCACAAACAACACTCAACTGTCGTCAATTCTAAATATCCCACCGTTAACCTTCAGCAATTCATTGGAAAATTGGCAGTCTTATGCTAACCGTCTATAAAATCTAAGAATTCTGAACACAACATAAACGCTTTACTTTGAAAATCTAATTAAAATTTACAGCGGCTATCGAATTCGTTGAAGTCTCCCGTCAACTGACATAAACACAAGCATCTAAAACACGTCTCCCGAATACGTTTATATACGATCACCCCACTCTAACTTACATACGAAAATGTTCTGTCTCTTATTTTGTACCCTTCTTATATTATCTATGTCTGTTACCAGTTTATTGTATCTTTGTTTAGCCCGTATTTTATATCTCTTTTCCTTTATATTCCCTGTTTACAAGTACGATTACCCTAACTAGCATTTTCTCTCTCTAAACTATCGTCTATTCCCCTTCTATATGTGGAGTCCAACCAACTATCTCCGCTTCTCATATGCCCATCACTGTTAGTCCTTGTAGAAGTCAACCACTATACACTTTTAACCTAAATTTTGTCTCATTTTAATGCATGCTAAAACACGGCCTCTCTATCTAATATCGATCCATATTCGTATTCAACCTTCAACGCCCCATATAACACACAACATTCCATAGACGTCCATTTTGGTTCCATTTAATGTACAAACGTCCATGTACTTTTGATGGACATACATAAAATGTCTTCCAGTTGAAGTGGTATGGACTTCCTTTAACAAACGTCCATTTGACGTCCAGCTTTAAGCACAAAAGTTGCAACATGTTTTCTGAACCTCCGGAAATTACTTCTATAAATCGTTTGATCAATGCGTATGATCATAAACATTTATAGTAAGTCCATTTTAGTTCCACTAAACCAATGAACATTCTTGGAGTTTAATGGACGTTCATAAAACATTTTAAAGTTAAAGTACTATGGACGTTCTTTAGCAAGTATCTACCGAACGTCCATTAAAAGCATACATACGACCATAGGTTTCTGCACGTTTTACGAACGTCCATAGAAGGTTCATTTTATCCAAATTCAACATAACATAACCTCTTTGTTGCATGTTACTGACGATGATGTACGATTGTACAGCCGCGTAATTTACACAGGTTGACCGATTCTTGATGATCTGTGCAAATATCACGAGGAAGCTATTTGTAAAGAAATTTATTACGTGTTATATCTTTATAATTACTATAATACTATTATATTCCACGTAGTAATCCTATATTAGTCTTGGTTTCTATGAAAAAACGAAATTCTGGTAATATAAACCCATGCAGGCAATGTAACCTAACCTACAAATTTAATACAATACTTCATGGGTTTGTGCATTGTGCTGTCACTAATAAAAAATTTAATAAAGTAATATAAGATATTGAAGACAGTCGCAACTGTTATTATAGTTTGAGACAAAGAAAAAGAAACACAAACTTTATTTATACAAATACCAGAACATAATATTGCATGTGTTCAACACAATACTTGACAGAGTACCCCGTTGCTATGACCATTGACGTAAAAAGTAAAATAACTAACTTCACCACTTAAAATATAAAATTACCAAAGGCTGTGTCTAACATAACATACAACGTATAAAATTAGGTTTGTTAAAGGTAGGTAAACAAAACATTCTAACATTAACACCCTCCCTCAAACCTACATTTAACTTACATACTAGAGAGGCCAAGCAGTTTTACAAAACCAATAAATTTTTCGAAACCCAAAGATTTTGTAAAAATGTCCGCCAACTGCTCATTACTAGGAATATATTTAACAGTAATAATCCCTTTAGTCATCAAGTCAACTACAAAAACAAACTTAACATCTATGTGTTTACAACGTCTATTGTTTTCAAAGTTTTCTAACAACTTAATTGTACTTTGATTATCTTCGTACACACAAAAAGGTAATTTATATTCTATATGCATATCAGTTAACAAATTTTTTATGTACAGTAATTTGCATGAAGCTGAGCATAATGATACGAACTCCGATTCTGTAGTTGATAAAGCAATAACAGACTGTTTTTTGCAACTCCACGAAATCAAGTTGCCAAAAACTTTAAAGCAATGTCCACTATTAGATTTTCGATCATCATCATTTGCCCAATCTGCATCCGAACAGCCTACTAAAACTTCATTTGAACAATAATAATGCAATTTATAATCAATAGTTGATTTTAGATATTTTAGGACCCTTAATAAATGTTTGAAATGTTCATCAGTGGCATTATCCTGATATTTACTAAAATAACTGATACTATAACATATATCAGGTCTTGAACCTATCATAATGTACATTAATGATCCTAATAATTCTTTATAGGGTAGTTCAGTTTTTAATTTGTCCTTACAATTTCTTTGTAAATTTAGGTTTCTTTCAATTGGGGTCTTAAACATTTTACTATCATTAACGTTAAACCGTTTAATTAAATTTTCAATCAAAAGTGTTTGATCAATTGTTATTTCACCTTTTTCGAGATTTCTTATAATCCGTATGCCTAGAAATTTATTAACATTAGGTAGTTCTTTCATTTTATAATGTTGACATAGTTTAGTTTTAACCATTACAATAAAATTCATATCATTACTAGCAATTAAAATGTCATCGACATATACCAATAAATAGCAATGAATATTTTTATTTAGAAAAGTAAATAGACAGTAATCTGACTGATGAGACTGTTTAAAATTTAAGCTTGTCATTAAATCGTTAAGACAGTTGTTCCATATTTTAGGAGATTCTTTCAAACCATAAAGTGCCCTTTTTAATAAACAAACTTTATTCCTGTTACAATCTTCAACTTTTAATCCCTCAGGAATTTTTATAAAAACTTTTTCCTTAAGTGAACCGTTTAAAAAGGCATTTTTTACATCTAACTGCACCATAAACAGATTTTCTTTGTTACAAACAGATAGCAAAATTCTGAATGTAGAAAGTTTTGCTACGGGTGCATGTATTGGAAATGAATTTAGATCTTTTTGTTCAAAACCTCTGACAACTAGTCTTGCTTTGAATAATTTTGTCCTTTGTCATCCTCTTTTATACGAAACACCCATCGATTGCTTAATATTTCTTTATTTTCGGGTACATCAACCAGTTTCCAAGTTTCATTTTCTTTTAATGCGTTTAATTCGTCATCTATAGCTATTTTCCATTTATTCCAATTTACCGATCTTGCTGCTTCATTGTAAGAGTTTGGTGTGTCCACACAATCACTTAACAATGCCAAATAACTTATATCCAATTCGTAATCATTTAACTTCGATGGCAATTTAACATTTCGTTTTGGTCTGCTGGTTCCTGTAGCCAATTCGTTTTCATTACTTTCATTTTCGGACTCTTCTGCATCACTTACATTTTGTCTGCAGCCTTGTACCCTATCGTAGTTATCCTTTTCAAAATTTATTTCATCAAACAATACATTTCTACTGTGAAGAATTTTATTGCTACTTTCTTCCCATAACCGATAACCATCTTTCGTATAACCTATAAATTTACATTTCACACCTTTATCGTCCAATTTTGTTCTAAGAGCATCTGGTATTCTTGCATAAGCTACACAACCAAAAACACGCATGTTTGATACATTTGGTTTTTTGCGTGTCCATAATTCAAACGGTGTTTTATTATTTATTAAACATGATTGGCACCTATTATTTATATAAGCGGCAGTGAGTACTGCTTCCGTCCAAAACTTTTGTCTAAACTTGCCTGCATTATCATTGATCTTGCCCTGTCCATCAAAGTCTGGTTCATGCGCTCAGCGACACCATTTAATTGAAGGGTATATGGAGGTACATAGCTGATCTCTATTCCCATTTCTGCACAAAAACTGATTAATTCTTTAGAACAATATTCCCCGCCATTATCACATTTTAATTTTGCAACATTTCTATTCATTAACGAGGTTACTTTTGCAACATATTCTTTAAAACATTTAGTTACTTCACTCTTTTGACTAATTATATTGACCATGACAAAGCCTTGTACCTTGTACCCTATCGTAGTTATCCTTTTCAAAATTTGTTTCATCAAACAATACATTTCTACTGTGAAGAATTTTATTGCTACTTTCTTCCCATAACCGATAACCATCTTTCGTATAACCTATAAATTTACATTTCACACCTTTATCGTCCAATTTTGTTCTAAGAGCATCTGGTATTCTTGCATAAGCTACACAACCAAAAACACGCATGTTTGATACATTTGGTTTTTTGCGTGTCCATAATTCAAACGGTGTTTTATTATTTATTAAACATGATTGGCACCTATTATTTATATAAGCGGCAGTGAGTACTGCTTCCGTCCAAAACTTTTTGTCTAAACTTGCCTGCATTATCATTGATCTTGCCCTGTCCATCAAAGTCTGGTTCATGCGCTCAGCGACACCATTTAATTGAGGGGTATATGGAGGTACATAGCTGATCTCTATTCCCATTTCTGCACAAAAACTGATTAATTCTTTAGAACAATATTCCCCGCCATTATCACATTTTAATTTTGCAACATTTCTATTCATTAACGAGGTTACTTTTGCAACATATTCTTTAAAACATTTAGTTACTTCACTCTTTTGACTAATTATATTGACCATGACAAAGCCTTGTACCTTGTACCCTATCGTAGTTATCCTTTTCAAAATTTGTTTCATCAAACAATACATTTCTACTGTGAAAAATTTTATTGCTACTTTCTTCCCATAACCGATAACCATCTTTCGTATAACCTATAAATTTACATTTCACACCTTTATCGTCCAATTTTGTTCTAAGAGCATCTGGTATTCTTGCATAAGCTACACAACCAAAAACACGCATGTTTGATACATTTGGTTTTTTGCGTGTCCATAATTCAAACGGTGTTTTATTATTTATTAAACATGATTGGCACCTATTATTTATATAAGCGGCAGTGAGTACTGCTTCCGTCCAAAACTTTTTGTCTAAACTTGCCTGCATTATCATTGATCTTGCCCTGTCCATCAAAGTCTGGTTCATGCGCTCAGCGACACCATTTAATTGAGGGGTATATGGAGGTACATAGCTGATCTCTATTCCCATTTCTGCACAAAAACTGATTAATTCTTTAGAACAATATTCCCCGCCATTATCACATTTTAATTTTGCAACATTTCTATTCATTAACGAGGTTACTTTTGCAACATATTCTTTAAAACATTTAGTTACTTCACTCTTTTGACTAATTATATTGACCATGACAAAGCGCGAGTAATCGTCTACAAAAGTAAGAAAATAGCGTTTGCTATCATGTGAAGTGGGTATTATGGGACCACACAGGTCACTATGGATTAATTCAAGCACATTTTGCGATCTAGTCGTTTTTGAATAATATGGCAAACATTTTAGTTTTGACTTTATACAAATTTCACACAATTTATTTTCATGCTCGTTAAAAAATTCTAACCCATTAACTAGACTTAAATTTTGATTTTTATCAATGAGCTATAATTTAAGTGCCCATATCTTTTATGCCAAAGATCTACATGCGATTCTTGTGCTAAATTTCCACTTTCTACGTTACAAATTTTAAATACAATCTTATAAAGATTTCCTACTCGTTTACCTCTAGCATAAACACACCCATCTTTTTCTATAGACACAATTCCATTATAGCAAATTATCTTAAAACCTGCCTTTTCAATTGCTGATATTGACAATAAATTTACTCTAAGTGCAGGAATGCACATTACATTTTAAGTCTAATTGTTACCTGCTTATCTTTTATTTCAGAAATAACCTCTATATCACCAGTGCATGTTGCCTTCATACTCTTTCCTTGCTCTGCCAAGTGTATCAACTTCGCTTCTTCAAAATTTTGTTTGTTTATTAGCATACCTTCATCGTTAGTGTAATGATGCGTTGCTCCCGAGTCTGCAAACCATTCCATTTCACCCATTTCTTCTGAGACAGTACAAAAAGCTATGGCATTTTCATAATTCGATTCATCGCTTGATGACTTCTTGCTTTCAGCCAGGTTTGCTGTGTTATGTGTATTTTTACTCACATTTTTAACAGTACATTGTGTCGAGCGGTGACCAAACTTATTACATGTATAACACTTAATACCACACACCTTTTTTAAGTGTCCTAACTTTCCGCATTTAAAGCATTTCATGGGCCTCTGTGCAGTAAATGACGATGCTACATCCCTTACACCTTTTTCAGCACTTTTGTTTACATTAAACTCTAGAAGTCTGCTTTTTACAAATTCCATTTGTAAGTCATCTTTCGATAACGTTTGAATTGCAGTGATTATACTTTCATACGCAACAGGCATCGACAGGAGTAAAAAGCAAGCCATGTCTGATTCGTCAAAATTGCTTCCGATATCCTTTAACTCTCTGAATATTTTATCTACCTTTGAAAAGTGATTTTGCAAATCAGTGTTAGCATCATACTTCAATCGAGTGAGTTCTTCCAACAAATAAAATTTCGAACAAGTGCCCTTTTTCATAAAAATACCTTCTAATTTCGACATCATTTCAAATGCGTTTTCAATTCCTTTGATATATTCCAAATGGGAATCTGCAATGCTTTGCACAATTATTATTACCGCCTTGTTATTTTTCTTATGCCACACCTCGTTTCTGCTTTGAACAGGAGTCGCAACAAGAACATCACTTACTTCAGCAGCTTTCATTACCGATTGCAATCTAAACTTCCAATTATCGAAGCTATTTCCCGCGAAGGGAACAATTCCATGCTTATTTTCAAGGCTTTGTTGAGAACGGGTCTCCATTTTTATTAACACTGTGCAATTTACAAAAACCGAACCGATACTATCGCGAACACGTTTTTACCAATGATCATAACCTTATTCTTTTTAATCTTTTCTTTTGTCTACAGATCTGGGCCCATAACCATTGTTATTATAGTTTGAGACAAAGAAAAAGAAACACAAACTTTATTTATACAAATACCAGAACATAATATTGCATGTGTTCAACACAATACTTGACAGAGTACCCCGTTGCTATGACCATTGACGTAAAAAGTAAAATAACTAACTTCACCACTTAAAATATAAAATTACCAAAGGCTGTGTCTAACATAACATACAACGTATAAAATTAGGTTTGTTAAAAGTAGGTAAACAAAACATTCTAACATTAACAGCAACGAATTCATTTCATTCTACAATTAAAATTTAGAATTCAGAGATTTTTCAACTCTACGGGTATTTTCTAAAACGTATGTAATAATTTTAATGCTAATCCAAATCTTTTTAGTGTGAGGTTTCATTGTATTTATAATCGACCATATTTGCATAATGTAAGCAGAATATAAAGATTGAAAGGAATAACCATCAGTTTGTAGGTTTGTTATTTTTGCCTGAAGAGTTTGCTATGGAGACCAAAGTAATTAAAACAAAATTATTTGGCATAGGTGACTGTGGTTTCTGTTTTAGTTCTATAAATTCCTACAACAATTACTACATAATAACAGATTTTTTATATTAATTGCACGTGGAAAGTTTCAACGTTGTCAATAAAATGCCTAAAATGAAATTGCCTCGCACTCTTTATAGACATGCAAATTTTAGAGCAGATTTATTATTTGATATGACTACTTCTACATCTCGGTCTTTGAATAAAATAGAATCTGATAGTGATCAAAGTAATTTTCCATTAATAAACCAAACAAATAATATTGTCGAGCATGAACTTGAAGCTTGTAGTATAAACAATTCTGTAAACAATCCGATCAGTGATGATGAACACTGCTCGATCATAGTTAGTGATGTGGATTCAGATTCTGATTTGGATGCTAATTGTCAACCAAATTTTGAATTTTCTGCAAACTTGGCAAATGGTGAGCCAGATAGTCCAGTTAATAATTTTCATATGGAATTGGCTGTTTGGGCCGTTAAAAATCAAATCAAACATAATGCTTTAAATGGTTTATTAAGGCTACTAAATACCACTTTCAAACTAAATTTACCAGTGGACTCACGGACATTATTAAAGACCCCCAGAGCTGTAACATTAACATTTATAGAACCTGGGCAATATTATCACTTTGGATTGGATATAGCGTTAAATAACTTACTCCAAAAGTATAAAGGTATTAATGACTTGACGTCCATTGACGTCTTTATTAACATCGATGGCTTACCTATTGCAAAAAGTACTGGAAGTCAACTATATCCCATTCTTTGTAGTTTACAAGACAAACTAAGTGCAGTCGAAGTGATTGGTTTATATCATGGTTTAGAAAAACCTAAAGATGCAAACAGCTATTTAAAGCAATTCATTAATGAGGCAGTTTTTTTAACTGAAAATGGATTCGAGTATAATGGCCGATTGCTTCCTTTCAAAATAATGGCTTTTATATGTGACACCCCCGCCAAGTCGTTCATTAGTTATACAAAAGGCCATACGGGTTATTACTCTTGTTCTAAATGTTGTATTAAGGGAGATTTCATTGAAAACCGAACATGTTTTCCTGCCACCGATAACTTAAAATATCGCACTCATTGTGAATTTAAATTAAAAGTTGATAAAGAGCATCACACCGGAACATCTTTGATTGAGTATCTACCAGGTTTTGATATGATTACTGACATTCCACTTGACTACATGCACTTGATTTGCTTAGGCGTGATGCGGAAATTGCTCTTATTTTGGATTTTGGGAAACCACCTACAAAATTATGCTATAGAAAATTACAAATTTATCAACATTGTTAATCGAGCAAGGAAGAGTATTCCATGCGAATTTGCTAGAAAGCCTCGTTCAGTGATTGAACTAAAAGGTGGAAAGCAACAGAGTTGCGGCAATTTTATTTTACACAGGTCCAGTAGTATTGATGTCAATTTTAACACCCGATATGTTCTTAAATTTTTATGTTTTCACGTTGCTTCAACTATTTTGTCTAGTACAAAATATTTGAATGAATTCGGACAATACGCACACTCATTATATAAATATTTTATTCAAAGTTTTATAACATTGTATGGCATACAACATGTTTCACATAATGTGCATAATTTGCTTCATATTTATGATGATACCAAAATGTTTGGTGTTTTACAAAAATTTTATTCCTTTCCGTTTGAGAATTATTTACAAACTTTTAAATCACTACTTCAAAAAGGCGATAAACCATTATCACCAATTATAAATAGAATAGTGAAAAAACAAACTTGTGGTACTATTATTCAAAGCCACGTATCGAACTTTATCAAAGCTCAACCAAGTGGTGAGCATAGCAGTGGACCAGTGATAGATGATAGGTTCTTTGTGCAATATAAAGTGGTAGCATTTGAAGAATTTACTTTAAAAGTTTTGGAAGGTGATGACTGTTGTTGTTTAGTTGACAACAGTGTTATTTGGATTAAAAATTTTGTATCAAATGACAAAGGTTTATTTTTATTGGTTGTAAATTTCAAGTGCTTGAAAATTTATATGTTAAGCCATGCAATTCCTCGGATTTAGGAGTATTTAAAGTAAGTCGTCCTGGCCCATTAGACATATGGAGTGTGAATCAAATAGCTTATAAATTTGTTAAATTGTCGCTTAAAGATAAATTTGTTATTATTCCTTTGCTACATACTAACAAACATTAACCAATCCTTAATATCCAATATTGTTTACGTAATAAATTATCAAATGCAAGGTCTAAAACTAGTCTGTGTTTTTTTCATTCTTTAACATAATTAAGAAAAGCTATTAGTTTATATAGAGCAAAATTTATGGAATGGATGCAAACGTGGTGACCTGGTCAGTTGTGAAATTTCCTGAAGAAAATGGAAGTGTGGAAGCTATTCCCACATCTTGGATATCTGGAAATAAATGTTTTTGGCCACCAAATACTACAAAAGCTAAGTTACAGCAGTTATTGGAACAGGCCGTACCTTATGATTCCGAAACTTGGGTGGAGTATAAAATAGACGGTTTTAGAAATAATGTTTATGGTAGCTACATTATTCTTATTTTGGTATTACTGCAAACAAAAAGATTGTTTTTGTAGATGACTACAGTGTAGCCAAGAGGAAAGCCAGAAAAGCTGAGGTATCTTCTGACTTAGATTCACAATCTGATTCACAATCATTCTCTTACTCTCGCTCCAATAGAAAAATATTTAAGAAAAGTGTTAGTTTCAGTTCTGTAGAAGAAGAGGAAGAAACAGTCTTGCCCGACCCACCTAAATTAAGCAAAGGTATATTTTATACTGATATAATCAGCGGTATACTAGTCGCATTTTACTTTTCTATTTTATTGCAGATAGAAGTAGTAAGAATTTGCCAGTAACAATAAGTAAAATTAAAACAATTTCGATATCACAAGATGTTCAATTAAAGTCGGGTACCAATTCCATTCGTGGATTATCAAGCAGAAATGATATCAGTAATAATATAAATGATTTGACTGTCAATGAAACTTTCATACTAAAATCTGGCATGTTAGGTAGTTGTTCAAAAAAAACCTCTAAAAGAATATAAAATGTTTTTTTACAGATAATCACAGGGCATCCAATGATATTTATATATCAAATAAACATAATATGTCTCAAGCAGGTGTTGTAGATGATAATGAAACAATAAGTAAGAAGTTACATAATATATATAATATAATATAATTTAATGAGAATTTTAGAACTGCTGAAGTTAATAATTAAAAACAGAATATACTCCAAGGCATGATGTCCGAGTTAATGGGAGATCTAGCGGAAATCAAGCAAAAGCAAGTTGCCCAGGTTAGTGAATTAGAAGTTGAATCCATTTATACAAAGTATGTGTTACCAATAAAATCTATGCAAGAGTTAGAACAGTTTGAAAATGGATTAGATGATAAAATGAGTTTAATAAAGTGGTATGGTATTTATATGTTACATTGTTTTTTAAATGGTTTTGTGTATAGGTTCAAGAAATATCTAGTTTAGGTGGAAAATCTATCTAAGAATTTATATATCGCTCCACTGAAAAATTAATCACCAATAAATTTGCATCTGAATACAGCTGGTTAGAACGGAAGGGAAAGAAGATATTCAAAAATCTCACTCTAAGTGAAATGTTAATAAGTAAGGAAAAATGCACGTGTATTACCTAATTTATTAAAACGTAATTATTTTCAGAATCTGCAATGACCCATCATAAATGCACAATACGGGATGTTGAACTAGCCATACAAAAATGGCTAAAACGGTGTACTGAACGAGCTAAAAATCGAGTATGAAAACACTACTTATACTTAGTTATAGAATGCAAATACAATGTTATTGGAAACGAAGGCAACAAAATCGTACACCCATCAATTTTGATTTTAATACTTCATTTATGCTTTACCTTAAATCCTCTCGACGTTACGTACAATTTTTGTTTTTAAAACACAATATACTAAACAAACCAAAACTAGATTAAGTTTAAAGTATACTATTTTACTTTTATGCATGTTTTTTTTTGCAGGATTTGCAAAAACCTGTTTATTTTGTATTTAAAAATATTTTTATTGTTAACTATACCCTTTAAAAATAAAGAGATATTTTTCGATTTTAAAGTATATTTGATGGTCCTAGGATTGTTTGTATAAAATAGTGTAAATGGCTCAAAGTGCAAGATATTTTTGGTTTTAATCGCTGTGTTGAGTTTTCTACTTTTATAAGTAATATTTTAACATGACTGTTGTCTAAACTTCAACATATTTTTACTCGTAACAAAGAAGACTGATGCATTTTAGATGCTCATATAACTATACTAATAAGTGGACCGGGATACAAATAAATCATTAAAACACTTCGTTCTTTAGTTTTATAAAAATGCATACTTCTGTATAATTTTATTGTTTTTGATTATATAACTAAAGTACAATTTTTTAAACTTAAGGAACGGTACAGTTGTGGTATTCCATTTCAAGCACTTGAAGAAGAGAGGGAATTTTGAAATAGTGAAGTATATTGGTAAAACTTGCTATCTCGCTCTCCTGAGTAGTTATATATAAGCTTCTAAAATATGTCACTTTGTTTGCAAGTCATGTCGTGGAACAAATGTACTTACATGGAGGAGGCGTTAGTTTAAGGAAATTCCTGGTCATTGAACTTGAAAAATAGTTGTTGCAGATAATTTTTTTAGTAGTAAAACATTTTGACGATGAACCTATAGCCTCAACATTATTTTTGCAAATAAGCTAGAAATGTTTAAATATAAAAAAAAATTGTGAAAATTTTTTAGTAATAAAATATTTAGCGTATTTGCGAAAATAGTCGAAATGTTTTACTACTAAAAAATTATATGCAACAATTATTTTTCAAGTTTGATAACCAGGAATTTAAGTCTCGTCTTACATAGGATGTCCAGCTGCGGACTTCCATTGAATGTCTTAACAATGGACGTACATAGTATATTTGAGCAATGGACATACATAGGATGTCTTAGCAATGGACACACTATGGATGTCCGGAAATTAATCTTCTATGGACGTCCAAGGAAGGATAGATTTTGGATGTCCAATGTTGTGCCAAAGTAACGTTATATGGATGTCCATAGTTTGTTTGGTGTATCTTAAATGGATGTCCAGTGGATATTACTATGTCCGTGAACATATATTCATTGGATGTCCATAAAACATTTTTGTGTTATATGGGGCCCTACTTCAAATAGACTTGTTGTTCGTTTATAACGATCCTTTACGTAGAACACCTTGACAATTATCTTCTCTCTTTTAAATTAATACCGCAAACGTATTTTCAACGTTCAATTTTTACTAGAAATGTTTTGTTTGCTTGCACGGTCTTTTCTTCGAACTCTTAGCCGTTATAACTTGTTAATCGACGACACTTTTCCTATTTTATGCTATAACTTTGCAAGGTTAACCAATGTTAAAGTTTTATACTACACAAAGAATATGTGCTCTTTGAATATCCGTTACTATATGCAATTAAGCAATTCACCTTCCTAAATTATTGATTTTCACTGTATACGGAATCTGAAAACTTTGAGATTAATAAACCTTCAAGCTACTTCTTATAGATACAAGTCTTTACACTATACTTTACGGAACTACATTCCCTACCTAATATTTGTAATTAATATATACAATTATGTTACAACGACACAAAATTAAGCCTAAAGTTTATTGTAAATTGTAAATTCCTATATTATAGTTTTGAAAAACGTCTTAAATTTTAATTGACTTGTATATTCATGGAATACCCTGCCATAAATAATTATCTGACTTATCTAACATTTATTATAACCTATAAATCTACAGAATATATATATATATATATATATATATATATATATATACACTATGAAGTCGTTTTAATTTAAGCAATAAATAAAATGCTTTAATAGAACGTACTTTGAAAATTAGAAAATTAATTAATATTTTATTTTAGGTGCCGACGAAGGCCCATCTTTCGTAAACGAAGTTAAGAATGTAACAGGGATACTAGGAAGAAATGTGACACTGATCTGTGAAGTCAAGTCATTGGGACAAAATGCGGTAACTATAAATTTTAGAATATTGTATTTGTTATAGAATTTAAACTAGCTATTGGCATCACGTGTATGGCTTAAATAAAACTAAAAGAGTAGCTGTGGCACGAATAATTTCGTGAGATTAGAAGCTTGTGTTGTATCTAGTGTTTATTAGTTTTTTTTTATACAAGATTAGTCTACTCTACTAATATATTAAACCGCAAATATCAACTCTCCAGTGCTCCTCCAAATGGTAGTAAATCATCTAAGCGGCGAGTTTTTTTAACCTGGAAATTTGAAAGTTAGCCAAATCTTTGCCGTTCCAAGCAAAGTAGGAATCTGTAACGTAACATAAAAGACCTACATTTAACAAGCCATTTGAACTGTCTTCTGATAAAAACTGCTTGCCTAACACTTTCAGTAGTCTGTGTCGAAAATAAAACCCAGAGTCTTTGGAATTAGAGTCGAAAGTGAACTGGACTAATGCACGGTGTTTTCTAATAGGCGACAGTGAAACATTCAGATTCGTGTATTACTGCTGGTTCCAAGCTCCCCCATTTGATTTCCGTCACGTACCTTACATGTGATTTTCCAATGCTTCACCCGAAGATACTACATTGGCCAGGAAGCGAGTTTTTTTTTACCTGAAAATTTTGAATTTTCCCGAACCCTTGCTGTTCCAAGCAAGGCCCTACGTACCCTTTAACGTGCGTGACAACACTCACAACGGGACCTACATTTTACCTCTCATCCGAACGAAGGCGTATTTTTGTGAAAAATGTTCGCCTAACAACTTTCAGGCGGACCGTGTCGGGATTCGAACCCGGGACCTTGGGCGTAGTAGTCATACGCATACCAACTACGCCACGGAGCCGCCTTCCGTCACGTACCGCTTGAAATATGTTAAGCGAGCATTTTTCACAAAAATACGCGCTCGTACGAGTCAGAGGTAAAATGTAGGTCCAGTGTATGGTTGTGGTCACGCACGCACTTTGTTTGAAAAAGGAAAAATTCGACAAAATTCAAAATTTTCAGGCAAAAGACTAGCTTCCTGGCCAAAGTAGTACGTTCGAGTTGAGCATTGGAAAGTCAAACATAAAGTTGGTTCCTAATATATTAGATTTACGTTTCTTGTTCAAAGGTTTAAAAGCACTAATACTAAGGCACTACAAAAACGCACACACCACATGTATACTCACGGATACGCGCACACACATGTGCACACATATAATCACTTAACGCAATCGCATTAGCATTACAACAATTACACAAATGCCTACAGTAATGTGATACAAGTTATTTCTTATTTATCCAGTACTTCTTAATAATCATCTACTTAAGCAACCCTAACGCGATAACAGCAAAATTCAAAAATATAAGTATTTCGTTTTGTTTGTTATATAGTAAGCTTAATGGTTGTAGTTAGTAATCATACATAATTATTTTGGCCATTTGTCCACTGCTACAAAGATCATAATGCCCTAGACATACCGAAAGCGTATTTCGTTTCAAAGTTTTTACTGCAGTTTTTTTTTAGTGCAGTAAATACCTGTGAATCGTTCAATGCACGACGCCGTGTAAAGATCATATACGCAGCCGAAAGAAAATAGAGGTCGTACGCATTTGTAGATAAAAGGTTTCGAAAAGCAAAATACGTCGATATCTTCAATGTCTGGTCTGTTGGTGAACCTCTCTTACAAAGTCCGATCAGGATGAACCCAAGAAAATACCTGGGCTACGATTCTCGAGATTATTCGTAAAATTGTAAATAGTAATAGTTAGGAAGAGTCAAAAGCTGTTCGTAACGTTTTCGTGTATTTGTAAGTACAGTACTTCCGTAGTCGCAGGTGAAAGCCCATGCGAATACATGAATTGGAAAGTTAACCTGGCAACATGACAAAATGCTAAGGTTAAACAACATACAGAAGCTAAAGCCCTTTCACTTTAGTGTCTTCCGCCAAATCTCCCTTAAGAATAAATTGCAACATCACCTGCAAATATTGCTTTCTTAGTTTCTTAGTCATAGCGTTTGTGAAACTTTATAAAAATAATTGTGTCGAAATTAAGAACTGGAAACATCATGGAAGAGCAGAAATGTGCTTTGATCCAGGTTCCGCTTCAGCATCCCGAACTTTGTCAGGGCAAATTTTTGAAAGAGTTTACATACAACTATACTCTAGTTTTGTGGAATGATTTGGCTACGTAATTAA